>CM067219.1:13542315-13964815 GCA_034190945.1 Octodonta nipae | reverse complement strand
ATCCGGTTTTAATGGTTTTCAATAACTTTTACTGCCATTAATTTACTATTAAGAGACATTTCCTTTGTTCCTAAACATAGTGTCAATAACTATTTTAAAATAATCAAATCATTGCTGACGTAAAAGGTCACATTCGAACTGGCTCTCTTATGGATGAAATCATACATTTCTTGGTATTATCTGACATTAGGTAAAGCTCTAATGATTCTTCATTTTTGTTCTGAATTTATTTAAACCGATGATAAGATTTTAGGCTTCCAGTTCCAATTATATAAATTTGGTCTGACTTTTCAAAACATATTTAAAAAGAAACAAATGTCTAAAATTGATTAAACTCACCTTAATTGTCTGAAATGTCTAAATTGTCCAACATTTCAAAACAGCAAATATATCAAAAATGCAAAAAATATTAACAATATAAACATTACAACGGCAAAATATGAGTTTACATTCGAAATCCAAGCGGGTGGGTTTACTTTTAATCATAGGTACTAGAAACAATATAATTATATGTTTAAAAAAATCTGGGAAATGTGCTTTCCTATCTTCTTATTGTTTGAATACGAACCTGATTTTTTTTAGATGCGTAACTGCTCACTATTCTGAATTCACCTTTTAAACTTTAGTGACCGTATAAACGCACGCCCAGCAACTGTTTCGAACAACAAACTGAGGATCACTTTTATATAATCGAGTTATAAATTTCATCATACATCAGTCAACATGACGCGTTGAGGATCGTCCTCAAGATTTGCAGGTTCGGAAAACAAGTGAATGTTATCATCATGTTGGCTTGTGCAATAGTTCCGACTTTTAAAACAAAATAGTAACCATGACCTTGCAGATATCGATGCAAACTGAACTACATAACATTTTTGCAATTCATATTTATTCTTAAACGATGTCAAGCAATATAAATTTTTATAATTGTGGTCGTAAATGTTCATTTGGTATATTAAATTGAAGAATTTTTGTTTTACATACAGGGTGGGCCAACACCTATATTCTACCACTTTTTCTTGGTCTCTTTCCTTACATATTCGTTTCTTATTTCTTTTCATGCACTTCTAGGTTGCGCCTGTTAGATTCTTGATGTTATAGTTTCATCTTATATTAAGGCAATTCCTTGATTTTTTCACATCCCTAGGATACTTTTGAGTGATTTTTCATGTACACCTATGACGTCAGTCATCAGAGTAAAAGAAACTAAAGAAAAGCTATTTTGGGAACTGAAATTTAATAGTAAGTCATCAATCCCATCTTTGAGGAGTGGCCCTTCATGAAAACCACTCTATACATATTGTTTTTTTTTCTTATTTACGTGTGTGTGTGTGTGTTCAGTTATCCCGAAGTGGGGGTGCCATATGTTTTTCAATGGGGATGTCACATACCGTTTTCCAGAAAATCTCAAATAACTTAATTTAAGATAAAATTTGGCTGAAGAACGAGTATTAAAGGATGTTAATTATTGTTGTTATAAATCGGGTGGAATTAATTCAAAATAATTTTGCCAATGCAAGCTGGACTCACATACTAAGGTCCGTATCACTTTTCAGATTTATTATGTTGTAGGTAACTCATAATATATATTTTTCCAATTTTCCAGTTTCAGACAAGCAGTGAATTCGTGTATTTTCTTATATATTCCTTAATTTTTTTAAACAATGTCTTTTAAATTTATATAAATTAAACACATTTGTTTCTCACAACGACTATTTTCATTTGATCTGGTACAAGATGCGCTTGATTTTTGTATATTTTTTAACAATTTATTTTAAAAATATGAGAAAAAATAAATTTGTACTCCTTATTCATTTGTTTGCATTTAACATTTTCATTTTTTATTTTTCATTTAATTTAATAATTTGTCCCCCAAAATGCATATTAGTGTTTTTTGCGTATTTTTTCTGTAAATTTCAAAATTTAGTTCTTATATTTGAGAGATGAAGGGGGAAAGTGTCGATTGTTGTATATTTTTGTTAATAACTTTTAACCAATTTATTTTAAAAATCTGAAAACATATATTTGTATTCCTCATAATGAGC
The DNA here is from genome assembly GCA_034190945.1 of Octodonta nipae. Taxonomy (NCBI): domain Eukaryota; kingdom Metazoa; phylum Arthropoda; class Insecta; order Coleoptera; family Chrysomelidae; genus Octodonta; species Octodonta nipae. Next base: position 13,962,770 of record CM067219.1, on the reverse strand, counting down.
CCTTTCATTCCCTGTATTAGATCATTTTAATTTTTTATATTTTTCATTTAATTCTATAATTTCCCCACAAATTTATATTAGCAATTTTTCCTTATTTTATTCTGTAAAGTTCTTCTTATAGATTCAGAGATAAAGGTGGATCGATTATTTTATAATTTTGATAATATCTCTTAAACAAATTATTTTTAAAATACGAAAAATATATATTTGTATTTATCATAATGAACCGTTGCGTTTGATATATTACTTGATGCCTTTGATTTTTTTTTCATTTAGTTCTATAATTTAGGCAAAACTCATATTAATATTTCCACATTATTTTTCCTGCAAAGTTCAAGTGAGTTCCTATATTTCTATTATTATTTTAAAACTTTAGGCCTAATAGTATCGGTGATAAATTATGATAATATGTTTTAAAACTATTTTATAAATATTTATAAAAATGTTTGTATTCCTCATAATGACCCCTTTTATTTGATATATTATATGATGCGTTTGAAAGGATTTTAATTTTTTATTATTCATTAAATCTATAATTTGCCCTCTAAAATTAATACTTGGGCTTTTCCTTCTTTTCCTGAAAACCTGGAGCAACGTCCTAAATTCCCTCTCAAATTTTTACACTCAATAGTTTCGGAGGGGAGCCGACATCTGTACCCCTAAAATCAGAATATCTTCATTCACGTCCAGTTGAAAAATTTTGGAGGAAGATATTTGAGATGTGATAGACAGACAGATCAAGAGAGATTTTATAAGATATAGTGAGTGTACGGAACCCTAATAGATTGAAATTAATTGTTAGTTAACAGACTTCAAAATTGACGTCTTCAATTTGTCTACATACAGTGTAGTGTGTCCACTTAAATTCAAATCATATGTAAAACTTTCTTGTTAATAATATTTAGAAAAAAGTCATTCTTTATAAAAAAGACTAATATAATGCAGTTATCAACTGCAAATAACTTTCTTTCATAACAATTTATTATATTACCAAAAATACTGCTCTTTTACTTTTAAGTAAAATTCATTTTTTTGTATATTATTGAATTACTGACTTGTAGAACTGACCATGCATATCTTTTTATAACGAATGAGTTATTTATAGCTGTATTAATAAGAAAGTTTCCAATGTGATTTTAAATTAATTGCACATACTGTATTTGTATTGTGAACCTTCGTTTTAAGGCTGCTAAATAACATTTATTTGTATTCAATTCCCTTTTTTTTTAAATTACATGGCATCTCAAGAAATTTTGTCGTAAATTGACATATCAATGAAAACACATGAGGCCACTTTGGGGTCTTAACAGATTTAAAAAATAGTAGGTTCTGCATTCATTTGCATATACACGGTGTCCACTTCTTCATAATAAAAGTGCATGGCCTGAAACCTATAACGAAGTCATCGAAATGCGGTTTATTGCATGTTCAAAAGTACATTCAACTTGAATCACCTCTTATATAAAGCTATAGTTAATATCCGTATCTTCCTTTGTAGTGATAAATGAATTTTAAAAGTTAAAAACTGACCCAAAAGAACTTTAAATTTATAGTCTTTGCAACTATAATACACCCTTTATTTTAGTTTGAAATTTTTGTTTATTACGGTTATTTTGTCTTTTGGAACATCTTGAAGCATTACAATACTGGTAGTTATTTTAAATCGAATTTATTGGTAAGATATTTCGGCGTTAAAGTTCGGTCAATAGTTTGCATATACACAAGATAACGATAACATAATAACATGTTATAAATGCTGAGAGTACGACCTTTGTGTATATATAACATAAATATCAGGATAAGATTTAATTAGTTGTGTGTCTTAATTTTTTTAATGTGTACGTAAGATTTAACAGTAGTTTGTTTAGCTTGAAAATCAAATAGTGTTAGATAAAAGATATTCGTTAAACAACTTGCTAGACATGGAGGACAGACTGGACATCGTTATTTTTGGAGCAACAGGCTTCACTGGAATGCATTGCATTCCATATATGCATACATTTTCCAGTTATAATGGACACAATTTTACCTGGGGCATAGCCGGTAGATCGAAAGAAAAACTTCAACAAGTTCTGGCAAAAATGGGTGCTAAAATAAACGTGGACTTCTCAAATGTCCCAGTTATAATCTGTGACGTGGAAGATAAAGATTCCATGATCAGAATGACTCAGAGTGCAAAATTAGTCATAAATTGTGTTGGTCCATTTATAGTTTATGGTGAGAAAGTTGTTGAAGCATGTCTGAAATCTGGCACTCATTATATAGACGTATGTGGTGAACCACAGTTCATGGAAAAAATTGAACTGACCAAAAATGATATCGCTAAGCAGAAAAATGTGTATGTAATCAGTGCTTGCGGTTTGGATAGCTTACCAGTGGACCTCGGCGTAGCACATCTTGCCGAAAAGTTTGGGGAGCTGAACTCCGTAGTAACTTACCTAGAACTGTGGATTGAAGGTGAAACATCTGGACCAGTTTTCAATCGTGCCACTTGGTTATCCCTAATCCACAACGTTGCCAGTCGGGAAGAGCTGTCAAAGATACGCAAAGAGTTGTTTCGCAAAAAAATACCTAGATTGCAACCGAAGCTTGAACAAAAAAACGGACCACACAGACCAGACCTTTTTGAGGGATGGGCAGTTCCGTTTCCAGGTGCAGATCGAGCTGTCGTTAAGAGAACTCAAAAGTATTTTTATGAAGTGGAAAACAAACGTCCAGTGCAAATAGACACTTTTCAAATTGTACGGTCCACTGGAACTCTGATAAAAGTTACCATTGCGGAGCGAATAATTCCGATGTTATCAAAATTTCGGTGTGGCCGAAAATTATTACTGAATCATCCAGGAATATTTACGTTTGGATTTTTAAATGAAGATCAACCGTCTGAAGACGTCATAGATAAATCTATGTTTCAAATAATTCTGTGTGGAGAGGGTTGGAAAAATAAACGATCTGAGAATGGTGTTCATTTTTCTGGGTCCTGTGATAAGAAAATTATTGCAAGAATTAAAGGTAGAAACCCTGGATATGGGAGTACGTGTGTTTGTGCTATTGGTGCTGCTATTATGGTTCTTAGTGAAAAAAGAAAATTACCAGGCAACGGACAAGGAGGAGTTTACACGCCAGGGGCAGCGTTTGCGAAAACTTCTTTAATGGACATTTTAAACAAAAATGGGATAAGTTTTGATGTTATCTGTGAACAAGATATTTTGACTTCCAAATTATAGGGAAACATGTCTGTGTTACATATAATTTATAAGAAATTTTGTAAAGTTTACTTAAACCTTCAAAATTTATTAAAATTTACTCTAAAAAAATTGATAGAGTTTCATTTTAAATAATATGTTATGGGTCCTGTAACTTAGACTTATTTCTGATCTCAAGGAAGTTACAATGATATCAGGGTTAGTCTACCGTACTAGAAGTTTAGTTCTGTATGCAATTAATTTCTGTTTGTCTGTCTGGACTAACATTTTTCAAGTTGAGATAGCTTTTATCTTATTTAGTGAAGCAGATGTCGTCGTGAGAAAAGAAAATCCAGATCGACAATAAAAATAGATATTTACCTCTCACTCATTCATAAATTACTTACGTTAGATATGTTGTAAGTTAATTTAAAATGGAAGAAGAAAGTTTGGATCATAGAACGTGTTTTCAAACGTTGGTGTAAAAAGTGTGTACTTTTTATGCTACTCTCTATGACATGCCCGAAACCTTGATGAAATAAGAAAATCATTGGATGTCAAGGTTGTTTATGTATACAGAGTGAGTTTTTTTTGATCATCAGTATGGGGATCTCGGAAACTAGTGGAGATAGAGCAATAGTTAAATTGGGAAAGATTTGCAGTTTTACAGGCCCAATTTAATGACACTTTCGGATTTTTGTAAATAGTCATGGCTTATTAGATATTTTGAAAAATATAAATTTTGTCGATTTAGTCATATTCCTCTAGCTCCTTTGTTTTTGATTTTATAAAAAAGTGTAACTATCAAAATTAAAGGGAAATGTTTCCCGAATATGATTGTCATTGTCGTTGGCGTGACAGCTCTCGTTTTCGAGATATGACACAAATTTATCTTTTTTTTAATGGAAACCATAGTGGGCCATGACCTCAACAAATCGGACATTTTTAGAGCTTTTCAACGATATAATACTTGATATAGTTATTCAAAAAAATAACGGAGTTATGAATGCTTTTCTCTCTTATTTTCACTTTTAACGTAGTTAGCCATGAAATAGATTGATTTATTAATAACTATTCCGAAAAACATTGAACGATTTTTTTATTGGGTATAACGAAAAAACTAAATAAGTAGGTCCTTACTAAAAACTTAAGAAATTAAAGTACATAATAATGGTTACAATTTATGTTCGAAAAGTCCATCATTGTTATTTAAACAAAAATTGCATCTTTTTAAGATTGACATTCTCACTTTCTCGCTTTCCTCACTGACCGCCTAAATAGAAGTCTATAACTGCCAAACCGGGAGACCGGGGTGGCCATTCGTGCGGCGATTTCTTCCTTTGGACAGGAAGAAATGGATATCTAAGTGTTGTCTTACTAATAACGAGTTATGACCAGGTGCTCCATCATGTTGGAACCACTCAATTTCTAAATTCAAATTATGCAAGATGTCTTGAAAAGTGTATTGCAAGAAATGCAAGTAGCGCTCCCCAGTAAGTGATTCGTCATAGATGAAAGGGCCTAGAATATTAGACCCTATGATACCACACCAAACATTAAAACCAAATTTTATCTGGGGTCGTCTTTGTTCTACATGGAAAGGGTTTTCTTTAGCCCAGATATGCTCATTGGGTCTATTGAACATACCGCAGTTAATAAATCTAGTTTCATCTGACCTTTAATGGAAACTGTGGATTGTCAAGGCACATGTCTCTAAACCATGTACAAAACAAAATACGTCGATGTTCGTTACCAGCATGCAAAGTTTCAGAAACTGAAAGTTTGTACGGGTGGAAATTGTGCGCTTTTAGTATCTTAACTACATTTCGTTGAGATGTGCCAGCGTCTGCCGCAATCTCACGAGTTGATGTAGATGGATTTTGATTTACCATTGCCAAAACATTTATTTGTGCTACTTCGTTAATTTGATTACGTTCCTTTGCTGGTTTAGTAAAATATCCATATCTGCGTAAACTATCGTAAAGCCTCTTAAATGTACATAGAGCAGGTTGACGACGATTAAAATATCTATGAAAGTATTTCTCACCTGCTCGAACTGAATTTTTATGGCATATGATATAACATTCCACCATATTCAGTTTTTCTTCGTTAGAATATTCCATTTTATCACGAAAACTTGTCAATATCGACTGTCAGTTCAGCACTACTAATGGAATTACTATTGAATGAGGAAACGTCAAAGTAAAAACAATCTTTTTCATGGCTACCTACGTTAAAAGTGAAAATAAGAGAGAAAAGCACCCATAACTCCGTTATTATTATGAATAACTATATCGAGTATTATATCGTTGAAAAGCTCTAAAAATATTAGATTTTTTGAGGTCATAGCCAACTATGGTTTCCCTTCAAAAAAAAGAAAAAGTTTATGTCATATCTCGAAAACGAGAGCTGTCATGCAAACGAGGACATGACAATCACATTCGGGATATAATTCCCTTCAATTTTGATATTTACTCTTTTTTTATAAAATCAAAAACAAAGGAGCTAGAGGGATTTGACTAAATCCATAGAATTTCGTTTTTTTCGAAATATCTAGTAAGCCATGACTTTTTACCCAAATCCGAAAGTGTCAATAAATTGTTCCAGTAAAACTGCAAATCTTTCCCAATTTAACCATTGCTCTATCTTCACAAGTATGTTGCAACCACTGGATAAGGCGGTTATAGCAATTTTTGGAACGAAGTTTCGGCTTAATGATTAATTGGAGATTGGTGTACCCAATGTGTGTCTGTATTGGCACAATACACCATAAACTCCGGCCCACAAATAGATTTAACAGGTGAGAATGTAGAAAAAAGATAAAAATATTAAACAAGGCTCGTGAGGGAATCTATTGAGTTAGAAAAACGGAAAGCAAACCCCAACAAAGGAGATCTCAACGCCTGGCATGTACATGATGAGTCGCTCTGGCAGGACGATACATTCAAATAATTGTCCAGAACAACCGTACAATAATGAGAATATACTCTTGGAGACCACAGTACAGCTCAGCGATTAGCGGACCAATATCCCGTCAAAAGGCGGGAGCTCTGATTGGCCAAAGCCAACAAGCCAATGGAGATACACCTCTCCTCGACCATCATCCGACAAGATCTTCTGGGGGGGGGATCTATCCCATGCTTCAGGGAGGCGATGTCGTCCTAAAATGGAGGGGGTGGGTCTTCTTTAAGCTTTTTAAACAAATTAAAAAATGGCTAAAGCTCATAGAAGTAGCTTTTTTCCTCGTTTTTTAAATTCACTAACTTCGAGGCTCTCGGAGGGGGCGATCGCCCCAATCACCCCTCCTGGATCCGACCCTGTAAACCATACAAATAAAAAACCAGAGAAGGTTCAGTTACTTTAGATACTCGTAACAAATTAAGGTTATGGGCCACAGAACATTGTCAAAAACTTGCCAGAAAAGTGTTCCAACTTAAATTTTCTCTGACTATACATTACAGTACGTTGAATCCTAGAGCTTATACTTTTGGAGGTAGCCTTTAATCCACAAACAGCGGGCCAACACTAGAAAAAGAGAGCAATAGAGAGGGCAAGAGGCTATTTCACTCGATTGGGAACTGCTACCAATGAAATATGTTCAGTATGTCTTTGACTGCTCCCACTCACCAAGTGAAATAGCCTCTAATTCTAGTCTTGACAGGATATTTGTTCATTGCAAGCTACCTCCAGAAGTATACGAAGTATATGTTCTAAGCGTTGAATGGTGCTATATTGGCAGTTGTGCACAAAACTGATGCAGCCGATTTCATGACGCTTTTATGCGGATTCACAAAAAAATTATATTGCCTACACACTGGGTTAGAAATATGCAACTCTTAATTTAAATTGAACTCTTCAAATTGTAAAAAAAAACAAATTTAACATGATTAGATGACAAACGTCAAAAACAATTTAATTTAATTTGATTAAATCACCCTATAATTTTCAACAACTATTTATACAAGACGTTCAATTTACTTACAAAACAGAATCTCCTCTAACATCAGATATACCGATAGAATTTTCAGTCCGAACGATTTAGTGAACTTCGCGCCTTGTCAATTGTTCTTGAAATTCTGTCGATCAGTGGCATGCTCACGCCTAACGGAGTAGTTTAAAATAATATTATTATTTATAGTATTTTCCTTTGCTAATCTCCTAAAGATGGCTTTCAATAACGTTGAGGTTAGGCCTGATTTCAACTTTCAGATAGTGTCTGTTCAATTTTTAATTTAATTTTTATTTATGCCTGTTCTTTTGAGGTTTTGTATTTACGGTCATTCAAATTCTTATTGTGTTGCTTACCTAGCTCTATTTTAATTAACCTTAATATAGCAGGTGTATTAAAAAATACACTATACAAGTGCTTGGTTATCTATCGACTCAATCGGATTTTATTTCTAATTGTACCTTGGTTTTAAATTCAGTGTTAAACGGTAAACAAGAGCGCTTAAACCCCCTTGATATACTTACATAAGGTTTTTCGTTTACTAATTGGTTTAATCAGAAGGTATGTTGATTTATGATATTGAAAAAATACAAAACCTATAATCAAATCTTTCATTGCAGAATGACTAACTAACCTTCTATTTTTCCTGCATTATCGAAGTTAAAAATTCGTATTTAAATATAGATAATGTTCAGCAATTTGTTTATAAGTAACTGAGTTAAATAAGTTTTATTATAACATTTTCTTTGCAAATGGACACACTATTTTGTGAACTTAATTATTAAATGGTTAAAAATATTGCGTAATTAAAATGTTACAATTAGTTAATTCATTACTTTGTGAATTGTGTCAATTAGACAATAAATGTTTAAATACAGACGCTTTTGACAAAAATTAAAATATTAAAATCCAATTAATAATAACCGTTATAATCTCATTGATTAAATATAATTGCGAATCGCATTATCAAATTATGTTCCTTATTTTTTCTCACGATCTAAGAGTTCACTGGGTGTGTATTTTGTTTGAAATTAATAAACGTTTTGTAATTAACACTTATTGAGCTTTTTATTAGAACAATTCAGATAGAATAGGTGCCTTTGATATCGATGAAAAATTGTTTCCTTGAGGTGTCTAGTGTGACAATTAATGTAAGTATTCACATAAAATATAGTCTATAAAAATGAATTCATTTTTATCTGTAAAATATAGTATTTTTCAACGACTTAAAAAATTCCATTACTAATTTGTTGCTACATTTATGACATGTTGTTATGACCCCATCAAAAATTTGGAACTTTGGTCTCGGGGATGCTAGTATGTCGCTCTTGTTAACTGTCAAGTTAGCAAAACCGGTTTCCTTCTAGTAGTTCGTTTCTCTTTCATTTCTAGATTTGTGTTTAAGTATCTAATTGTATCAATCATATGTTTTAACTGCATAAATTGGCATTTGAAAGTAGTGCATTTGATGAAGGATCCCACCAAGAAATGATATAAGGGGCTTTCATTTCAAAATTCACCAAAAATGACTTTTAAAATATCTTTAAAAGAAAACAGGATACAGGACACATTTTACACGTATCGGTCACCCTGCAATTTCAAACCCTAAGCGGGGGGGAATATCACATCTACAAGCTTCAATACAAAGGGGTATCATGTGATACCTCTTTTTAAAGGTCTCTTTTTTACCAACCTTTGACACATGTTTTTTTTTTAAATTAGATTATTTTTTACAGAGTAATGACATATAAACTGTAAAAAATTAAATTTTTAAAAATAATTGCTAATTACACCACAATTGGTTTACGGTGGCTTTTAGGGTCTCTGATCACGAATTCGAGGTCAAAATCGCGAATCCGAGATGGCGGATGAAAATTTTTAAAATCAACCCATATACGCCATAATTGGTATATAGGGGTTTTTGGGATCCCTGATCATAATTCCGGAATCCCCCATCTTGAACTTTGTCTATCAGATTCGTGATCAGCGAACCCAAAAACCCCTTATTTTTCAAATGTGAATGCTCATTTTTGATATCGGAAATGAAGAGAGGGTGGACATTTACGTTCAGTTGTGTCCTTGGCCAGAAGTTTGGCTTCGTACAAAGGACATTATACGAAGGCAAATTTGGTATGACCTCAGTTTCACTTCTGGTGGTCATAAAGATGTGAAGAAGTGGAAAAAATGGCCAAGGACATAGCTGAACGTAAATTTTCACCCTCCCTCGGTATCAAAAATGAGTGTTCCCATTTGAAAAAATCAACTTGGTCTTGATTTGACCTTGAAGGTCAACGTCAAATCCAATATGACCATTTTATGGCCAAGGAAAAATTTTAAAAGTTTTGTATTGACCATATTTTTGTAAAAACTCCTCCTGCCGAGATAATTAGGCATACTCGGACTTTTTGAACTGTAGCTGTATGTATGTGCATTATAACAGTAATTTACAATTTTATTAGTTATGAGATGTGTACATCCATTTGTAATGGCCGAAGTACAAAATAAATAAATAAATTAAAAGAGCGGCAGTCATTTGAGACTGAACCATGGAAGCGAATTATACTTCCCGTCTCTTGTTATCTCCTGTCTCTGTTTCTATTTCCTTGTATTATCATTAGTAATGCTTATAGATTTCAGAAGATTTAAATAATTGTCACTATTTTGTTAAGACTTAAGTATTAATCCTAATGTGTAATTTAATTCTTAATTTAAATTTCTGTATGGGGGTTCAAGTATTACGCAAGCACTATAGGGGGCGCGGGGTCTTTACTTTGCTTATTTTTGATAATTTTTATGACACTGGGGTAAGAGCATTGCTTACTTTTGCTGACAAGGGAGGGGGTAAATAATCTATATATAAATAGGCAAAGACAAAACGATTAGGTACCATTTTCTCCTCTGTCTCTCAACCGATTTTCTTCATTTTTGTTTTGTTTAGTAGCTACTGACAACCTTCAGTGCAGAATGCTAATATTAATTTATAATATTGGTTCATTCATTAAATAAAATATAATAAAAATTCATTAATTACGTCCATAATGTCAACGCCAAACATATGAATGTGGCGCCGCCGCCAGACTCAAAATATAGAGTATGTATATATAGAGGGGCCAATGCTGTTATATACTTAGAGCATGTACTTCTGGAAGTGACATGCAAGCGTTGTAATTGTTTAGTAATCGTTGAATTTATAATTATACAGGGCGATTCCAGATATGTTAGAAATAATTTTTTTCGTGGGTTGCACATAAGCAGTTGCATATATAGGGTGTTTAAAATATAGAGTAGAGTAGAGTGCAATTATAACTAATAAAATAATATAACATAATAGGAAAGCCCATTAGCGGTTAAATATACAGGATTCTTGGAATAGAAGGTGCAGTAGAATTACAGATATACAGGGTGGTGCAAAAAATATTATACAGAGATTCATATACAGGGTGGCGGAAATGGAAATGCAACATTTCGTAACCCATAAGCAGTTGTATATATAGAGAAGATGAAATATAGGGTGAGAGGAATTACATATATTCAGGATGATCATAAAAAATGTTAGTAAAGGAAATGATTTATAGAGTAGCCCACGAAGAGTTCCATATATAAGATGATTGAAATATAGGTCGGCGTAGGATTATAGTTACAGAAGATAGTTAAAAATTTCATAAACAAAAAGAATAAATACGGTGGCTCATAGGCAGTGGCATATACAGAATGGTTTACCGGGTGGGTCAAAAATGTTAAAAAATATTATGCGTGGTCCATGAGCAGTTGCACATACAGAATGGTGGAAATATATAATTAGATGGAATTATTATAATGAGGATTTTAATAAATGTTAGAGAATTGAATGCAATTATAGCTATACAGGGAGGTTAGAAAAAATATATCTTTAGGGTAGGCCATTAGCGGTTGCTTTGTTGTCATATTAAATTAAGAATTACGAATTTGAACACAAATAAAGTCCTATGAATTTTTTTTTTCGTTACTTATTTGTAGAAGCGAGATGTAAGACCGACATCTAGGATTTTCGAGGAAACTGTCACACAGAGGTTCCGAATGTGGATCCGTTCCGTGTAATTGCTGTTCTCCCTTAAGCCCTAGAATAGAATGTCACAATAAAATGTTCAGGGTACTTCACCTGCCAAAGATATTGGCACAATTGGTCGAATTTCGACCACTGGGCGACAGCTAGTTGTAATAAATCTGCTTACGTAATACTTGAACGGCCCTTAAGTGCCAAATAAGATTTGTTAGTTTATTTACTTGCAAGTTGAAGCTCATATTCTTCTTTCTGACTTCTGACATATGACAAGTCCGTAATGCATTATATCGCAAATAGAGAATTGGATATTTTATTAGAAAAGCAAATTTTGTTTCTATATTAATTGGATGTTATATTAGTTTATTTTCTATATATTATTGATATCCTATAAAAGAAGAAACTCACAATGTATTTTACCTGGTCTCTGTTTTTTACACTGATTTGTATGGTGTGTGGTGTCGGTGTCGAAACAAATGAAATGTCAAGTTATCCAATTCATTCACTTGCTCATCTATTTTCATATGTGTAAGTGTGGGCCCCCCTTAAGAAGCTTTCGCTTCAATAAATAAATAAATAAATGGTGACACTGAAAACTCTTCATGGCGAATTTAAAACAATTCCCGAGTTGAAAATAGAACTAATAAGTTGAAAATATATATTTTTTAAAACATTATCCACTTTTAAAAACATACTACATAGGTAGGTTATTAATTTGTATTCAATAATTTGTTTGTCGGTACCTAATAATGGTGAATGTGCGATTTATTGTATAGTGTTATGATTTGTTATTTTTTTTAAGGTTTTTAGTTTTACTTTGAACTAACTATTTAAACTCCTAGCATATTATGACGTAACTGATAATTTGTAACTTTTGAAAGATATGTTTTTATATAAAAAATTATATATACAACATTATGCAGATAATACGTATATATATTTATTTCATTAATTAATAGTTCTTAATCTCAAGTCTGATGTTATTTCAAAAAAAGTACTGGACATGTTTTAATGTTTAAAAACTGTGTATTTAGTTCAATACTGCAATTACTACTACTATTATTGTAAATAATTAAACACAGTGGAACAGACGGCACATAACTTGCAGAAATATAAAATGTAGTTTTGAGGAGTCATCTATACGTGACAGTTTCAAATTAAGTCCGAAACAAGATATTTATTTCAAGACAGCCTGTAGTATCCTTTGCTAGATTTTTACTGATCTGAAATACGTTTGGTAGATGGCGCAAGTACAATAAAATTGGGAAAATAATTGAAATAATTTTGATAATTTGAGTGTTGGTCATCCAATTAGTAATACAATTTCATATTTTTAGGTCAGGAAATATATGTATGTATGGCCTCTGATAGCGTGATAATTTCAGTCGATTTATGGTTTTGAAGTTAAGTACTTCAAAGACGGTCACAATTTGGCCTACAAGACAACGTTTAGAGGGGACAGAAAAAATTTACTTTTACAAATGACATGTTTTAAATTTAGACGGGTAAAGACTAGGATAGAGTGGAAGTGGATGTATTTGTTTGTCTCTAGTTCAGCAAGCAATGGCTATAAGTCACTTGACTGATGAAATCAAGCACTAATCAGATGCGATCTTGGACAGTGTTATATATGGGAGTGATATTGGATGCACTGGAGTTTTGAGAGCTCTTTTTCCGTGGACTAGTGGAATTTCTACCCAACGTTTAACTCTGTCCTGTATAAAAAACACAATACATCGCATTGAGAAACTACTTGGAAAACACTATGTCAAAACAGTTTACAAACTTACGCTACAACCTCGCCACATACTCCGTTTTCCTAAAGATCCCAGTAACCCTCTATCTTCCATCTGGAGTTTACAGAAAAATAAGTTCTGGTGGTGATGTGTATATCGAAACTTCAAAGCGTAGTGTGAACACTTTTGTTGACAAGCACAAATCAAATTGCCGTTTGTAGCAGCCTGAAGTATCTCCTGTTGTTGCGCATGCTTTACTCGCAGAAGAATACATTATTCAATACCAATACACTGATGTTCTATCAAATACATCCAATATCATGCTCGTCTCCAGCGAGAGGCCATCGAAATATACAAATACCCGAATAATTTTAATAGAAAAGAAAACTCAGAAATCCAGCATTCCTACGCGCACAATACCGATACCATCGACTAGGCTCGTAGTTCCCTCCCACTCACTACTCTCTGGTCAATCAGGGTAGACTACTTTCCCACCGATAGGAATAATCAGCAATGCTCCACCACTCACGGGCAATCAAGCTTACTATGAGGTGTCAACTGCGCCCCGACCGCTGAGGATGTCTGTCGCAATTGTAGATGAAACGTTCAATTGAAACTTCACTAGACCAGGGCAGAACAGACGCATAACTTACCAATTTATTGACAGATATAGTTGTCTGATGGCGAAAAACATACTAATGTAAGTACATATATAGGAAGATACTATTACGTATGCCTAAAAAAAATCTACAGTAAATAATCCCATGGTCAGAATTGTTAGGTACCTGCCTACAAAATAGTAACTACAAACAATAACATATGTTTATTATGTATCTACTTTTCTAGTATTTATTTCTATCAAGTTGGTGCCAAGTAACTATTAATTATGGAACCTGTTCGAACCTCTTAGAGGTTTGATAAGGCCTCAAGTATCTGGTCTTTCGGAGGCTTAAGTCGTTGAAATCACCAGCAGACACGTCGTCGTAAGTTTCAGGAAAATTTGATCTTGTAGGTAAATGTGGGATATTTACACAAGATAGATATATATTATTTTTATGTTTTCTTGGGAAATAACACCACATTTGAAATAAAAAGCTGTATATTGGTGGTGTTACGTTGATGACATTTTCGTAATTTGGGAACACAATCTTGAATAACTATATAAATTATTAAATAACATAAATAACAAAGAACCAACTATCAAATGTACCCTAGAAATTGAACAAAATAACAAACTGCCTTTCCTAGATATATTAATAACAAAAACAGAATCTTCATTTGAAACAGAAGTTTACAGAAAACCAATTCACACCAACAGATACCTAAATTTGAATTCAAATTATCCGCATAAAGTAAAGAAACGTTTTATTAAGTCATTATATGATAGAGCAAAGACCAACTGTTCTGATGATAATAAATTCAACAAAGAAAAAACAATTACAAAAAATGTTCTCACTGGAAACAATTACCCCACAAAATTTATCAACAAAGAGTTAAACAGACTTGAACAGAGAACAAACCTTCCGAATCAACTCAGAACTTCTCTTATTAACATTGCTATTCAGTACAACCACATTACAGTTACAACTATACCATATATACAGGGTCTGTCAGAAACATGCCAAAGAAATAATACACTGAAATCACTAATATCGAAAAAAAACCAACCAACAAAACTCAGAACTCAGAACTCAAAAAAACTGCATATACAAGATTCCTTGCGAATACAATATATTTTATATTGGGGAAATATGGAGACCATTAATTGTAGAAATAAATGAACACAAGAATTACATAAAGAAACGGCAATTTGGAAAATCGCAAAATTTGTGAACATGCTTGAGACCTAGGTTATAAAATGCAATTTGACAATTCAAGTATACTTCACAAAGAACAACATAACACAAAAGTAAAAATAAAAGAGTCTGCCTTAATTCTTTTGAATAAAGACGATAGTATCGCTTCTACTTCTGTATAATTCAATCGTATCTGGTTACCGACAATTAAGGAAGAAATTATTAATGGTCTTCTCCTTTTGAAGAACCCAACATCGGGACAGTTCATAAGGTTTTTCCTTATGACGTTAATGGGATCACTGAAAGAGCAGAATTCTTTGATCGCATTTTTGGCGAATGCGCTATCTTATAACAAACCTAATTCTAAAGACAACTTTTTCAAATTCTTCCAACTTGAAAATATAATACATGATCTTTAGAATTTTCTTTGCTACCTGTATATTTAAAACAACAAATTTTTCTTATGTCAACTTAAATGACATAAATCAAACTTTCAATTTGCAATTTACATTTTCAATACATATTTTAAAGCCATTGAAAACGAAGTCAGAATCGACGTTGAAACGTTTGGTTTTTCTTTCAGTATACAGCTTTTTATTTCAATCGGGGTGTTATTTCCCAAAAAAAAAAACATAAAATAATCAAGACTATGCCACAAATAACATTTAGAAGACAATAGGGATATAAGTAAAAAATATACTAAATTGAGGGGTGAAGTACCTAACGAGCACTGATAATTTTGGATTTATTCATTTGTTGTTGTTCAATCTTTGTTTGAGTTTGGGTTGTTGCAGTCATATATTTTTAGCTTTAGTTATTGTCATCACTTGTTGACTTTCGAATTCAATATGATATTATTTCCGAACAACAAAATCTAAACATTAATTTCCTGTAACAATCCTCAAAGCCACATTCCTCCTTTTCCGAACCGTTCGGTTTTCAGAAAACATTCGTTTCGAGAAGCATTTAACGAAATATTACTAAATTAAATCGCCTGTGTAAATTCTACCTTTATTGCTGAAATCGCAATATACAGCTACTCAGACTTATAAACTTATTTCAGGCTTACGAATGCCGGTGTACATAAGCGGAGTTTATTTAAACAGTTTCAATTAATAATGTTGCATCGTATTTCTCTGTTAGCATTTTCCAGTTTGTTACTTGCTTAAACGGAATCTCTCAGATAAATTTGGCACTTTTTTGTTTTCCGTGGTGTTTGTTTATTTTGTTTGTTTAAGCGTAGAAGAACGCGCCAGTTATCTCAGACTTAGTATAGTCATTCCAATGTCAATTGAAAATTCATACTTAATTTTAAATAATAGTTTAAAAGCCTTTATGAGCTTAATAAAGCATTAATGAGACGGTGCTGGTTTCAAGAAAGTACGCGGTTTAGTCTATTGGGCTGCAAAATAAATTTATTACCTAGCAGCCTCCTACTACACGATCTTCTAGTACAGTGCGTAATTTATGTAAATCAAGTAAAAAAACTCCTATACCAGCATGGGTTATAGGCTTTAGTAAATCAGAAAATCCAAAATATATTTTAAGTAAATTATTGTCAATACGGCAAAAGGGCGTCGTCCAGTAGTACATAAATACCTAAAAAACAAAATCGGGACGAAAAAATAAATAATTGTAATTTTCATTCTGTAATTAGAATTATTTTGTCGAGAATTAGATTTGTTTCGGTAAAAAATTGTGCCATATTTCTGAAATAGATTTCATCTTCTATTCATTTTTGGATAAAAAATTCGCAGAATTATATTAAAATTCAGAACAATAAAAGCTATCTAGAAATAACACCATACAATGTACCGTAAAAGAATCTATTATAACTACGTAATTATTATGAGACATTTTATTTAACTTCAAATCTTCCGGCTAAACGAATATAAGTACATACTTAATAAATAAATTCCAAAGTTATTCTTTTCAAAAGAAAAACTGCCGAAACTGCATGATTTAATCCACTTCTTGTAAAAAACTAGCATTTTTTACTGTAAGTACATGTTTCACGAAGACTTCACACTTACAAATTAGCCTTTAGAATGTAAACAGCATAAACAATACAAAAATTACGAATACAGATGTTGTATAACTTAAAAAAATATTATAAGAGTTTTTGATTTATTTTCTCCTGTTATTCGTCAAAATTTAAAATATTTGCACTTATACCGTTTACACCCTGTATACACCTTAATTTTAATATAACCTAAATAATATGATTATCAAAGTAAATTGCAATAATATACTTAATTACTGTGCCTGTCAGATTATTTATTTAAACTCAACACTTTGTAAATTACTCTCATTATATAAAAAAGATGCAACTCAAGCTTTGTTGGTGTATAAGATCAAGTATAATATTTTTCTATTTTAATAATTTATATTTAAAACTGGCTCAAAATAAAAAACCAATTAGAAACCGTGTGCAATCAATCATTATTTTCTTACATATATTATTTTTTATTTGATTTAAAGTACAATTCTATTTATTATGTTAGCGTATTCTTATCTCTCTCTCTCTCTTTCTCCCTCTCCTTCTCTATAATTTGTATTTTTTTGTATATTTTTGACATGTTTTTTTTAACTTTTTTATTCCTTTTATTATTTGGACCCCTTTCTATAAGTGGAAGTCTAATTCACCCTATATTGCAACTACCCTGTATATGTTTCCGTGTATTGGTCACCCAATATAAATTATATGTCTATCATTTTCTGAATCACTCTGTATAACTGTTATTCAACTCTGCACCTTGTTGCAATCGCTCTGTATAAGTATTAATCCTCTCCACCCTATTCACTATTTCTATTTTGCAATAGTTTCAATCAACCTGTATACCTGTAATTTTGCCTCACTCCGTATGTCAAGTATAAGCAACTAGTTATGTTCCACACGATATAACTTTTTTTTAAACACCCTGTTTAATAATAATTGCACTCCACATTATATTGCAATCATCCTATATATTCAAGTGCTTCTAACATTTTTTGAACTCTCCGCCCTATATATCCTTACCGCACATGCTTATTTAACATTTTTTAACGTTTTAAATCCACTCTGTATAACTATAGTTTTACTTCACCCTTATTTCAACCACCTAGTATATATAACTACTTATATGCCATCCAATACAACATTTTTGAACCACCCTGTATAACTTTAATTCTATTCCACCTTATATTTTAACCATCCTATATATGCAACTGCTTAGGTACCACACAATATCACATTTACTTGTAAGATTTTTTGAACCCACATATATAATTATAATGTTACTTCGCCCTATAATTCACTTGCGCACATTGCTTGCTGGATTTCTATGAAGGCACACACACACACCTACCACCAATTTTTTTTTGTTGATACAAGTCCCGTAAAATGAAAACCGTTACAAACACCCTGTACGATATACTTTCATGACATATCTTGACATTTAAGGTATTTATGATGAAAATTTGATATTTACATTGATTTTTACAGTTTCTTGCGTATATATTTCCGATTTTCAGAAAAACGGTATATTTTACGTTATAGAAAATTATACGGAATCAAGTTGGAATATTTCTTTGTAGAATACAATTTAAAATATTCAAATTGGTTGACCCGTTTTAGAGAAAACAGTCTAGATTTTCTGGAGAACCGTAAATCTCACGTTAGAGAAAATTATATGGTACCTTTCTGTAATATTACTTCATGCAATGTTGTTTAAATCATCAATATTGCCCAAGCCGTTTTTGAATAATTACTCAGCATACTTAAAAAAAACGTTCCGACGAATTGATAATCTCCTCCTTTTTGGATGTCGGTTAAAAAGGAGACAAGAAGAAGTGCCAGAAGTACAGAGTAGAAGAAGACAAAACTAAAGGAGACTAGGTAGGATTTAGAGCGGGGACCATATATAAACACGGTACAACCGTTCATTGGGAAAAAATGCCCAAAAAGGTCTGCTGCAAGATTTTGCAATATCACCTTCCTTATACAATATATTTGCTCAATACGCAATAAGACTGTTGAAAAGTAAGTGTGAGGAAAAGTGCATACAAATTAGGAATGATCACCTGTATAAGATGATGAGGACCTGAGTTTCATGTTCCGAAAACTAGAAGATGAATCTAAAAAATAGCATGGAAATCATCCTGGATAAGGCCGAATATCTATCGTCAGTGCAAAAAGAGATACCTAATCTATAAATATATCAAGAACTGCTGATAGATAACAAGAAAAGATAAATTCAAGTATTTAGTAATTATACCATCGACAAATGGACAATAGAAGAAGGAAAAAGGGACAGACTGCGGCTGCAAGTCAATACTTAATTGTAAAAGAATTTAGGTATTAAAAGAACGCCCTGAATATAATTTTTGATATGTTAACCGACTTGGATATTCACATTGGTTCTACGTATGAAAAGCATAAACAATTATCTAGATTTCAATCATTTGAGTGAAGCACAATAGACGAAGATTCCCAATTTAATTATATATTTTCACAATGAAGATTATGTGAGTATTCAATTTATAAAATAATGTGTTAACTGTCAATATGTCAGCTATAACGTAACATAAATACCTAGGAACAGGTAATATAAGCCATTCCTATGAAATGGTACAGTCAATCAGTGCGGTACCTACAAGTGTAATGACCCTTTATAAAAATACAATTTAAGCAAATTAAGTAACGAAGACTGGCTATAATACTTAACTGAAAAGTAGTTGAACAGGCAATATGGAAAAATTTAATTTTCTCCCAAACAATTGCATAAAACATTAACATCATTACCAAAAGGTAATGGTTCTGGAATTGTTCCTTGAGGAACTTCATTATTTACTGTTAGATAATCACTTACAGCGTAAATTGATACAACTCTTGGTAATCTATTTGTCATATATGTGGTATTCAAAAATAGTGCTTTTGATTTTATACTATGGTTGAACTATTTTTGAACTAAAATGTCAGAGATGACGATATCAAAAGCTAAGCCGATAATAGCTATAAATCTGGTCATATATAAAATCTATTAACCTTCGACGGAATAAACTTATAAGTTTAAGGTGTATAACTGTGGATCTGTATATCTGTCTGTGGCATCGTAGCGCTTAAACAAATGGACCAAATTTGATGCTATTTTTTATGTTTGAAAGCTGACGTGATCGAGATGGTTCTTAGCTATAATTTATGAAGATTCGTTCAACCACTTAAGGATCTGCAGGCCATTTTCTACTTGACAAAAGAGTCTTATTAAGAATTTGTTTAACTGGTCCTAAACAACTTGATCGAATTTGATGACATTTTTTTGTGTGTTTTTGAGTGGGTGCTTGGATGGTTTATATTCACAATTAGAGAATTAGAGGTAGGTGGCGCACCATTCGGGTTCTAAGAAAACTTGTTTCAACTCTTAAATGGCTGGGGCCGGGTTTAATGATGTGTTTGAGCCCACTCAAACTCTTTAGATGGTTTAGACATTTGGGTTCGGTGTGTTTGTGTGGATCTGTGGTAGAAACGGCATCCAAATATTGGACCTGCAAATATAACAAGTCTGCAATATGATATTTTTTTCTTTTTAGAGGTTGTTGTTTCTGCGGTTATATAAATTTTTAATTTTATTTTCTTTACTCTGATGTTAGTTGATGTTCAGTGCGTGTTTTGATGCAAGGTTTAAAAGAGAATATTGTTTGTAAGATCTCATATAGCGTTTATGTAAAAATTTAATGAATCTAACATGAAAATTGTACATCTTTACTGAAAACTAGACTGCGTTGTACTAAAGTAGGTTTCAAAAGCGATATTCGAGAAATACGAATTAACTGCAAAAGGATGCAGACAAACAAATCCGAAAAGAAATCTAATCTACCTTATAGTCGCCAGCTTTCAGCCTTTGACTCATATAATATGTATATGTATACACACAATCAGTGTTCTCCATCAACACAAAAGTGAAGTCAACTGAGTTCTCGTGGTGTGGGAGTAAGTTCAAGTCCCTATTAGTGGGAGATTCCTTCTTCTTCTTATTCTCCGGCGGATCTACCTGTCTGAAATCAACTCTAGCCAAGACCAGCACGCGTGCACTGACGTTAGTGTGTGAAACGCGGTCCTCCTTTAAACATCCCACTCGCAAGATCACTCTTCAGATCTTATAATTTCTGTTAGAAAAGACGCGAACGATTTATTCATTCGCGTTTCCAAGATCTTTGGACGATAATGTTATGGTAGCAGGATTACTGTGACGGATATTATCATAAAAGGCAGAAAAAATTGTGTGAGTAATGTATTTTTTTTAGAAAAAAATTAGGTAATAAAATTGAAAATTTAGTATTTATTTTATAAACTGTACTTAAATGTGAACAAAATGTTGGCAACTCTTTTAGTCAAAGGATAGTAGAAAAGTAAGAACTTTAACGAGCTTTTTGTACGAGTCTACTTTTGGGTACTTATGCTGCAGTTAATATTAATATAAACTAGATTTTTGTAAGTAGTGTGCTTTGAATAGAAAATTAAAAACTTGACCAGGCTTTACTTTTAGGTGTTTTTGACCAATTCTTATTTGTACTTTAATATAAACTAGATTGATTATTTACTAAAAATAAGATCAAAACTTTTGTACAATTCTGTTCTTTGAACATTTGAACAAAATATTTTTTGAACTTAATCTAACGAAATATTGCAAATAAAGTTAGGAAGCTTTACTGGGTAATATACAGTTCGTAGACCTATGTGTGTCTTATGACCTCAGTAAGTAAATGCTTATTCTGATATTTTTGATACACAAAATAATGTTATTTTCTTATTTTTGCTAATTATGTGAGTAATATTGTGTTTGTTTCCAAATATTTTTTGGAAAGAAATAGGAAAATAAAAAATGAAAATTTGTTATTATTTTTTATGCACTATACTTAAATGTGTGTAAAATATTGGGAAGTGTTAACTAAAGTATTAAGAGTAGTAGAAAATTGAGAACTTGATCAAGCTAATTTTTTTGTGCTATTCTACTTTTGGGTGCTTTTGGCCCATTCTTATTTATAGTGACTTATAGGAAGGACTTACTTAATATAAATATAATCCAGATTAATTAGTTACTAAAAATGAACACAAGACTTTTGTACAGTGGGTGCTTTAAACTAATGAAGACAATTTTTTTGAGTTTAATCTAATAGTATGTTGCAAATATATACTGGAAGCCTATCTGAATAACTTCTAACACTATTATTTGGAATATATGATTCATAGATTTATTTATCTTATGATCTTAGCGGATAATGGATTAATTTTGAAATTTTTAATTTTTTTCAAATTATGATACGTACATTATATTTTTGCAAGGAACTCCTGCATTGTTATTTAGGTACTTTTGATGATGATGTGATTAAAATTGTGTTTTTCATATCTTTTGTAAAAATAGGGAAATAAAAGTAGCACTTTAATATTTATTTTATAACATGTACATTAATATATCGGAAATTTCATTTAATATGTTAAATATATTATTAAATTAAGAATGTGATCAAGCTTAATTATTTTGTACTATTTAACTTTTTAATGCTTTTGGTCCATTCTGACTTCTAGTGAATTAAAGTAACCACTTAGTTAATGTTATTGTAAACTAGTTTGGTTATTGAATAAAATTGAGTTCAAGGCTTTTAGTGCTGTGCTTTATAAATTTTAATAAAACATCTTCAAATAAACCATTGTTTAGAATATATAATTCGTGTATGCGTTTTATAACCTCAGTAGAAAAATGATTATTTTGATATTTGATTTCCGTCAAAAATTGATTTGCTGTTATACGTGCATTTACATGTTTTAATTATACTTATGTTTCAATTGCTGATATTTACGTATATTAAATATTTTTTTGTGTAATAGGAAAACAAACTTGAAAATTTATAATTTATTTTAAAAACTGCCCCCAAACTTATAATATATTGGAAATTTTGGTTAAAATGTCAAGGATAGTAGAAAATAAAGAACATGATCAAGCTAAATTACACTTATTATTATTATACATTTCACTAAGTTAATGTTATAATAAGCTAGATTTTTGTACAGTAGTAGCGTTAAATAGTTAACAAAAATAAATAATATCCAGGGAAAATACGTTGCAATATAGTCAAAAAGATCTTACGAATAAGTTTAAACAAGATTGTTTAAAGTATATGTCTCATATAATAAAATTAATACATAGATGAAGTTTAACATTGTTCAATTACAACGTAATATTAAGATGTTTTTTATAAAATGGTATTTCGATTTTTTCACTTTTCTCAAAATTTTAAGTTCTATAATAGTTGTGCGTAACATTTACTATATTTCAGTTACATTTTTGCTTTTAACATTTTAGGTACATACTTTTCTGGAAGAACTTGCTAACATTCTAGTATTATAAGAATTTTGATAATTTCTAATACATTTTTAAATAACATTGAAATATGGTAAAATATTATATTTTTTAGCAGAACTGTCGTTCATAGAGTTGTATATGATATGCAGTAATGTTAAAAGATAAGTTTAATATTTTCTGCAGCTTTGCTAAATAAAACTCTCAATACTTAGTTCATTTTTCAGATTTTTTTAAATGAATAGTGGACATTTTAAAAGTTTATTCAATTTTATTATTTCCATTTTTTAGATAGTTATACAACTTTTAATAATGTTTAATGCCGCATTTCTGTAAACTTTTGTATGAATACCTTTAATAATTAGTTAATTGTCCTAAAGTGGATTTTGATTTAAGGGGTACTCTTTGAAACGCAATATTTGTAGACCTTTTATTCTTATTTATAGTGTAAAGTATATAAAATTATATGCATAATAAAGAGCAACTGACAATGATTTTTGCAATAAACCGATAAAAATCGTTGAAAGGTATAACAATTTTCACGGTTGTATTATCTCTTACATTAGTTAAATTATTAAACAATTTTGTAAGATTAAAATTAAATAACTATACATAGAGTGGAGGAAACTACTTTTAATTGTGTAAATAGAATTTGTCGTTTTAACTACGTTTCTTTGTGTTTTGATTGGAATCAAAAAAAATCTGACTCAAAATTTAATATGGAGAGATATTTATACGAAATGTGCTGAATAGACAAATTATTTAATTCAATTTTGTTTACATTTATCTTAGAAAATCCTATATTATATTTTATTTTTCTAACACTCGCACACATTTGTATATTGTAGGCAGATTTTTATTATTCAAATTGTATATTTGTTAATACTCGTAGTCGGAATCTTTTAAAAATAACCTTGTGGCATCTGTAAACATTTGTGTACATACTTGACCATGTCATTCATATAGAATACATATAGTAACGGACCTAAGAGTGTTCCTTGGGGTTCAACATATTGAATTTAATTGATTAGAGAAACTTTGTTTTTAAGGTGTCTAAGAAAACTACCAACCAAACGTACTTTTCTGATAAAATATAATCGTTTAAATGCCTGTTGAAAGGGAATATATGTTGTTTTTTACAACTGTTCGAAAACTTTACCAAACCTTTGGTATCGACTTCTGTTGAATTAAAGGCTGAGTTTAACGTTTTTTAAACCATCGTTCCAATTTATGTATCATTCAGTTTTTAGAAGTATTTCGTGAAATCGACATCATATCATAAAAACATCAAAATTATTAATAAATGTCAATTGAAATGTATGAAAAATTGAAGAGTTAGATAACGTAGATACTACCTTTTAGGATTTAGTTCAGTTTTGTTAATATATTCACTCAGGAAGCTTTCTCTGTTTATGCTCGAACAGATGGAAGACTTGGATATCTGTTTATGGCTTATAAATAAGTTTTTAATTTTTATTGCTTTGCCATATATGTTTGTTAATAATTGCTCTTATGTTTTACACTTAGTTACGAATAATATGCAGGTATTGTCTAATTGATTTGAGATGTTTTTCAATGAGCTGTGTTAAATTGAATAAATGATTTGTTGAAATTATTCAGTATTAGTTACTGAATGAGTTGGTGTTTTTTATATAGAACAATATCTATGTTCTTTTATATCTAATTCTTAAAACATGTAATATCTTCGTATATCGAAACATTATTTGTTAATTACATTTGTTACGCTGTTGCTAGTTGTTGTACCTAAGATTTTAATGACTTTTAACGTAACTAATTAATGGCTGTGTAAAAATGCTTTTAATCTACAAGTGGAAGGTGTGGAATCATTTCAAACTAGCCTTTGAAAGTATTTTTCGAAGATCACAAAATAATTATAAAACTGATAAACTTCCGACATGTCATCATATATATTTTTCTAAAGAGTGTTGTTAAGGATATTGTTATTAATTTTGTGATATAAAATAAATATGTCACTCTCACAAGTCTGATAAAGTAACTAGTAAGTAAAAAAAATAACGAATATTTTTTTAACTACAAATTGTTGAGTCAGAGCCATTTTATATTTTCTGCAACAGATGAGAACAAAAGAGGATTCACTTCTGGACTTCCAATTAAGAATTGAGATCATATATGAAGGTGTAAGTAGATTTCACGATCTTTAACCTTTAAACAATTGATCTGCGAATTTCTAATTAACATTAATGGTATATTGAACAGTTAGTCAATTAAATCTTCTGTGTAACGGCTTCACTAATAGCTTTATATTTTTAATAAATCCTGACCAGTTCAGCAATAGGCAAGTTTTGTTTTAGGTAGTAATGCTGCAAAATTTCAAATAGACACGAATAAACAATTCTTTGTAGAAACTAGGAATATACTCTAAAATTGATTAAAGTTATTTGCTCTTGATTGAACACGAAATAAATTCAAACTACACTATAGACAAATATAGAATTCCACACGTATAAAAAGTGCTTTAATATTTACTTTTAAATGCTACTGAACAAATGGGGTAATTACAAATGTTTAGTGTAGGGGGGAGTTTTATTCCGGTGTAACACCTTTCGTCAGCTCAATGCAATTCATTTCTTACTCAAATTATTGTGAAATCTGTGCATTTTCAAATTTTCGTGTTTTCATTCTATCTTATCGTCAATTATTTAATTTCTGATAAAAAATTAAATCTCCATGAGCTTATGAATCATGTATTACAGTTAATAATTTCTAAACGTACTTTTTTCCTTCCTACAGAAATCCTCCGTTTCCTTCTGTATGTTGTAATAATTTTCTTTGGTGGTGTTTATGTCATCCACAATTTGCAGCACTGTTGTATATTTTTCGCTTTTTATGGACTTTTCATTATTTGATATAAAGCCTATACTATAACTTTCAAAACCTGATCCCATTGTTTAGTTATCTCTTCTTCAAGAAGATTTGAATTCAAATTCTATGTGGCTGCTTGGTCAAACTGCAATAATATTGACAAATTCTTTAACTTTAACTAAATCAGATCTGTTCGGTCATCCCCTCTTAGCGCTGACCTGTCTTGTTTAAATTCTGTTATAGCTTGATACGTGATCAGTGTTTCAATTAGCTACCCCAATTGATGATATTCATGGTTCTTCGTTAAAGCAGTGCTAACAAGATATTAATATTGCTCTCAAATGCATATTCTCTTATCTCTTCCTATTCCCATTGATATGGCTACTCTTGCTTCCTGTTACCTCTTTATTTTCTCTCTTGTTCACATAGTCTTTCAGGAGCTCTAATATAGATGCTGTGTGAATCTCTGAAGATCACTCCAGAATTGTATTCAATTGTTCACAGATCATCTGTCCGGATCTATATCTTCGGAAGGCAAATGCACGTTTACTATGTTTATCTTCCTAAGTTATTTTATACTCTATTGGACCATCAGCTGGTGACAGATTTTGCTCCATCATATTGTAGCTTTTGCCTTGAAGGCAGTTGAAAAGTGTGTCGTTGTTGAATACAATGACGCGAAATATTCGAAAAAAAACCGTTTTTCCCGCTTCTGCTATATTGACTAAATGAATTCTATGATACAACCAAAGATCAAATATCGATAAGTGTTGCATGTGGCCAAACGAGTTGAGATAAGTAAATGGTCCTGTGAGGGACTGTAACAATATACCCATACAATGTTTTCGCTACTGCTAAGAGGAGGAATGATATCAAGAGTAGTCGACAAAAAAATTGCCGTAAGGTTTGCTAGTCATCTTAAGGACAGGAATCGTTCTAGTGTCTACAGTATTTTCCGTTCATTAATCTTGTGTGGCCATTCGCAAGCCTTATGCCATTTTTTTGTGAACTTTCATTCTTCTTCTTGGTAAAGCGAGAAAATTGTGACCATATTGTTAGGTTTCCTAACAGGATCACGTCCTCACTCAACCCTTTGTCCAAATGCAACACGTATGCCTATCATCTTTTGATGCTTCGTTGCATTATAGAATTCATTTATTCAACATGGCTGAGGCGATAGAAACAGACCAAAACGTCTTTTATTGGTAAAATGGACGAGTTTTCACATGTTAACCATGCGGTTCTCGCTGTTTTATGTTTGGTAATTTATTGCTATTGTTTATTGTCAGCAATGCCAAAATATCAGCCTCATACCCTCTCCTTTCTACGATTAACTGCATTAGGGCTTCTGCGATATAATATTTAAGGGGGTGATTCTTGGACCCATTTTAGGAGATATACATGGTGGGAATGTTTTCAGAAAAAAATCTTTTTTTATAACAACTGTGAAACTGTTGTTGATAAACCGACTGAAATGATAAAAAAGGCAACAATGGCTATCCCGAATTTTCGATCGGTTTAGAAAAAAGGCGACATCGAGAAGATTCTTGAAAAACGCTTCGACAACAAAGCTATAATCATGAAATTCGGGTATGTTCCACTTGAATCATAAAAAGTCGTCAGTTGTATAAGTTGAGAGTTCGTTGGTTGAGTTTATATTCGTGTGATTGTATAGACCGCAGATGCTGTAGCATCAATATGCATTTTCTTATATACAAAGAATTTAATTTTTCTACCAGTGGCGTCCGTACGTTTCTAATTGAATATTGTTTTGAGAAAAAATGATACTTCACGGCTTTGTCTTAAAATAAAAATATTTTTTAAATTTTAATTCATTTCTAAGCAAACTTCTTCTGTTTAAGCACTTTTTGGGAAATAACATCACAATACACGAAATTACTGTATATTTCCAAACATTTCGGGATCCATGTCAGACCCCATTGTCCATGGCAAAGAAACTATGACAAAGGGCACAATTCTAAAATTTAGAAATGAAATGTTTGACAATATTGTTTGACTTATGATGTAAGTAAGAGAATTTAATTGATAATGTACAGTGTAGCACAGGAAATTCTAAAGATCATATAATAATAAAGTTCCTTTCAAATTGGAATCTATATATAAATAGGCAAAGACAAAATGAGTAGGTACCATTTTATCCTCTGTCTCTCAACCGATTTTCTGCATTTTTGTTTTGTTTAGTAGCTACTGACCTTCAGTGCAGAATGCTAATATTAATTTATAATATTGGTTCATTCATTAAATAAAATATAATAAAAATTCATTATTTACGTCCATTCTGTCAACGCCAAACAACTGACAGTGTCGCCTATTTGATCTGTGCCTGTGGTGCCGCCGCCGCCAGACGGTCAAAACTCAAAACATTGAGTAATTATATATGAGTGGATCGATCGTTAGATATATTCTTAGAGCATGTACTTCTGGAAGTGGCATGCAAGCGTTGTTATTGTTTAGTGGTAAAATAGTCAATGTAGTAGATCAGTATTGATTATTCGGACGCGTTGCAGTAACTTTCATATTAAATATTCTGTTTTTAATGTGAATTTTTATTTGATTAATATATTATTATCACAACCTTCCCGAAGGGGTTGTGTAAAAAAATGTCAGACAGGACACAATAGAGAATGTATTAAATATTAAGTTCTCCGTAGGGTTGTTGGTCCTCTCTTTTCTTTAATATTGCCTGAACTTGATTGAAACCGTAAATGACGAAAACTTTTAGGTTGCAAAGAACAATCTTCCAATTATTATATCGAATATTTTGCCAGGAGCGGTTCCAGCCAAAAATTTGAGGGGTCATTCATTTCTCAAAAATATTTCGAATACCGATATTTGATTACATTTTTATTTTCTTTTTATTTCAATAGATTTGTCAATATGAGTGAACAATTTTGTTCAATACATCTACTTCTCCGATTTCTCCAGAACTCTGTTTCTTATAAAAATACACTTTTTACAATTTCATGAAATAGGCTCGGATTTCGACCACTGGGCGACCACTAGTAATTTGAAAGAGGTTATTTTTATTGAATTGTGCTTTAGAAATATATAGTCATTTCGTGTATTGTGGAGTTATTTCGTATAAATTTTAAAACATTGACTTCAGGAAGCAAGCTTCTTCTGTTTATCGCCTAATTTCACCAAACCTAATCTATTTGTTTTCCTTATAAAGTCCCTAACTTTTGTCTCATCTTCAGTAAACCTTTATGTTTTATATTATTGTTCTCATATGTTCGCCATTTAATTAGAAGACAGCAGTTTAGTGAAATCTATTAGGAATGAGGAAAAGATATCAGATAATATCTGTGTCACTTTAGATATATACGTTATTTGTCTGTGTTTGCTCGTCGCTGGAATGTTATTGCACAAATTATATATTTATATGCTATAATATACGGAATGTTATTATCTTCTAATTGATTCTGTTAAAAGTTATGAAAAGAGATTATTTGAATAATTACGAACAATCTCGTGTTGGTCTAAGCTTGCCATTTAATAATGAATAACTTAGTGCAAGTATTTTATTATTATATTACCAGTTTGCTTTACGAATTAAAGTCTAATTAAGTTGAAAAAAACTGTATTAACCAAATGGTTGAATATTAATGCTGCGGTTTCAATCGAAATCGTTATCATTTGTCATTAAAGTTTACATTTATTGTAATGTAACTTTGGAAGGGAAGTTTAATGTTATGTTTCCAACACATGAAATAATTGTGTTTTTTATTTATTATTGATGCTCTATTACCTACGTATTTTTTCGAAGTACGTTGTTTTAAACTTGTTGTCTATCAAGTAAATCTTGGGGGACAATGTTATCAAAGTATTATAGACTTTTTTAAAGTTTTTCCTGACATCAAGATTTACCGAATTAAAGTTATGTGTATTAGTAAAAAATTAATCGGTCACAATAACAACTTTTATGAAACTATGCTGAATTATTTATCTCCAATATCTCCTGTGTTTATAGGGCGTATCAATAATTCTCATGATGACTCTGGAAATAATCAATTAATTTTAGTTGGTATGTTGGAATTTTCAGCAACGTTCTAGATGTTGCCTTCATACCAAGTCATTATCATTACCTTTATTACTGTGTTATCTTATATCGGATAAGTATCACAAAATATACAAAATACTAATGATACACAGAATACTAGTTGATCATGTTGTAGACATCTCTATCACGCAGAATATATGTAAGGATGAACTTAACTAACTTAACTTTTAAATTTAAAATATTTATGTATTGCAGGGAAAAAATGGAGGATATAAATTGTCACGTTAATCCTTAATCATTCAGTTTTAATTGAGCTGTAATTCAACATCTACTTTAATAACAAATTAGAAACGAGTTTGAACTCAAAAGTTTAACACACAGTTTGCCTATCAACGCCATCTAGGTATAGATTACCTCCATCGTATAAAAAATGCAATTACTTGATATAAGTTTCATATTAAAACGGTAGCCTTAGTTAACTTCTATGTCCACTTTACATGATACAATAATTGAATTTAAAAATACTTGTATCAGTTAGGCGCTCCTATTAAAGTTTATCTAAAACTTCGTGATAATGTCTATTTTAATGTGCTCTCTTAATGGAGTGAAATAAATAAGACTTTAAAATGTTTGCTGTACACGAACTACAGCCTCGGATTAAAAATAGAATTTCTAACAGAAAACTATATTTAGATTTACTCTCAGGAAATATATTTCATGTACTGATTGTTGCATTTCCTAGTAATTATCTTCAGCGTTTTAACGGGCATTTGCTCTACGCCGAATTATGCAGTTAGTTAATTTTAATCTTGTTAGTTTAAAAACTATTAAACTTAAAATGAACAAATTTTTCTTTCTTCACTACAAAATTGAAATCACTTGAAAATAAGAAAAAAAAAATACATTTTTCAAGATTATTTAAAAAAATTAATATGATTGACAGGTACATTTACGCTATCAATACTCTTGCAATAAAGCTTTTTTAACATGATAGTTTCCTTCATTAACGTTCTGAATAGCGTTAAGGTAACTCAGTATTTCCCCCTAAAGCTGGTGTCTCACACGTCCTTCGTCCGCAAAGACGACCACCAACGTTGAAATTATTATTAGGTGTTATATCACTTATAAACTTCCAATGACTGAACTATAACGTATGCTTTCTTTCTTACGCCATTTTCAGGTTTTTAGTTTGTTACTTTTTATTGCCCCATTAATTCTTTTGGCATGACGATTACTGAAATTTCCCATTAAAAAAATATATGAAACCAACGATCCCTTGCATCGAGTCCCGCTTTTGAAGTTACTTATTGGCGGATAGGATTGACCGATCGAAAAACACTTGAATGAATAATATTAGTACCCAACGAAAGCAAAAAAACGGGTGCAAATTGGTCGAAAATATCTTTCATCCTCTCTGTCTATATTCTTCCACTGCTATAAACGTAAAAACATTCATTTATATATATGATTCTAGTGTTTTTTCAAGACCATAACGAACAAAAGAAAATAGAATTACATAGATCAATCGTGCGTATCGTGAATTACAGTCTTAGCACTTTAATTTTTTCAAAAATTTCTTGAACATATAGGATCATTAAGAATATGAAAAAAAACATTAGCCACGTACAAGAAAGACGGGCATTTGGAGTTTGGAATAGTTTTTGGTAGGATAACACCATCGAAGTTATTGACCTACGTATTGCATCAATGAAATATAGGTTCAAAATTTATCCTTCATCATAATAATGTGAGATGCAAGTTGCTAGAATAGTCGAAAATTGTTTTACTCAATATATAATTCAAGCTATGTATTGGCCAGAAAGAAGTCCCGATTTACCTCCTGTTGAATACATTAGGGTACTCTTGATCGTCAGTTTTTAAAGACGTTTCAACATTTATGCTGGATGAAAGACTAGCATAAGGAATAATTTGAAATGTTATTACAAACAAGCCTCGATTTTGTAGAAGTTCAATAATTAGTTTAGTGTGTACAAACAGTTCCAACGCGCTAAACTAATTTAATAAAATTAAAGCAGACGATACAAAACGAACGCTAAAAACGTTTGAGTTTCACATAAAACTCCGAAGAAAGAGTTATCTTCTTTCTTATTCGATCAACGGAAAGCAGCTTTATATTTGTATGTTCATGAGGTATTTTTGTGCGATTCTGTATATATAAAATAATAACAAATTCTGTTAGCTAGGTTATTTCATATTATCAAACATGTATTTTTAAATTTTACAATTCTTTTAATTGTGGACCTAGACCCCTCCTTGTTTGAAATCGTTGAAATATACAATTTTTTTTATAAGTGTTGTGTGATTCTCAAGAAATTCATAAATATATAGTTATGTAACAAAAAATTACAAGGTTTATTTAATCATTTTTAGTTTTGAACAGAGCATTTAAACCCATTTTGTTGTTTTTGACCTCTCTTAGCTCTTGTCTCCAGAACATCTTGTATCTGATGATTACTTGTCCGTTTGTTACATCAATCAGCTTTTTGGCATTTTTCTTCATATTTTGCTTCCATCGGGCTCTGGGACGTCTTCGCTTTCTGTTTCTTTCCCGTTGAAAAATTCTCTTTGGCACTTTTTGGGGGTCCATTCTCTCAACATGTCCCGGCCTTCGAAAGGCGTTGGGTTTTAAAATATTCTATTTTGTTAAATTCCATGTACAGTCGCTTCAGTTCAAAGTTGTAAATTTTACTTAGTTTCTTCCAGTTTCAATATTTTGTACGCTATTATTTTTGTTAATTTGTAGTTCAATATGTTGTTTAGTGCAAATAGTGCTCTACTTTCTTTTTAGCTCAGGTCATTTACGGATAAAAAGACCTTTTTGTGACAAAATTAATAGTAGAACAAAACCGACATTTTTTATCGATGTTTTTTTGTTTATTATCAAAAAACAGCGAAAAATCGGTAACAATTTAGTTTTTTCTCGTTTACACAAAATCCACCTATAAAACCGTAATTGCTACTATGGGCAATGTTGAAGAGAAACGAAAAACCTATAAAATGAGCTATTATACGCTCCATTTCGTTAAATGGTTTCTTTGATAATGGAACCTTTAACCGAAATTCCAAAAAACTAAATAATCGCTTACATATTTTTTTATTTTATAGCTGAAAATTTTTATTAACTGAAGCGATAAATCTTCTCATACCCAATTCATGTTCTAAAAATAAATACTGGTAGCCCTGGTAGTTTTTGCAAATTTTCAGTCAATCCTATGCAAGACATATTTTTCTGAACGGCCATATTACCTCGCCGGATGACCCTATCATTATGAATAAACCACCGTTTGAAAGTAGAAGAGTTGATCTCACTTTTCCAAAATTTAAAGTATAAAGTCTTGACAATATTTGGCCATTCCTGAAAAAATTATTTGGACGAGCCAATTCGAAAAATTGCTAAGGGATGGTACTATATCCTTATAACTAATAATCTTATTGCAAATTTAAATTTTACGGAGACACATATTTATTTTTCTTGCATAATATGGATTTATGTAATAAATTTAGCAAAATGTAATACCTAAACTCCATTTAGACAGACACTGATGATAATGATGGAGCAATCATTTTTAATATGCATATTTTAAATTTAAATAAAAAAACGAAAATTTGTAGAATCTTTTGTTTGCACTTTCAGTACATTTCATATTTTATTATTATATAAAAATGAAAAGCTGATAGAAATTGATAATAGTTAACAATAAAAGACATAAGATGTTATTCTTCAATTAGTTAACAATGCATTTTTTATGTTGTTCAATTCAGATTCCTGTTAATTTTTTGTTAATAAATACTAATTAGTGACAAGCCAAATTTCTTTGGATATATAGGTAGGTATGTGTTGATCTTTTATTGAAACATTTAAAAATGGAAAAATCGCTTGCAATAGCCTTCGGATTTAGCGTAATATTATGATTGCTCCGTCATTATCATCTGTGGCTAAATGGAGTGTAGGTATTCCATTTTGCTAAATGTATTACATAAATCCATATTATGCAAGAAATATAAATATGTGTCTGCTTAAAATTCAAATTTACATTAAGATTATTGGTTATAAGGATATAGTACCACCCCTTAGCAATTTTTCGAATGGACTCGCCAAATAATTTTTTAAGGAATGGCCAAATATTTTCAATATTTATATGTATGTTTAAATTTTGGAAAAGTGAGATGAGAGGTCTCTAGATCAACTCTTCTATTTTCCAACGGTGGTTTATTCATAATGATAGGGTCATCGGTGAGGTAATATGACCATTAAAAAAAATGAGTCTTCCATAGGATTGACTGAAGTTTTGCAAAAACTACCGGGGCTAAAGTATTTATTTTTAGAACATGAATTGGTTATGAGAAGATCTATCGCTTCAGTTAATAAGAATGTTTCAGCTATAAAATAAAAAAATATGTAAGCGATTATTTATTTTTTTGGAATTTCGGCTAAAGGTTCCGTTATCTAAGAAACTAGTTAAAGAAGTTGAGCGTATAGTAGCTCATTTTGTAGGTTTTTTATTTCTCTTCAACATTGCCCATAGGAGCAAACACGGTTTTATCGGTGAATTTTGTCTAAAAGGTAAAAAACTAAATTGTCTTTTTGTTAAAAAACAAAAAAACCAATCGATAAAAAATGTTAAATTTTATGTCGATTACTCAAGTTTTATCATTAGAACCCGTTGATGTCGGTTTTATTCTACTATTAATTTTGTCACGTAATTTTGTAAATGACCTGAGCTATTTACAGTCCTTTGACTTTGACGTTGGTTCATGTATTATTTTATGTAAATCAACATAAATTTCCTAAAAAACATGTGAACAGGTAAAAAGAAATTAAATTATTTTCTTACTATAAAATAATGTGTGTCCATTTGGATTGAGATGGTCGTAACTTGTTGAAAATTGAAATTCATGGCGGATTAGCATTAACAATCTAACATACTTATTCAAACTAAAACTTTGTTTCGCTGAATTTCATCTTCTTCTGAAAATTGTTTCAGTTTGAATAAAGTGCAAATGTGTAATACTGTTAATTACTAATACACAATGAAGGTGTGTCCACTTTAAATATATGTGTCAAACCGTTTACAGATGTTTTTAAACGCAAATTAAGCACAATCTCAAATGGATATAAATTAACTTTTAATAGATCCGGGCATTTTTAATGTTCTCGCTGTTAAAATTTGAAGCATCTACTTATTTGTCCTATGATTAATGCTCTTAGTGTCACGATATATTTGAGTAATATTAAATTGTATACAGCAGGTAAAAAATCGATGTGCCGGAAACCAATCATCTTCAATTAATCATATGGGTACAATGGTCGTCCTTTTGTTTTCTTTTGGTAAATAAATTTTTTTATTAATCTGAATATTTTAATTAATTTCAGTTAGTGGGGCTGCTTTTAGGAATGTTAACATTGCTTGATTATATATATATTTTTTTGAATAATACTATTTTGGACTAATTGTATTTGATGACATTTACCTTTAAATGACGATGTTATTTATAATCCGGTACCCATTTTTAATACACTTAATTGTGTGGTTAGATTAGTTGAACATTATTGACGTTATTTTGTCTGTATAAGATATAGAGTTGAGGCGAAATTAGAAAAGTAGGCCAGGCCTTTGCTATCCCTATTATTTCATTTGGATTACATTTATAGAATTATAATCACAACAAAAAATTACAAATATTATTTTCTACGAAATTTAGTACTACTTGTCCGAAAAATCAATACTGATCTATAATTTACAACACTAAATATTTTCCTATTGAACTATAGGCAACTTCAAAGAGAGTAAAAGATGGTCATCACTTGGTCTCAAAGAGCACCCAGCCACTGCCGTGTTTATTATCATTTGAAAACCAACCTCTCATATATAATTACGCAGTGGTTTCTGTTGTCGTGTAGAACGTTTTGGATTTTAAGTTTTTTGAACATTTAGGGTGTAAATTTTAAAGCCAGCAGTGTACGATTTCAAAGGAAATATGTATGTAAAAAATATATATATTTTACTCTAGAATAAATAATAACTTAACTTAATATATTCAAACAAATCTTTAAAATGTTTTTAACAGTCAGAACTTTGCCGCAATGGGACCATGTAATGTAAAATTAATTAACTATAAGATACCCACATAGTCAGAAAACATTAATTTTCAGTATGAGTTTCAATATAAAAACTTTACTTACCAACGTAGTACCGAACCCATGACTATTTCTGTTTTATGTGGAAAATATAAAGAAATAGAAATCATATACTGTTAATTATTAGGTAGGTAAATACACATATTTTTTGAGAATTTTATTCTGTGAATTGAAATATAATATAATATAACAATATCCAGCAGATGGCTAAGCATTCAGTGTTGTCAGATCTATCTATTTATCGTGAATTTGTGCATAATTTCACAATTTTCTGTAATCTTAGTTAAAGTTATATGAAAGTTACCCGACAATAATAAAA
The DNA here is from genome assembly GCA_034190945.1 of Octodonta nipae. Lineage (NCBI taxonomy): Eukaryota > Metazoa > Arthropoda > Insecta > Coleoptera > Chrysomelidae > Octodonta > Octodonta nipae. The sequence goes on along the minus strand of CM067219.1, from coordinate 13,926,385 downwards.
TGACTCTATATTAGAAGTATAAGGTTAAAATAAAGAAGATATCAGAAATAAATTGATGAGGTGCAACATAATTCTGATTTTAGTTGACAAACCATATTTACAATGCAAAGAAAGTTGCAAACTGCAAACTTGCGAGCGCCCAATAAACGGCGATTATTATGTATTATAATTTTCTCATGGTTCTATTTCAATAGCATGACTATGTAGGCTAACTTTAGCGAAGGGCCAAAACTTTTAGTTTTACATTTAATTTAGTTTGTCTTTCACATTGGAGCCAACCTACCTTATGATTTTCTCTAGAAGCAATCTGGCGGCACTGTTTGGCATTGACAGTATGCATGTAAATAATGTTTTTTTTAATTATTTTATTATTTACTTATTGAACCAATATTATAAATTAATTTTAGTTTTCTGCACTGAAGGTCGTCTATAGCTACTAAACAAAACAAAAATAAAGCAAATCGGTTGAGTGACAGAGGAGAATATGATACCTAACGGTATTGTCTTTGCTTATTTATATATAGATTATTATTATTTGGCATTTTTGTTTGTTTGGCATGGGAATGTCATAAACTCTATAATTGGTCAGAATACAGGCAGGTATGGTAAATAATACACATTTTACTCATTAGATGGCATAATAATACAATATATAGAAGGCAAAAAGAGTTTATGATCTAGTGCGTATTGGATCCAGGCAGGATTGTCTAAGCATTTCGTATGTGAGATATTAAAGCGTTGTGATTTTGAATTTTATACTTACTAAAGATGACAAGTGGGCAACATCGTCGTTGTCTAGAGTCAATTGCGTATATTTACACTTTGATTTATTGTCAGAAAGTTAGGGTGCAACAACGAAGTCGTATAATTGGTGCTTCCATCGAAATATTCCTGTGAGTAAAAGTCACTGATTGAAGCAAAACAATTTGTGTGACAAATCCTGATTTCACCGTGAATTGCATCTGTCTTTCAAGAAGTAATTGAAAAAAACTGTATTAACTTGAAAATAATTGACAAAAATGAAGTATTTTGTTCATAACCTATTTTAATCTATGAAAATGTCACCAACAATAATAGCACTTTCCGATTTTTTTTATTTTATTAAATAACTTTGTTTTTTTTTACTATTAAGCTATTTAAGTTATCTGTAGATCAGATATATAACGGTGTTTTTTGTTTCAGATTGCCTCTACTTACCATGATTGAATATGACAAGGAAATCTCTGAAAGACTAGGTCTTCCCATGGACAACTCTTCACAAATATATGTGGATACCAACAATAACGGCGACAAAACCGCATGCGGAGACAAATACTCCTTAAGACCCAGATCTGTCAAAAGGCGGAACAACCTCAGTGATGACTTCGAAGAGACGATCGTCACCAGCAAGTCTAGAAACTCCAAAAACCCCAAATCAAAACCTAAACCTCCACCTCTGAGTAAGTACCGGCGGAAAACAGCCAACGCGCGAGAGAGGAGTAGGATGAGAGAAATCAACCAAGCCTTCGAGACTTTAAGGAAAGTCGTTCCTCAACTGTCAGCCAATCAACATCAAAACGAAAAGTTGACGAAAATCACCACTTTGAGGCTAGCCATGAAATACATTGCTGCTCTTTCAGCGGCACTTACCAACAACGAATCACCTCAGGATCTTTTTTCGGACTGTTCGGATTTGGACTGGACTTTGTTGGAATCGGACGGAGAGTCGTTACCTCTGCAAAGTGATTTTTCAGATCAGTCGTTTACCCCACCTGATTTTTCCGTGGAGTTTCCAGAACACTCGTTAACGCCAATTGACTTTACGCCTTTATCACCTCAACTTTCTGAGAGTTTTTGTGATTTTGATCCATTTTTGTGTGATTATAGTTAGTGTTGCGTCAGTATTTTTACCTCAATCAATAGAGAAAAACAGAAACAGCCAAACTGTGAAAAAAAATTAACAGATGATGAAAACATAAAATTAAATTCGAAAGAGGATTGGATTTATTTTTAAAGCAATAAAAGTGTTAAAATAGGATAGTTTTTTCATATGTAATAGAAACTATTAAATGGAACGCTTTATATTCAACCAAACATTTCAGTAAAATTAAAAATAAATTAAAAAAACGATCTTTCTTAGACGATTTCTCACTGAAAATCACAGATATGCAAATAATAGAGTTGTAATTGTTGTCGGAGAGTAGGGAGTCATTTCTGAAGTATTTTTTCCCATAGAATCAGAATTGGGGCTCATATTCAGCCTATCAAGTCAGGGTTTTGATATATTTAAGGGTATGTAAGCCAACATTTTTTGGTTGTATTGAAGGTGATTTTTGTCTACCCATTACATCATCTACTGCTATTCTATCCCTTCAACAATCCCTTCAAAATTCTTTTTACAGTGCTGCCGTATGATGTCTCTGTCATGAGTATTGGTCATATTCCGTTACGTAATTTGATGAAATCCATGTACTGCCATTTTTTATTAAAAAGAGTTTGCAAAGTTAATTGTTAATTCTAAATATCCGTTAGATCAGAAAATCAAAGTTGGCGAACAATATGTCAAATAGTGTAAAAGGGTAAAGTTTGCAGTTTTTCATTTCTTCATCTAGCTACAAAAATGCTGCCTCTGAATCGATTGTGTGTTAGTTGGTAATACCAAATATCAGTTTAGATTAAAAATTCAAAATTGGCGAACAAAAATTCAAAGTGCAGAAAGAGGTGAATTTTGCCTTTTTTCATTTTCCTCATCTAGCTACAAAAAATTTCCTTTTGGGGTGACTGAATCGATTGTAAGTTAGTTGCTAGAACCAAATATCAGTTTAGATTAAAAATTCAAAATTGGCGAACAAAATTTCAAAGTGCAGAAAGAAGTGAATTTTGCCTTTTTTAATTTCTTCATCTAGCTACAAAAATTTTGCCTTAGGGTTCACTGAATCGACTGTATGTTAGTTGATAAAACCAAATATCAGTTTAGATTAAAAATTCAAAATTGGCGAACAAAATTTGAAAGTACAGAGAGAGGTGAATTTTGCCTTTTTTGATTTCTTCAACTATCTACTAAAATTTGTTTCTTTGGGTCGCTGAATCGACTGCGAGACTTGTATTTTGACAATGTTCAGGATTAAAAATAAGGGTAGAAATTGGTGAAACGTGGGCAGGAGATCTTGGCGGCTGTAAATTTATACTATCGGTACATATAAGACCACTTATGTCACAGAAACACAAACACTTTCATTTACTACATAGAGACGATTTAATGAAGAAATGAAATAAGTGACTTTTCAGATCTTTTTACCTTTCAACTTGTATTTTCAGTTCTTTACAAATCTCCGTATACCAAAAGGTCATTTGGTGTAAGAAAATTAAACATCAACCACAATCCCGCAGCATAGAACATCCTGATTTTTTTTCGGTATAGTTTTCGTCTCACTTTTTTAGTAGGCGTTAATTTTCGTAACACTCTTTTATATCAAATCCTAAAATCTGTTTTTGTATTAAATCATATGTAAATCCAATTATAGCATTTAATTGTCAGCCATCTTGGATCTACCATCTTTAATTTTGTCAATTTAACCTTGTGTTTGGTTTGAGAATGAAAGGTTTGTCTAATACAGCATATGGATATATGGATCTCACCACATAATCTTAAAATGACCATTACGGATTACAGAGAAATCGTACGGCAGCCTTCAAAAGCGCATATTGAAGAAGAAGAATAGTATAGATGATGACATTAGTAGAGAAGTACACTATTATTGGGCAATCTATATATAACCTTAATAGCTGAAACAGCCATTTTTGGTGTACATAACCTCAAATATCTCAACTTTATAACAGACCATTTCTGAGCCCAAGTTCTAATTCTACGCGAAAAATTGCTTCAGAAATGAACTTGCAGAACTGTGAAATAGTTGAAAAATTGCTTAAAATGTTTTTTAAATCAATATTTTGGAACTTCATTTAGGGATTTTTATCGGGGAAATAATGATTTTTCTATTTATACTCTAAACCATACATTTAAGATACTTCTTCACCCGTAAGTGGAAGTGTCACAAACTTGGAGAGGCAGCAGACCCCTAGTCACCTCTTGTTATAGTACATGATCCGTTGTGCGTATGTGTTGCTACTCAATTGAGAACGTTGGTAACTGTGGTGGGTAAAAAATCAAATTAATAATGTAGGTTGTTTTGTGAGGTGCTTTGTAAATCTCCGGTACTCTAACAAGAGACCGCAATATTATTATTAATATTATTATATCTGAACCGTCATGAGTTTGGCTTTCTCTAGACTCCGCTAGCAGTATAAGTATATGCTTTAAACAAACTGAAATTAGTTACTACAAGTTTTTGCCCCATTATAATATAAAAAATTTAGAATAGCTTTGTTTGTGTCACTCTATCAACCTGAGTTGTCCGATTTGACTTTTAGATAATACAGGAACTGACAAAATTGCCAGAAACTTTATGAGAAATATTAAGCCAAAATAACAGAAATAGCGATTGACCTCAAGCTGCGCGAGACCTGAACAAAGACACACATAAGTTAGGAGAGATATAAAGAAATAAGGAGAGTCCCTCAAAATGTACAGGAGACCTAAAAAACTGTAAAAGATACGAAGAAACAATGAATTATTAAAAAAAAATGGAAAGCCACAAATAGGTTAGGAGAGATCCGAACAAAGAAGGTTGTAAAAAGTAGGGAGAGACTCATTAATTGGGAAAGACAGGAAGAAGAAAATAATTGTCTGAAAAAGAAGGGAGAAACACAGAAGCTTGGGGAGATCGAAATACTAGACCTGAAAAAGTAGGAAGTGGCATAAAGAAGCAGGAGATGTATAAAGAAGCAATGATGACAAGAAATAGCGAGAGATAGACCATATGAAATAGCGAGAGATAAGTTCAAACAGCGAGAGTCATTAGCAAAAATCAGACAAACTTTAGAGAGGGTTATTGAAAGAACATTAATACAAACAGCTGGCATATTAAGGAACATAAAAATACTGAAAAATGGCTAAATCAAAAGATAAAAGGAACTAAACAGAGTAAGATAGAAAGTATTTTTAGTACATTTTTTCACGTGTAAACAGACATTTGGAATATATGTACTGTACGAATTTGTTTAAAAAATTCAAATACGATAACAAAAACTAGACCTGAAAAAGTAGGGAGTGGCATAAAGAAGCAGGAGAGGTATAAAGAAGCAATGATGACAAGAAATCAGCAATAGCCAGAGATAGGCCATATGAAATAGCGAAGGACAAGTTCAAAAAGCGAGAGTCACTAGCAAACATCAGACAAACTTTAAAGAGAGTTATTGAAATAATAAAAATACAAACAGCGGGTATATTAAGGAACATAAAAATACTGATAAATGGCTAAATCAAAAGATAAAAGAGACTAAAGAGAACAAAGATAGAAGACATTTTTGGTACTTTTCGTCACGTTTATACTGAAATTTGGAATAAACGTATTGTACGGATTTGTGAAGAAATACGATAACAAAGGTTAATAGAGTGAGATTGATAAAATAAGACTCAATTTATTTATACTGTAACTGTGCAAAAATAGTCAATGCAACAAATTACATCTTCACCCTGTGTACATTAGCTATCATTATCTCTCAGAAAAATTTCATTTTGCAAATAAACAAAGATATGGATGTAAAAAGGGACCTTTTTAAGAGCTATTGATGAGAATTTTTGTCTCTAAAAGTGGTCAAATATAAAGCCATTCCATCCATTTTGATATTTTTATTGTTTAAAAAACTTTGTCGTTAATTTTTTTGGAAGTCATTTGGTTGGGGTATTGTGAAATTTGGGAAAATAGATACCAATGGGGTTTCGTATTAGTAAAAATTGAATAAACTTTGTATTAGACAATAAACTACGACTTTACCAAATAATTTTCATATTGTTATTGAAATGAAAAACAAAATCTGTATATACGGTGATAGTAGAAGAATAGAAATATTTAAGTAATTGTTAAGGTCAGTTCAAAACGCTTGTTTTATATAAATGTATTATTTTTACTTGTCACAATGTTCGACGTTGTGAATTTTTTGTACATTTTTTAAGAGATGAATTCTTTAGTGCCTTCAATGCTGAACATAGTCAAGTCTGTTTTTAGATGTATTTAATTTTAGGAATATCCTTGTTATTTTGCTATTACTGCTAAAAATAAAATATATTTATTATTTTAAAATGTTTTAATTTATTCGTAACCTTGTTTACAGGCTTGAATTGGGATGATGAGAGTGATCAAAAATCACTAAAAGTATGTTTTTTATCCAATGAGTATAAAATAAAACTTCAAAAAACACCAATACTCTAGATTATGTTGAATAACAGAGTGTATGACGTGCCATTTATGTTATCATAATTTTATTGTACTGTTGGTGACTTTGCATGATTAGATTGGGGTAAGGGAAAATTAGTAATGACTTACCAAGGCAAATAGCTCAGATTTACTGATAATTAATCTGTTAATCCTCAGAGATTTTTGCTTCAGTGAAATACATCAAAACTTTCATGTATGTGTAAAAATTAAATCACAGAAATAATATAAATTTAAATAAGAACCGACTTCAAATGAATCAAAATAACTTTGGAATTTTGTATAGAAATGTATTTGTTACTAGCAGACCCGGCGAACTTCGTACCGCCTAACAGCCAATGAATAGGGTGTTAACTTTTAACTGAACTCAATTTAGGATTTTATTAATAAAAGAATACAAACATTGTATTAAGTACAATAGTTTATTACTGACAGACGTTGCCCTGTAAACCCGTCAAGCTTTTTTGAATAAGCTGTGAAATGTCTTCGATGACAGAATTACATATAATATCCAAAAAAAATTATGAATCAGATGTTGCGGTTTTAGTTCAATGCTGGTTCAATGCTAGTATGTAATTGACGAAGGACCTTTAGCGGAGCAATCAATAAAACATTGTATCGTCGCGTAAATTAAATCCCCAAATAAAAGTTAATCACTGACCTTTTACGTCGAAGCTCTACAGGTGGTGTTTTCTTGGTTTTTCTTTCTTCAGAGGTTAACCCCGCAGCGACATGAACTGTTTTTAGAGCTTCGTTTGGACAACACGTTACACAAAAAATAGCGACGTAATGTTCATTGATTGAGCAAACAAAAAATGCGGATTTAACAATAAATGATGCGCTTTCGTAAACACAAAAGAAACAAAATGAAAGCGGTTTAGCGGTTGTTACGACCGGAACTATAACTCGCGAAATCGTAACACAATAACAACAAAAGCGGCCATCTTAAGACGGAATCAAAAGCGTCCAAATAGCTTGGAAGTCAATACACGAATCTCGAATACTGTTTATATTTTACACGCAAAAAACGCTTAAAATTAGCATTAGCGCTATGGAAGGTTTTGGAAAAGGTGCAGAAGTTTAAAAATCAATGAAGTAATTCAATCAAATTTAAACAATAAACTAAATAAATTGGGGTGACGCAACCAGCTGTAACAATTTGGAAAAGATTTATAGTACCAAATTTTAGATAAAAATTTTTAATTTTATTTTTGCCTTTATTTATTTAATATTTACAAAAAGGAATAAAACAATTATAAAACAATTAATTGAAAGCAAATATTATGAGATCAAGGCCCGTGTAAATTTGATAGAAAATTATATAAAATACTCAATTTAATTCCCCAGTAAATTTACAAAATGTACCCACAGTTTTTTATGCACACTCTTCAAAATTCATCAAACACTAATTGCATCTTAATGTAATATTTCAATTAGCACAAGATTTTTTGTAATACAATAATAACAGAAAGTTACACAATAAATAGAAATTTTAAATATCTGTCTAATATCTAATACCTATATTTTAAATATAGCTAATAGAGATCGATCCAATTTCATCGTTATAATAAGTTTAAATTAGAAAAAAATATTGGGTATGTACAGAACTTTCTTTCGAATCCATGAGAATGAGTTTCACAGAATTAATAAAACATTTAAAAAAATATATCACCGACTTCCACCTATAACTAAAAAGCTAAAAATAATTATAACAAAATACAACTCTAGCAAATAAATAACACATTCAATGTTGTTAGGTACCTACCCAGGAAGTAAAAAATGTAAATATTGAAAGGTGCTCATTCTGTACAAATTAATTACCTACCAATCTAGTATATTTTTGAAGTCAGTGCCAAGCAACAATCAAGTTTGATGAAGTAGTAGATAAGTACGCAATGAAGGATTTTAGATATGCTTGGAACCGATTTCAAAAATATACTATATTGGTAGGTAATTAATTTGTACAGAATGAGCATCTTTTAATGTTTACATTTTTTACTTCCTGGGTAGGTACCTAACAACATTGAACGTGTTATTTATTTGCTAGCGTTGTATTTTGTTATAATTATTTTTAGCTTTTTAGTTATAGGTGGAAGTCGGTTATATATTTTTTTAAAATGTTTTATTATTAATATAACTATTGCCTGCTCATATTGGTCTATTTATTTTAATTCCTTTATTAAGTAAAATGTTACCTGTATACAGTTTAATTAAGTAAAATGTTACCTGTATACAGTTTACTGATATTAACTAAATGACTTTTATCCACTGAGGGATCCGCTACTGTCAAAATAAAGGAGGGTCCATCGTTTAACCCAAATTTCAAAACTGGCACTATGACAAAAATCCAAGATGTACGAAGTCAAGTACATTTTATAAGCTTTCAAAATATATTTGGCATATTGCCATCGAACTATCGTGGTTAATACGATACGTATTATGCAAGATCTCTACTTAACGTATAATATCGATCTTTAGTGTTATTCATCTCAATTTTTAAAATCACTCACTTTATATCGGTTTTTCCCATTTTTTTTATGAAAAATGCTGTGATCAATATTTATAAACATTAATTTTGAAGATTTTCTGATTTTCTATATTTTTTTTGGGCGGCATTATGAACAGATCATAATTTTTTACACTATAAGTAATAAATACATTTTTAAAAAAACAAAAACCGACTTCAAAAGAAAATTAACTAAAAAGCATGAAATAATATTTTGCCACAATTAAAGCGAAAGTGAAAATATTTTGTTAGGTACATTGATGTGTTATACTTCGCAACTTCGCTGTTCAAATTGGCACCGACTTCATAAAAAGTATTTAATTGTAGCAAAATATTATTTCATGCTTTTTATTTAATTTTCTTTTGAAGTCGGTTTTTGTTTTTTTTTAAATGTATTTATTTTACAATTTTCAGTGATGCAATGTCTGTAATTGTTAATGATTTATCCTACAGCTGTAACATTTTATTAACATTTTTTTAACCATCCTTCATAACAATATTTGTACTCCGCCCTGTATGTCAGCTATCATAAATTTCCAACTGCTATGAGCTACCTTATATAATTATTTTTTCTTGCTTTTTACTAACCATCCTGTATGATATAATTACATTCGACGTTATATTTTAACCATCTTGCATAGGAAATCTTATGGATCACCAACATTTTAATAACTACCCTATATAATTTTATTTTTACACCACATATGTATATTTATATGCGTGAAATTAATATGCAAATTCATAAGATTTTACTCATCCAAAAATCGCCCGCCTCGGCAATTTCATCACTTTGAAAATTCGAATTCTCCAGGTGTAAAAATATAATGCTAGGAAAATATGAGGTAAGCATTAAATAGTTACTTGTTCGGAACATATAAGTACATTTTGTATTGGAGAAATGATTACAAGAGCAGTTTCACTCTTAAATCACCCTGTATTGAAATAATTTTTACAAGACGAATCTCACTATTACGTAGGTTACCAAATCACCATGTATTGAACACCTTTCACTTAAAAATCAGCTATCTTGATTGTCGCAAACTGCCAATAAATTTTTTAAATATTTAATTTCTCTGCAAAACAATTTTCCCAAATATGAGACCCTAACCAATCGATTTCTATCTATTGAAACTTATAAATAAGAAAATTTCATCGAAACCGTTAGAGCCTTTTTTCCAGAACTCAATTATATATATAAACAAACCTTGTTCGTAATATAGTATTAGATTATTTCTATTTAATAACAATTTTATATCTTAACAGAAATGAAGATAGTTTAATTTGTAATTAAAAGTCCTCTTTGAAGGCAAACTTTGTCTACAGTTAATAAAAATTGACATGGAATGATTACTGCTTATGTTTTAAACCATGTAAAAAATCTGTTTGTGAAGAATAACTTTTTCTCTGAAAATTATGAATAAAAAGAAATCGTTTGATTTATGAATACACACTGTATATTCAAATTAACTGACACTTATTTTGATTTTGATTAATTCATCTTATTTACAATTTACCCCAAGTTCCGAATAGTTAATACCAGTAACTTCATCTAATCTTATAATACCCGCGACTCCATCAAGATATAGAATATAAGAAAATAGATAAAAAGTTTTTCCCCATTCTATAAGAAACGATAGAAGCTATGTTATTTGAAAAAAGTTCTGGCCACGTTGAGATATCACGGAACTAATCCAATCCCTTTTCAATTTGCCCCACGTTCCGAATAAAATTTTTCAATTGTCTTCACATCAATAAATATAAAGCCATTGACAACGAAGTCAGAATAGACTTTGAAACGTTTGGTATTCCTGCAATATACGTAGTTTTATTTCTATTGTGGTGTTATTCCCCAAAGAAACATATAAGTTATTTTAAAATTTTTCAAATTTTATATAATAATACCAGCTCCTCCACCATGGCATAGAGTATATGAGAATAGGTAAAAATAGTTTTTCCGCATTTTCTAAGAAACGGTAAAAGCTATTTTAATGAAAAAAATATGGGACCACTTCGCTATCCCCCCAAACAGGATTCAGTAAAATGGTCGAAATTCCTCTAGCCGTTTCCGAGTAATCGGTGAACAAACATAAAAAAAACATAGATACAGAGGAATTGAGAACCTCCTTCTTTTTGAAGTCGGTTAAAAATGAAGATACCTAATATTTTTGGGGGTTTTAAGGCTCAAATAATTTACTTCTATGAGTTTGTTGTTAAAATTATATCAATTATGACTTACAAACTATTATTTACGTGATGGCTTATGCGGTTTGCTGTTGAATTTTATATCACTTAAAAATCTCTAGTGACTGGTGTAAGGATGATGGGACAATTTTTTTGTTGGCCGGTGTTATTCAAGAATGATTTTTTTAAATATAGTAAAAGTTATAATGAGAGGTGATCGCTACTGACATAAAATAATAGTGAATACATGTTTCAAATATTTGGGGTAAAAAATGAGTAATTTAACGTTCGAAAAATTCGAAATATTAACAGTTATAAACGTACCGAAGACAATATATAAATAATCCCTTCAGGATTATTTATACGTTAGTCCTTTCAGTAACTATTTACTTGTGTATTCTGGGTGTAGCAATTGTTCAAAAAGTTTTTTGAAATTTCGATAAAAAAATAAAAAATCAACAAAAACTTCAGCGCACCTTATATCGAAAACCAAGCCGTTTACGTCATATTTATATGAATTGTTCTTAGCCTAATAGTCATGCTTTAAAATTACCATAGAACATTAAATAATCTTTGCATATGTTTCAAGAGAAACAACCGAGGAAATAAAATTCCAATATACAATTTTCATATTATGACTCTCTTGATTTTTTTCTTTCTAGTAAAGTTTTATAGGGCATTTAATTACAAGTTTCCCAATTTTACAAAATGATCGTTGAATAGGAATCTATGCTACATCGTTTGTCAAAAGAATTTCTTTCGGCATGCGACTACGGTATGAATTTATGCCATCGTAATTCACTCAAGAGTGCGGTTTAATTGTGGTCATTATTAAATATTAGCTAAAGACACAGACCATATGGGGACCGTTTTGACGACATCAAGCTTCCGACAGTTTCTTTTACGATTTATAGTATTAACGTAATTTTTTTATTGCACGGTTAAGTCCGTGTGGATGCTGTGCTTTCATGTTTATTTTTTAATTTGGTTAATTTCAAATAATTTATAACATCTCATATTAGACATACATATAAATAAAAATTTACGACACGACAGCATTTAAGCAACGTAAAATTTTAACGTCTTTTTTAAATGATAGAAAAGTTGTTTATAATGACGTTGGGATTATTTCGAAATAGTTATATTATGAAAATGTAGGATACAAATTTATGTTTGTCATATTCTATCTGGTGTTTAATATTTCAGTTTCGGGTTTCATTATTAGTTGCGTCATTAGGTTTAGGTAATAAGGAAGTCCGAGCATGCCTGATCACAAATTAGGTTTTGTGGTACTAATATGTCAAAAAATGTGAGATTTTATGCCTACTTCAAAAATTAATCAACTTCAAAACGAAGTCTGTATATATGCATTTTTTATTATTTTGTATTTTTTTACTAGCTGACCCGCCCCGGCGTCGCACGGAGTTTCCAGGTTTCTAGTTTCATCAAAATCGGGGCAACCGTTTAGGAGTTAAAATAATTTCTTACAACCCTGTTACAACGCTCTCTACCGGGACAAATGGTGAATCTAACCCACTCGAATAAACACAAAAAGTTTCATCAAAATCGGCCGAACCATAAAAAAATTATTTCCTAGAAGGCGATGGGTGCGCCACCTAACGGGTTAAATTGTGAATCTAACCAAATCAAACATACACAAAAATTTCCAACCGTGTAGAAATAATAAAAAATGAAATCTAACAACCCGATCATAGCGCCACCTACCGAGTTAAATTGTACATCTCTCGCCCTCAAACTTACCCCAAAAAAAAATCGTCAACATTGGACCAACCGTTAAGATTCAATTTTACCGAGTCCACATGTGAATTCAAAGCTCTCAAGAACTCACTGGGGCCGTTCAAGTATTACTTGAGCACTATAGGGGGGTGGGGGTTCTTCGCGTTGCTTATTTTTGATGAGATGAGTGGTAAGAGTTTTGTTTACTTTTGCTGACAGGTGGGGGGGGGGGGCGTAATAATTATAATAAATCTCCTTACGTAATACCTGAACTAAAATACCCACATACAAATTTTAATGCGTTGTGGAGATACAATCGGAGACCACTGCATCCTTGGCAGTACGCTCTGGCCAATTGAGCTAATCTGCTCTGTTATGTAACGGTCGCCGAGCGAGTATAGCAGCGACGTCTAGATTGAACAATTAATGTCATATGTAAGCAAATTATCACAAAATAATATTAATCCTTTCTCTTGAAACACTCTGTCTATTGGTGAAAACCGCATTAAAATCCATTTCAAGTTTAAAAGATCTGAGTGTATAGAGGGACAAACGGAGAGAGCCGACTTTGTTTTAAGTTGATAAAGATTAATACTGTATTAGTCTAAATAGCTTTCTAATTACCGTATTGAACGTAATCATTTTTTTAGAAGATAGAATGAGTAAATCTATTAAAGAAGAATACCCTGCCTGATGAATCACTCTAACTATTGGTGAAAACCGCATGAAAATTCCTTCAGTAGTTTTTGTTTTTATAGTGAACAGACAGACAGACTTTGTTTTAAAATATGTAGTGATGTGTGTTCAGTGATTACTCGAAACCGGCTCAAGAAATTTGGATCGTTTAAACTGGGTTCTATTAAAGGGGACTCCGAAGTGATCCCATTTTGTTTTAAGGACATAGCTTATACCGTTTTTTTAGCGAAAACTTTTTAACCGACGTTCTTATATTGTAACCTATGGCGGAGGGGAAGGTATTAAAAAAAGAAAATGTGTTAATTCGGAACCAGGGGTGTAATAATGGAAATGCTGTGGATCCCTTGGTGTGTCACAAATGTAAAAACACAGTATTGCACCAAGTACCGGTAGCCCCATGTAACTTCCTATGATCGCATTTTCCCAGAAAACGTTCCAGATAAAAGTTGTTCAGTTTTGAATTAAAAATTCAGTGGTGACCTTGTGCTTAATCCCGAGGCCATTTTCCAAAGTCAATTCAAGGTATTCCGCAATCAGAAAATTTTACATTCAGATATGTATTTGACCTTGGGGTATAAGTGACCTCTCAAGGTAATTTCAAGAGCAATCGTTATTAGCAACGAACATTTTTAATTTTTATTTCTATCATTTTTTATTATGTTCTCTTTTTGTTAATATAAATATTACTTTCTGCTATAAATTTCTTAGATTGTGATATTTCCCTTTACCTAAATACGATTAAAAATTGATGGCTGATAATTTTTTAATCTAAATATTCGACTGGGTTACAAGTTAACTTTTAATATCGTTTTAAAATTATTAATTAAGCACAATATTGAGTCCCTTCTCTTTTTAATGACCTTGTGAGGTCACTTGGACCACAAGGTCAAATAAATTTCTGAATGTAATATGTTCCTCCTTTTCTGATTCCGGGATAAAAATACGGGTTTCTGTTAAAAAAGAGTTGGCCTTGAAATGACCTTGGAGTCAAGGACAAGGTCACCACTGAATTTTTAAGTCAAAACTGAACAAATTTTGAATACAACTTTTTCTCGGAAAATGCTACATATTATTTGCTTTGTAAGCCTAAAAAATAATCAAAATACGAAAATCAGATTGCTTAGGCCTCAGTTACCCATAATGAGGCAAGGTAGAATTATTTATGTTAATAAAAATTGCTATTTACTGATTCTGATTTTAATAATTTGATTTCTATATTGTAATTATGGAGGAAATGATAAATTCCAGAGGAATATTAACGCTATATGTTACCATATACTAAAAACCTTATTACACCAGCCAATAGAGATTTTTAAGTTAATAAAATTCAACAGCAAAAGGCATAAGTCATCACGTAAATAATAGTTTATAAGACATAAGTTACATAATTTTTAATAACAGCAAACCCTTAGAAGTAAATTGTTTGAGCCTAAAAACCCCAAAAAATAAGAGGTAGTGTGATAATGATTGATTTGTTCATAATGCTGTTAATAGAAAAATTGTAGAGAATCCGAAAACCTTCAAAATGAGTGTTTATAAATTTTGATCACAGCATATTTCATACAGAAAAGCAGCAAAACCGATATGAAGTGAGCGTTTTTTAAAGTTTATAACTTGGTTGTAATAAAAGCTGGAACCTTAATCTGCCTCCTAGTGATAGTTCATAATGTTGAGATTAATAACGCTGAAGTTCGATATTGTATGTTAAGTAGATCTTGCAGAATTGCAATTTAACCAATTTGTAGAAATATTTTTGCAGAACGTATCGTATTAACCAGGAAAGTTCGATGGCGATATGCAACATATCTTTTGAAAACTCATAAAATGCACTTCACTTCGTATATCCCTACTTCAAGAAAATTCTAGATCTGTCCATGTGCCTTGACAGCTATTGTCAGAGCACATATTCGTACATTTAATGCAATATGTACTATTATTTTAAATTAATTTCTCGGCATTATAGCGAAAATCCAAGATAGCCAAATTGAAGTCGAATTTATGAACTTCCAAAATATCTTTAGCATATCCCGGTCGAATTAGTCTCGTTAATACGGTGGGATGTGCAAAATATGATTTAAATTTCAAGTCTTGAAAAACTAATTATTCAATATTATCCATTGTGAGCCCATATAAACTTCATCATAAAATTTAAATTTATAGATTTTTGAAAAAACCCACTTTTGACCCGTTTTTCTGAGAATACTCGGTAAAAAATGATCCAATCAAGATGTATAAACGCTCAGTTAAAGTGATTTCTGATTCTCTACAACTTTTCTGTAGAAGGCGTTACGATTCATTCACTATTTTTCATTATATAAGCAAAAAACAAAAGAACTTGGTAGCAATAATTGTTTATAACTGACGTGATGGTGAATTGCTGTTGAATTAATTTTATGTCAGAAAATGAGTTCAGTTTTGCTCTATAAACTGGTGTATATTATAAACAACGAGATTTAGAAAATCAAATTAAACTAATTAAAAATCGGATTATAAAACCAACTGCAAAATGCTCCAAGAGAAATAAAAACGATTTAATATTTTAATGGTTAACATCTAACATCTTACAACATATTACATTAAGCCTATTGTTTAAGTTTAGGATAATATATGAAAACATTAGAAGCTTAAATGTAGATATTAGAAAGCTTCAATTATTAATAAAACAGAGATAAGGTAAATAAATAATATTTCGAAATTTAGGTTTTCTTAAGGACGGCTCTCAGTTAGAAACTATGTATTGTCTTTGACTTAAACGCTTGTAAGGTCTCGATAGGTTCATGACTTATTGGATGTAGGATCTAACTTGATTGTTTTGGGTGTTCTTTGTTTATTTAACACTTGTGTATATCAGATAAGTGAGTTGTTTATTCTAAACTTACGGAATTGGTAGTAACTATATTCTGATTCTGGAAGGCGTAGTTCCAATGTCCCTTATATAACGCTTTGGTATTTCCGCTTTATTTTTATTATTATTCAATTATTTTAATCCATTTATTAATTTTTCTTATTGAGACACCAGGATCCAATATGTTATTTATAAAAAATTAAGAGCCAACCGATACATCAGGGATTTCACATACATCAAATTGTAGTGACAGAATGAACGACCAAATTCATCTCGTTCGATACTTCGTGGAATGCATTTTTTAACTATTCCATGAGCACCGTTACCGTCATCTTGAGTACCTTGGGTTGGTTGGGGCATGGGAGCGCCTCAATTCCGCTAACGACCTTTCCCCCGACAAACAGCCAGATGACGTTTTTTTTTGTTTAAACAATAATATAAAGAATTACCAAAAAAAATTCAAGTAAGAGGAAATGACACCATGTTGCAGCCAGCTGACGTTTTTTTTTTCATTTGAGTATTATTCCAACTGTTTGAGAGATTTTTAACAGGAAGAAAATCAATTAAAATATTTTTTTTACGGGATTGGGGCTCTCATGCTCACACCCACCATTGGCCAGCTGACGTTCACGGCGCTTCATGGGATAACTAAATAAAGCTTTTCACAAAGTATTGGCCGAGAGGAAATGATTGACCTCAAAATGTCACTACCGGACTATTAAATTAGTTATGAGTAAGAATTTGTTACAAACTGAACTTATTTTCAGAATGTACGCCCTAGTTTAGATTGGGCATCGGTTGTTGGTAACCATTTTAAAACTATCAGCAACTAGGTTTGAATTGCAGCCAAAAGTGTTTCCATACTTGCTTATATACTCCAGTAGTGGAAAATTCTATCCTATACAAGATTTTGCTTATTCAAACTGATGCTTCTATGTCTTTGCTAAATTTCAATGTACCTTTTGTACTTTATCAACATAGTGATCATTTGAATCTGATTATTGTGAATAGAGCTAGGTTTATTTGCTCTTTTTCTGTTTTATATTTTGATTTCGTTTTTTGTTATTTTGTTAAAAAATTACGTTATTTTATCGCAAATAGTCTGTCACATACCGAGTATTTTATTTACTTGATAAAGATTTTGGGTTTTAAGTAACCTGCTCTAAATATTAATACCAAAAATTAAACTGTTAATTGAGACGTAGTGTACATCAACCATCTGGGTGCATGTTATATATTATAGACCTTTTAAAATGACCTACTCCTTTAAGTAATTGTAAGTAAATTGGTGACTGAATATTAAAAAAACCATCACCACAAAATTCCTACATCAATACGGATTCTTTATATCTTCATTAAGAGATCTGATTAAGATATGAAAGCTCTCATATCAAGATTTCTCTCACTTAACATTTTATTGAAAAATTTTTCATTTCGTTAATAACCAATTAGAATATACATGTTTTCAATTAGTGACAAATTAATACAGATATAATACTTCACTAATTGATAACATACTTCTCCCCAAAATTTCATTAATTGATTCTAAACGTTTCTTGATAACCGTATTATCATTTATTTTCAATAGCAATACGTTCAGCTGAAGATCGCCATTTAGATATAAATTTTTTTAATGGTTCTTTAGGTATCAGCGTCCCGGGGGTTAGGGCAATTAAAAGTCCTTATTAATTTGATTTGCTTTTAAAAAGAGATTCCTATAAATGACGGACCATAATAAAAGTTAATTGAAAATGACTAACTATCCGGTCGACTTTGTAGGTAATAAGAAATGGGGTAATTTTGGAGTTTTATCGGTATGGGGATCATAAAATTCTACCTTATTGATTTGATTGATTGAGTTAATGAAATCGTAATTTGAAACAAGAGATTTTTATAAATTTTTTTATTGTCAGGTTAGGTGAGGTTAGAATTTTAAAATTATCACAGTAATTCTGTATAGTGATAGAACACAAATGCAGTGAAGTGGCATTCTGATATTTGGCAGGAATTTATATATTTAGTCCAGTCAATGAAGGCAAAAAACGGTAATATTGGGTAATTTGTCCAAGCAGCACCGATTTTCCTAAAAATTTCGATATAATTTCTACTTACCACTTTAAGTTGACCCTGAAATTCATAATTTACGTTCACACTGTCAATGCCAAACGGTACCGCCAGATTGTTTGGAGAGAAAATCGTAAGATGAAATGAAACAAACTAAATTAAAAAAAATATTGATCGGTTCCGAAAGTTATTCCACATTGTCACGTAATTCAGATCTCAGGCGTAAAAATTTATATTATATGATAATAACCATTTATTTGGTACTCGCAAATTTGAAACTATCATTTGTTTCTCAATATGGTTTGTCAACTAAAATTCGAATTGTGTATTGTGTGGCAACTGATCAATGTGTTTCCGATAAAATTTTATTATTTTAACATTATGCTTTTAATTTATATTGTTTCTATTTTAAAAGCTAATAGTTTCATACGATTTAACTAGGATTACAAAGCCTAATATATGAATACATATAGTGAGATTTAAGATAAATAGTTAGATCTGACATGATGGCAATAATTCTAATGTTCAGGCGATCTTCGTTTTAGCTAACTTGATAATTTTGATTTCAGTATCAATAACATTGTTAGCCGTTAGGTTAATGTACCTTTTCAATTCAGTGTGAAAAATATTAATGTATTAATTGAAAAACTTCAATTTTAGTACATTTACAAAAAACGTCAACATAAAAAGTATTATTTAACATAAATTAACAGCAGGTACATTATGTTTCTTTATATTTTTGATGTACTACAGAAATAGTCAACCCTAACTGTGTAAAATTGAAATTATTGAGTTTATACATACATTGAAGTTTAAGGTGTACTAATATGTAAGTACTTATGTATCGTAGTTCTTTATTCTGCATCTTCATAGTTACTTATGAGTCGGTTTCTTGCATTTTCTTGTTAGAAATTGAAATCGTAATTGAGAAATATCTGAATAACCGTAAAGCATTTTGGAAAAACTAAAGTTTAAAAATATTATATTTAATATTAATTTATTATTTGATATACCATTCCTGCAAAATTCTGACACTTAATAAAGGGTGAATGAATTTTATCTAAAATGAACATATTGACATTTAAAATATGTTTATTTTATTAAAAATCTATATATAAATACGCAAATGCAAAAGAGTTCGGAACCATTTCCTTCCTTTTGTGAACCAATTTTCTTGAGTTTTTTAATTGCTAATTGACGACCTTTAATGTTATTTTCCATTAATAACAGTTATTGTACTATCTATTTCATAATAGCTGAACTAGCGCAATTAAACTTTCCACCGCTAGAGGACAAAATTATTTAATATATTTTCTAAGAATTCAAATCAAGGTTTTTTATAAATTCTTGGTTTTTATTGACGTTTTGAACTCTCGAAGTGTATTCGTATATTTAATTTACTCAATAATAGTATGATGGCATGAAAATTTGTATTTTATTTTTATCAGGAACAGAACATTATTTGATTTTGTTTATTGAATACTCGTATGCCTTAGGGTCGTACATGTACATTAACGAGAACCGTAAAACAACAAAACTGAAATTATTATTATTTGCGAAATATTTTTTTACTTAATTGTAATAATTATTTAGAATAAATACACAAAAGAGTGCAGTATAGTAGAAAAAAATGTTGGACAATACAAATTCATATTGGTATATTATTTTTAACAATGATTTTTGTCGAATTTTGACCCATGGACGACAGCTAGTATACTCTGAAACAGCCATTTACAAGCTGAGAGACTTGTTTCAAGGAAATATTAGTCACAGCGAGCAATTTTCTAAATGCCTGCAGCTAATGTTTTGAGATGATGAATTTGGATTGACAAATATTGAAAAAGAAAAATTGATTGAATTATCTTGTGATATAACATTAAAACTGAAATTTCAAATATATTTGATATAATACTATTTCAAACAAAGCTTTGAAAGTACTGCTGGGGTTGGTAACATCATATTTATACTTTGTGCTAATAGACAAGCACATTCATCTCATCAAACACAATAATAACATTTACTTATTATTTTATTATCCAATAATTTTTATTAATAAATTTTTAGAAGAATTTTTTTTTGTGTTTTTATTTTATGAAATGGAATGGTGGGGTGCCAAATGATTAAATATTTATAAGTGGAGCTTAATAACATCAAGTTTTTGGAAACAACTGCTCTAAGGGACGCTATGAGTCGAACTAAAGAAAGCAATCGACGCCATACTAACAACAGTACAACATTACAGTACGACAACAAACGCTTTGAGATAAAAAAAAACGGTTCTCGAAAAGTGATGATTGATTTGAAGAGAATTTTCTATGCTGGCTTATAAAGGAAGCAGCCTTGATGGAGAGTTCTGATATACCGCGACGACTAGCGTATATGGGATTGTTATTGTGATATTTGAACCAGCTGTTTAATGTAAATAAAGTTCTAGAAAAGTGAAAGTAAATATTAGTTTTATAATTTTAAATTGAACGCACGGACAATATTGCAATTTGGTGTCAGAAGTAAAGGATTAAGTGCAGTTAAAATCGTAATTTGATTTATGGAAACCCTTAGCATGGACGAAACTATCAAAAAAATAGTCAAGTAGGTTCCGGAGGGACTGGACGAAAAAATTGCACAGGTTCTAGAAAAACGTGACAAGAAGGAAAAACAACATCAAGAAGAAATTCAACAAAGGTTAGTAAAATATTTTGATGAAAAACGTAAAATAGAATAGAAAATCTTGTCACTACGATGAAAAGCGAACAACATAATTTAATTGAAGGATTATTATCGAAATTTGTAGAAAAACAAGATCAAATTGAATTAAAACTACACGAAACTGAAGACACCGGAAGGACAACTGGCCAGATGGATGGAGAAATTACAGCAATACGACATAATGCCGATGCCCTATCCAGAAGACCCTGTAGAGCGGAATGCGGACATTGTCTGAAGACGGAACAGCGAGAGGGTATCTCTATCAGGCAGATCCGAGTGCAGGCCAATGAAGACTGGACAACGGAACAGTGCATCCAGGACCAAATGGCTGATCCAGACATCGAACCAATCCTGTCACTCAAAACGAGAGGGGCACCTAGGCCACGATGGGACGAGGTAGCTAGATACTCCGGCATGCTGAATGCCTTATGGGCTCAATGGGACTCTCTAAGAGTAGACAATGGAATGCTTAAGCGAGTTTGGGAAAGCGCTGATGGACGAGAAACCAAGTCCCAACTGGTAGTACCGAAGAAAAAGGTACCAGCCATCCTGACCGAAGTACATGATGGAATTACCGGAGGCCACCTGGGCATGAATAAAACCCTAGACTAAGTTCGCCAGCGGTACTACTGGGTGAACTACTTCGAAGACGTCAGAGCTTGGTGCCGCAAATGTGCCACCTGTGCAGCCAGTAAGGGCCCGAAGACCCGGACCAAGGGCAGAATGCAGCACTACAATGTAGGCGTCCCATTTGAGAGAATTGCCATCGATGTCGCCGGTCCGTTTCCCGAGTCTGAGAGGGGGAACAAATACATTCTGGTCGCAATGGATTACTTCAACAAATGGCCTGAGGCATATGCGATACCCAAACAAGAGGTAATCACGGTAGCGACGGTGCTAGTAGAACAACTATTTAGCAGGTTTGGCGTCCCGATGGAACTACATTCAGATCAGGGGCGTAACTTCGAATCGAATGTATTCCAGAAGGTTTGCACGATGTTGGGGATCAGGAAAACGAGAACACCATTACACCCACAGTCAGACGGAATGGTGGAAAGATTCAACAGGACCTTGGAACAACATCTATCCAAGGTCGTCAGCAATAACCAGCGTGATTGGGATGAGCATATTCCCCTATTCCTGTTGGCATATCGCTCTGCTGTACATAATAGTACAGGCCTGACCCCAGCCAGGGTCCTATTCGGAAAGGAGCTGCGATTACCCTGCGATTTGGCATTTGGCTCCCCCGAAGAACCTGCTGAACATGCTGGCAATACACGAATTAGCCCGAACGCAGATGTTGGCCACCAGTGACCGGATGAAGACGCAATACGACCTCAAGGCCAATTCAGTCGGGTTCCAGGAGAGGGATAAAGTCTGGCTGTACAACCCCCAACGGAGCAAGGGTAAATCCCCAAAGCTTACACCCGCCTGGGATGGTCCATACGAGGTGGTCAAGAGGCTTAATGACGTCGTCTATCGGATCGTGGTTATTTAGATCGACTCGCTCCCTACCATGGAGGGGATGTTTCTGATCGGGACGATGAGAATTAAAGGGTGGGGGGCAGTGTTACGAAATTTACCCTAGGCCGACCCTGTTCATTACAGTACGACAACAAATGCTTTGAGATAAAAAAATACGGTTCTCGAAAAGACTCGTCAGCGGAAGGAGTGATTGATTTGACGAGTATTTTCTATGTTGGCTTATAAAGGAAGCAGCCTTGATGGAGAGTTCAGATATACCGCGACGACTAGCGTATATGGGATTGTTATTGTGATATTTGAATCAGCTGTTTAATGTAAATAAAGTTCTAGAAAAGTGAAAGTAAATATTAGTTTTATAATTTTAAATTGAACCCACGGACTATATTGCAATATACTCGGAAGCTAAAGCCAAAATCAGAATATTTGAACAGAGGAGTCAAACAAGATGACGCCATGTCACCAAAACTATCCACAGCTGCTTTAGAAAGTATCTTCCGAAAGATAGATTGGAACAATAATATTCTTAATATATAGTTCGTCAGATTATTCCTTTCCAAGAATGACAATTTATTATGGTTATCATCAGTTATTTTCATGGATTATCAGTAAATAATGTTTCTGTTTTTTTATTTTTTCCATTTTAATAATTTTGGAATTAATTCTCTTGAATCTTATTTTCCAGTCTTCGGATAAATTGTTATCCTAGTGGTAAGAAATATTACTAATAATTAGTTTTAATAAAATTTCAACGAAAACATCAATATATTGTGCGATCAATAAATGATGTGGTACTTCGAATTTCGTTGTTATTACAGCCAACTAGGTGAACCGTTCAGTTACGGAGTGACTCTTGGGGAGTTGGCAGACTGAGACCCCGAGTTCGATCTAGACTCTGATAATCTCTTTCACTTTTGTCTCTTGATAATGACTGCAAAGCAGGAGTTGAAACGTCGAGCATTTAATAAATTCAGACGCGGTTCTCACCCGAAACCTAGCCTAGCTTATAACATATATATATATATATATATATATATATATATATATATATATATATATGTATAGATTGTTCTTCTTTGGAGTAAATTATTAAAATTTGGAAATTTCTTATTTTGGGTATGCTTATTGGAGCATACTCCAAATTTATATATATATATATATATATATATATATATATATATATATATATATTTGTTTTTAAGTTTTCGCGGGCACTAAATGTTTTAGGTGGTTTTCGGGAATTCATCCGCGTAGTTGATAACTAATCCCTGCCGGGATCGATGGTAAAATGACGACGTTTCGGCAGAGTCACATCTGCCCTCTTCAGGTCGGTTCGCATTTTTTTATCAATAATAGTTCGATGACAAATTTTTAAAATTCTACTTTTCATCTCATTAGCAAGGTTACTTTTCATTTTGAACGGATGGTTAGAGTAGAAATTCATATACCTCCCCGAACTTGTTGATTTTCTGTACCAGTCCAACTTGAGGGTGTTATTGTATCAAGGAAAGGTACGCTACAATTATGGTCTTCTTCTTAAATGGTGAATTTAAGAAAGCGATTATATTGATTAAAAATGCGTAAAAGTTCTAAATTACTACCAAAAGGGATTCCACAAATAATATCGTCTACATATTTCTTTAAAAACTTGACTTCACATTCAAGTCTAGAAACACAATTGTCAATAAGATCATCCATAACGTATTGTGATAAAATGGGAGACAACTTAGAGCCCATTGAACAGCCGAAAATTTGTTTATAAAAATTGCCATTAAAAGAGAAAACTGTAGTGTTTATTGATGGAAGATATAACTAAATCCAAAGGAATGTTAGAAAAAAGCGATTGAACACGAGACTAACTAGCCCTCGAAAGATTTACACATAGAAATCAGATACCAATTTATATTTTACTAAATTACAATTCTAATTTAAGCAATGATACACATTTACAGAATTCGAATTTCGTATATGTGTCCCTTCGTTACCTTAAAGAGACCACCCCCAAGATCTTGAATATTTTCAATAATCAACCTAATATTAAATTTTCTCACAAGTCTCTTAAAACTGTTAATGACTTGTTCAATAATGTTAAAGATAACATCCCAAAATTTCTCCAATGGAATGTAATAGGTATATAAAATTAATTGTAACAATTGTCCAGTCACTTGTATTGGACAAACTTCAAAAAGACTTAAAGATCGAATAACTTCTCACAAAAGCGATATAAGATTGAACAAAAATTCTTCGGCTTTAACTAGTCATTGTATTGATAACTGGCATACAGCAAACTATGGCAACGCCATCATCCTGGCAAATTCATTTAAAAGAAATTTTTTGGAGATGGTATATTAATAGCTTTCATGATAATGTAAATAAAAAAACTGATCTGTTAAACTTTAACGTTATATATTGCAATTTTCTGAAATCGGTAACAAAATTTTAAAATCTAATCACTCTAATTCTACTCTTGGTTAATTCATTTTCACTAACTTGGTATTAAACATTTTTTTGTCCAACAATTTGCAGCTTTCTTTTTTAATAACTTCTATAGTTATCAACTTCTCTGTAAATTTCAATTTGACATTGTCATTTTCCTATACATTTCAAATGTAAAAATTTTATCTTTTACTGGATAACCTTTCAAATGTCCAATTTATGCTGTACAGTTAGTTCTAAATTCAATCTCAACTAACGTAAGTTTTTATTACATATTAACTTAATATTATAATTCAACTTTTGTGTTAATTGCGTTTTTTGACTGATGAAGAAATAAACAATTTCGAAAGCTCTCAAAATATAGTTAAAAGAGTATACTTTTATATTTTGGCTGCTTCCCGATAGCATTCTAGAATATATATATATATATATATATATATATATATATATATATATATATATATATATATATATATTGTAGTGGATTTAAACAGACATGAGATAATACAAAAGTTTGGTAATTTGAATAATTAAATGATTGGGAAAATGTAAATAAAATGCATACATATCTAACAGAAAGGAAATTGCAGGAATCATTCAAAGTTAAAGTTAACCTAAAAATATAAACCATGTAAAAAGAATGTTTCAAAAGCAAATTGTTGAAAGGATAAAAGGTGGCATATAAAGTTAGATAATCTATCATGCAGATTGTAATAGAATTTGGATACTTACATAAAAAAATCTAGACAGGGAGTCACATTTAGGTCAAACAGCAAAAAGGTTAAATTCAATTATGAAAATCACAGTATAGGTTGTAAAACAAGTATAGATCACATATTAGGCAATGACAACACTGAATATAACACATTTTAGAGAATTGATATGTCAGAATTGTAAAAACCGTTAAAAATTTGAAGGAATGATGGATCAGTAAAGAGAGTTATACCGTTAGAAAGAGCTTAGAGCATAGTTATGAAAATTCAATAGTTCAAAAGATATTAAGTCTTAATTTCAGTAAAAACCAATTTTTTTAAAGTACCTGTTAAATGACTGGTGACCAACAGGTTACAAGTGTCAAATCAAAACTTTTGAAAACATGAATTAAGTGATTTAGATAAAATTTATGAGAGTAAACGGTATTGAAATTCAAATTAAAATTTGTTTAGATTTTTGCATATGATTTAGAAGGAACACATTTGGAAAGTAATAAAATAAATAAAAACGGAAATGGAAATAGCAGGTGGCAAAATATATTACATAAATAGAAAATCTGACATTGAAAGGTCCTCTTTGTTTTCCGATCGTCGACCAGAGCAGTTAAAAATTTCGTTCCTGTAAAATTACGTTTCCATGACAACCAGATAAATGATCTGTGATATCATTGAAATAGTGTTCCATGTCAGTTCTGACAAGAAATTAAGTTTGAAGTTAAAATTTTTGAAGTTTTTGGATCAACAATTTGAAATTAAAAAAAATAAATATTCCATAAAAGGAATTATTTGAAATCCATTGGATGGAGAGATAAAATCAATTTTTGTTGGAAGAATAGAAGTATTGGTACAGCAGTAAACAAATCAATTAAGCAGCAGAATTTTTTTATAAAAAAAAACAGAAATCAGGAAGTAGTATTCCAAAACCAAAAGTAAGGAAAAGGGAATTCAAGCCAGGCAACTGTGAGTTTTTGAAACATTATTTAATAAACAGATTATTGAAATCTAAAATCAATCAGTGATAGAAATAAAGGTTTTTAAAATTTAGTATAATGAATATTTGTGTTTAGAGGATTGAAATATTTTTGTAACAAATTGATAGAAATTTAATAATATTTAAGTATCCAGGAAATTTATTTTGTTGTAAAGGCAATATTATATCAGAATTGTATTGTGGACAATCATTATAAATAAATTGTAATTTGATTAAGAATTTGAAAATTATTTATTAGTCATTTAAAAATCTTAAAAAGAAAAATAAATTGAAAAATATAATTTCAAAATTTTAAAAAGTGGTAGTGTAACGAACTTGAACCCAAGCGAAAAGGACCCTGAGATAATCATAAATTTGAAAATTCATATATTACAGTTAATTATAATATATATATATATATATATATATATATATATATATATATATACATTTTAAAAAAGATTAAATTGTGGTTATTTTGTATATCCATTGGTAACACATATTTCTAATCATTAGTGTTAACAAATTTTCAATGAAAATATCGATATATTGTGCGATCAATAACTAATGTGGTACTTCGAATTCCGCTGTTGTTACAGCCAACTTGTTGGACGTGTCTCATACAACTTGATTAGAACAAACTTTCAAATCGTTAACGTTTACTTTTTTCTATAAAATAATTCCATACGTTGGCCTATTAGTCTTATTCCTAATAAAAGGATAAATCAGCATCGGACTGCAGGCAATACAAAAGATCGTTGTCCTCCAACATTGTTTTTGTTACAAATAAATGCGAGAGATACGTGATTTAATGGAATTCAACATTGATAATAAGAACGAGTCTCATGTGAATAATACGGAGGAGCATGTGTCTCATGAGTTCCGCGCTGAACAATAGCAAAAATGCTTGAAATGTGTATAAATTACTTGGAAGCATCTCGTGTTACACAAAATGGGAATTTCATAAAATATTAAGTAGGATAAAGGTGTAAATTTCTTTATACGGTTACGTTTATTTCAGAAAAGTCTTACAGCATGTTTTCAAAGAAATATTTCGATCGTTTTCACATACAGATGTCTTGCGATTTATACTTATGTATGTAGTAGTATGGTTTGTGAAATGTAGGTTACAAATTTGTTTTTCTGCTGTTTAAGGGGAAAATATTTATATAAATGCAATGATTTTTGATTTTTGTTAAATACTGTATTTGTAAATTACACAGCTTTACAAAAAATTATGAATATTTAATCAAACTATGCTTTTTGATGTATGTTTGGACGCTGAATCCAAATCCGAGGTCAAAATACTTGTACACCCTCCAAAATTTTGCTATAGCCAAAAAACATCCTCCAAAATGTTAAAACTTAATGATTTGCATTTAGATAAATTTTCAAGTGTACTGATTTTGAGTTGACAGTAAATACTCGAGTCTATCAAATAAAGGTTCCCGCACATTCCTTATGGAAAGTGGCCCCCTCTGGACTTGGCTGAAATTTTCCTATTTTGTAGATTTCAACGAAATGAACAAATGTCTTCATGGCCGCAAAGTCCGATGGCCGATAGTTTTCAAGTTATGGTTATTTAATGTCAGGGTATACTACGATGAGCTGAGTCGATATATATATCAGAAATTACTAGGACTATTTATCTGAAAATTAGTATACAGCGGGTTTTCGAGGAGCAGGTTTCAGTTAAAATAATTTCAGTTATCTACGACTTCCGGGTCTACCGGAAGCGGACCCAAACTTTGTTTTTATAAACGGAACACCCTGTTTTTTAGCTTTTTTAGAATCTACTATGAATTTCAATATAACTCCATTAAAATTATCATAGGTCTCAAGGGCTCCAGTTGAAAGTTATTTAAACTTTTTGAAAATTTTGACAGATGCAGCTTTCTAAAAAAACTATTTTTTTTGGAAACAAAGAGGGCCAGGTCAAAAATTACCAGAATTTGTCTGAATAAAACGTGAAGCTTCCTAAATCTTTGGAAACTTTTCAAAAGAATATACGGAGTGTTCAGAAGTTGGCCCCGAATTCGGCTATCTCATTTTTTAATGGATTTTGTGTTTGAATTCCCATACCTAAATTAAAGCATTTTTGTGGTTATGAAAGATATGTGAATTATCACTAGGCTTTTCTGACCGAATCGACTAGAAACAAATGCTGTCATCAAAAATATTTGCTAATAACTTGGTGTTAAAGCACAATTATATGGAAAGCATTTATGTCCCGCTTAGGATTTAGTAACTAAGTTCCGTTCGCGATACTCGGATAGACCAACACCCACTCATGACACGCTGACGGGGCTCATTCACAATTGCAAAACAGATGGACAGTTTGTGAAAAAGCAAGAAAAAGAGAAACCTGTCGTAGATAATAAAGAGAATTTAATTTACAGTCTTCGCATGCTTAAGAGCATATCCAGAAAATTCCTCAGTAGATGCAGAAAGGGATGTGGGAATATCTATGATTAGTTTTCAGAGGATCCTAAATCCATCCATTAGTTAAAAATTTAAGAGCAGGTGACGCTCAAAGATGATTAATATGATCTTTCGAATTCATATTAATCAAAATTCAGGAAGACGAACATTTTCTACACAAAATGATTTGGACGGATGAGGCAAAATTTATGGAATAGTCAATCACATTACTGGAGTGATATTAATTCACACATTATTTTTAGGTGAGACTTATCTCGAAATTTTAGAAAATGATTTACATCCATTAGACTTGACTTAGAATCAGCTGTGGTCTCAACACGACCTCATAATATTGCACCTGTGAATAACTTTTTAGATAATCATTTTGAAGATCGTTGGATAGAGAATAATGAACCTCATCGACGGCCCCCTCGTTCTCCCGATATCACTCCTTAGCTTTTTTTATTTGGGGTCGAATAATAAATATTGTCAATGCTGCACCGCTAACAACAAAGGTAGATTGCTAGGAAATGATCTGCGTCATGGTGTTATGAGTATGCTTTGGTCTATACGGAGATCGCTATAGAAAGGTTTCACATACTATTTTTATAACCATATCAAATTCTACATAAATGGTTAAGAAAGTAAAGTAAAAAAAGTATACTAATAATTCATATATCTATAATAGCTACACGGAAATTTTAATTTTTCCAAGTGTATATAAAAAGTGTTTCATTTAGTCTTGTAAGCATAAACTCCTACTTTTTGGCCTAGATTTCAATGGTTTTGAGGAAAAATGGAGTTGCCATTTGGAAAAAATGAGAAATACGATTTTCGGATTCAGTACCAATTTCTGAGCTCTCCGTTTTTTTAACAGTTTTCAAAGATTTAGGAAGCTTTAAGTTTTATTCAGGCAAATTCTGGTAATTTTTGATCTGGCCCTATTTGCTTCTACAAAAATAATATTTGGTGCAGAGCTGGATCTGTCAAAATTTTCAAAGAGTTGAAATAACTTTTAACCGGACCCCTTCAGACGTATGATGTTTCCAATAAAGTTATCTTAAAATTCGTCATAGATTCTAAAAATGCTACAAAAAATAGGATGTTCCTTTTAAAAAAACAAAGTTTGGGTCCACTTCCGGTAGAACCGGAATGTGCGGGGTCCTTTGAAACGCCCTCACATTTGGGGGTGAAATTTACCCCAAATTCTAGGAATTTAATTACCGGAAAAGGTTTTAATGTCTTATTTAGTGGAAGTAGCGAAAACTTTAGTAAGTTACTTCTTTGACTAGCAATCAACCCCTGTTGGTGGAGAGAAATTATCCCTAAATTCAAATTTCATTGAAAAATGAAATAAATAATTAATAGTAATACCAGGTTTATTTCACATGCATGCTAAGGTTTAAATATCGCGTAGGCATGACACCCTTATGTGAATTTTGAAGTAATATCAAAATTGTTAAGACCTATTTTGAGTATGAATGGGTGAAAAATACCCCATTCAATGTACAAAACGAATATGGTTGTAGTGGATGTTGTTATAACTTGAAAACTTTACTCTCAACTCAAAACCAGTACACTTCAAAATTTATTTAAATCCGATTACTTTTTCGCTCTAGCAAAATTTTTGGGGATGTAGGAATTTTTGGACCTCGGATTCAGTCGGTTCAGCTTCAAAAATTCATCAGAAAAGCATCGTTTGGTTAATCGTATATCATTTTTATTGTGCGGTCGTACCAACCATCGAGTATATGAACACTCTCTGTCAGTTCATAAAAAAGATCCGACTTCAGCTTTGGCGCATCATCATACCCAAATAGGACACTCTATCAACTTCGAGAACAGTAGGACTATCATATCTCTTAATTCCCTATTCGCGAAGCTATAGAAATAGAGAAACGAACCCTCTGTCTAAACATACGCGATGATAGTATTGTTAGAGTGTATTTTACAATTGGTATTTAATATACTAGTGCCTAATGCAATTCACATTGTTTTTTTTCTCCGAATTCTAATATAAAGCTACCATGTTTGATCAGTTCTATAGCTATTTGATCCGGAACTGCAACTTTCTGCTTTTCATTCAAAGCTTATATTCGGTATGTTGACTGTTATTTAATTTCCGCTGTACACAGTAGGATCAATAAGTACTAGGACCGAATTTCTGTAGTGCGAACGGCAAGTATAGGGTTGCCCTGTTGCCTTTCAAATAGGGAATATAGAACGTTGCCCAAAGTTTACAGGAAAAATAAGGAGAAACTCATAATTTTAATTGGGGGGGGGGGGAATTATATAATTAAATGAAAAATTTAAAATTAAATGAAATTTAAACCCATCATGTAATACATCAAATGAAAGAAAGAAGAAACCCTCAATATTACATAATTAAATAGAAAATAAAAAATTAAAGTTGTTTCTAACACATCATGTAATATATCAAATCAAAGGGCTTACTATGACGAATACCAATATGGTTTTGTCACATTTTTAAAACAAATTATTTAAAAGATATTAACAAAAATATCAACAAATTAACCAACCCCCGTATATAGGGGTATATGGCCTTACTTGAACTTCACACAAAAAATGCAAATACATCAAATGAAAGGACTCACTATGAGGATTAAAAATGTTTGTTTTTCAGATTGCAATAGATTCTGTGGGTTCAAATCACATTTACTCAAAAATTCACTTTTACTTTCCATGTCTTTATTTTTAACAGATAAATCGACTGTTTACAAACACTATAAGTAATTCTACTGGAAACAGCTGATCGCTTTTCTCCGTCTGTAATGTCTTCGATAGCACATTCCATAGAGAATATTCAAAAAAATGTATGAATTAGATGTTGCGATTTTAGTTCAATGCTGGTTCAATGCAAGTATATAATTGACGAAGGACCTTTAGCGGAACAATCAATAAACACGTGCCGTCACATAAACGAATCACCAAATAAAAGTTATCACTAACCTTTAAGTCGAAGCTCTGGTGTTTTCTTGGTTCTTCTTTCTTCAGAGGCTAGCCCCATGAACAGTTTTTTAGAGCTTCTTCTGGACAACAAGTTACACAAAAAATAGCGACGTAATGTTCATTGATTGAGCATACAAAAAATGCGGGTTTAACAACAAATGATGCGCTTTTGTAGACACAAAAGAAACAAAATGAAAGCGGTTTAGCGGTCGTTACGAATGGAGCTTAGAACTCGCGGACTCGTAACACTATAACAACAAAAAGCGGCGTCTCTTCAGACGGAATCAAAAAGGCGTCCGAATAGTTCGGAGCACAAAACACACGAACCTCCCAAGCGTCCTAATAGCTAGGGATCCGAAATACGAATGTCAATACTGTCTATATTTTACGCAAAAAACACTTACAATTAGCATTAGCGCGACGGAATGTTTTAGAAAAGGTGCAGAAGTTTAAAAATCAATGAAGTAATTCAATCAAATTGAAAACAATACACTAAACAAATTGCGGGAACGCACCACCGTCGATTCAATTACACGAATATAAACTAAATTAAATTACTCAACTTGTCGTTTAAATAGCGAGCGCAGAACATACGCGAATGCCATGATTATTTCTTTGTTGTCGGAGCGTTTTTAGGAATCTTCTCGAGGCAGCCTTTTTTTTCTACAACAATATTTTTAAAATAAATTGTTTAAAAGATATTAATGAAGATTAAAAAACACTTATTCCCCTCTTTAATTTCCGAAATTATAACACCTAAAATTTTCAAAAAAGTTAGGCTTATATGGATTTATCTAAGCTTAAAAATGAGGAGGCAAATTATAGAATTAAACGGAAAATAAAAAAATTAGGTTTTTTTTAACCGCATCATGCTCTGTGTGAGAAAAAATTTTTTTTATAGATTCAAAACACTTCGTTTAAAAGATATTAAGATAAAAATAAGAAAATGCACTCATTCCCTGCTTGTCTGAAATTGGAATGTTAAAAACATATATACTTTGATTCACCTACAATTATAACAAATCTCAAAGGTGGTACGGAACCATTAGTATGAGAGTCCAACTCGTACTTCACCAAATTATTTACTACTATATCTAATTAAATCGCTTTAGTTGTGTAATTAAAAAACGGTCAAAACATTCACATACACATAAGAAAATAGATCAGTACGGTAATGAAATCAAAAATTAGACTTTGATCCGAGAGTTAGTTCCGACACGACGCTTCTTTTACCAAGTTTTATACCTACCAATAAATCACTAAATTGTAGTATGTAAACAAATATAATATCCAATTAATATATAAGACCAGCACAAAAATCGCTTTTCATTCTAATAAACAGAATTAGAAAAAAAATTGTATACTTATGATATTTTAAATTAGAGACTTGATTTATGTTAAAACTCAGAACACGCAAGGGCAACGTTACAAGCTGTGATTATCAGTTATCAAGTTGCCTTAATATCGGACTGTAGAGCATATACTTATGGAGATAGGGCGCAAAGCATCATAATAAGAGTGAGATAAGGTGAGATGCAAGTAGATTTCATAAGAAGCTTTCGCTTCCATCGTTCAGTCTCAAGTGACTGCCGCAATTTTTTAATTACTCACTTTATTTGCATTTACTGCCAAATACGAAACGTCAAGGAAATTACAAAACGAAGTTACTTTGAAAACTAGATTACAGCTCAATTAATTGTGAAACTATTCAAGCGTATATATATGTTTCGAAAAAATCCACCCTAAGCCATCAAAATTGAATTGCAAATTATTGGTAAACCGAGCTGAACAAATTTTCTATGAACGCTTAAAATTAAAAAGCTCCATCGTACAAGTGACGTCGAACTCACGGCGTGCTGCCCGTTTATACGAGAACGTTTAAAAACTCATAGAAATTTGTTACAGGATTGTAAAAACCCGACGTTTATTAATGCGAAATAAATTGACATTACGGTAAGCTATTTTAACTTTAAAATATGCCATAACAACGTCGAATGTACGGGCTTAATGTATGTGCAATTTCACAATTGCAATATTTAGCTGTAAATTATAAATATTTTATACGCAACTTTTTACGCATTTTTCATGCTCCATATAACCTAAGTAGTAAGTGTCTCATTATAGTTGTATTTAGAGCAATTTATCCATTCATTCATAAATTGATAAAATTATTTGTGTGATTTCTGAAAAGAGAAAATAGAAGTAAGTGTTAAGTAAATAGTCGGAAATCATTGGAAATATTTTATGTGACAAATAACTATGTTGATTGAAACTATTGCTGTAATCCGCTACAAGAATTATTCGATTGAGAAAGCACGTATTTCAAGCTAAATTTAATGCAATTATTATTGAAGGACGATTCGAAATCAATTAATAATTCTGAACAAAACGTAAGCTCCAATACATCCTCATAACTTATTTAAAATAGAGTAAAATGTTTAATTTTTACTAAGCCCATTTAGATTGGAGTTGAGTAATAAATTCATATAAAATTTTAATCAAGGAATTAAAAATCTATAACTTTATTTAGTTCTACCGTTTAAAATTAGGTACACATGTATAAGGTTTTCGATAAATTTTATTTATCTTGTGTAGTTTTCAATACCCAATTCATTAAAAATTGTGCATATGTAGGCATGATAAATGGCCCGAAGTGTTTGATTTGTCCTACTAGAAGGCAACCTCTGACAACATTTAATAATTTTAGATATTTCATAATAATTGTTAGTTTGACTGATCCGAAATTCTCTAAGTAGTAGTACTCGATTAATTGTTTTCCGTAATGGCCTCTGCTTTTTTGTTACTTTATTTATATTAGACTCGCTATAAATAATAAAGATATTGAAATATTCTTCGTTAAAATAATTAATCCTATTACGCTTCGTGTACGCAAAATTGGGCCTTTTGAAAAACTGAATGACATTTCGTAGCCGCCAGTTATTATTCTAGCAGCCGCAGCTAACTTGATTTATCCAAGCAAAGTCGACATCATATTTTCGTAATGGGCGGAAAACGGTTTTTCGTAATTTAATCGAAAGTTATGAGGTTTAGATTAGGGAAAGTAATACAAAGTTACCTTCATGTTTAGCGCTGAATTAGATCCTGACAAAAAATTGGGAGTTTTCATTTGTTGAGTTTTAAGTATATTCTGAATGCCATTTTCACTATTTATTTAAGAACACCCTTTAGAAAAAGGGGTTATTTCCTCAGTGCTGTTTGCTGACTTGAATTGTCCAGTAAGACATGCCAAAAAAACATTCTAAAACAGATGGCTGTTTAGGGAAAATTGTGGATTACCCGCAGGCCTGCATCTGTCATTTTTGACATAAAAATGCAAATATCTTGAGAATGGTTAAATTTAGAGATAACATGTGGTTAATAAAATTTATCTAGAATTTAACGTAGCATCCAAATATCCAATAACATACAGGGTGTTCTATTTGATCTAAGAAAGTTGCATGCAGAGTCCTGAAAATATTTTATTTATATAGAACCTATCGGCTGACCTACGTTGTCAAATTTTCATAATTTTCATATCGATACTTTTTGAGTTACATTTAATCGGCCACCTTTCTGGGACACCCTGTATACATATATAGGGTCTAGGCTAAAAAATTAACATTATGTCGCGTTTTTAAAAAGCTTCTTATCAAATTTGTAAGGCCGGTATTACATTGTCAAAGATCTTTGATGAAATCTTTTATAAAACATTTGATCAAATATTTGATATGAATATCGGAACAAATTTCATTAAACGACATATTACACTACATCAAATGTTTGATCAAATATTATCTATTCAAAATGGGGAATGTATGTAATTTTATGATTGTTTGTGCTATTGTGGTGTGTTTTTATGGCTACAATTTCAGAATTAAAAAAAGTAATGGGCGCCTAGAAAGGAATAGTTTATCAATAGTGGACCTGATAAGCAAAACTTCTTAATAGTAGCTCAAGCAAAATGTTAATTCTACGATTGATATTGAATCAACTGTTGGAATTTTTCCAAAAGGGCATAGGTGATCCTTCGTAGAAGAATAGAAAAGGGGCCGATAACCACCAACAGTCAGCAAACCGTCGTTGCAAGCAACTACCCGCCACCTGAACTTTAAAAGAGCTGAAACAGATGACAAGAATGGCAAAATAATTATTTTTGAATTGATGAGGTCATATTATAGATGTTGATACTATAATTGTCTATTGCTAAAGAAATATCCAAATGAAGAAATTGTATTATATAGAGGATCCACCTACATCATTTTAACAACGCTGCGCTTAATTATCTATATAGATCTTATAGCTCACTATTTAACAACACACAAGATTACTTTAATTTTTTCTGTATATTTATTAACTTTTCAATCTGTCGGGTTTTCTTCAACAGTCTTTGTACAACCATACAATGGTACTAACAATTTTCATTGTAGACAGTTAACCTCTTGTTTTTATTTTATATATAACATTATACAAAATAAATTGTCTTCGTGCTCAAATAATAAAATTTTTGCTGTACAATTCTATAATAAAATTCAGAGGCGCAAATTTTCATTTCCATTGACAATTAACTTCAAAAATCTTAGAACAAATATAGGACGAAGTGTGTAAATGTGCTTGCTTATTTGTATATGGCCATTTGGCCAGGCTCATATGTGTAAAAGTACAGCAGAATGGAAGGAAAGTCGCATTACATCTGGGATGTGCCCTTCTTTCATCTTTTGTTATTCTTTTGCTCACATTCTGATTTTTAAAAATTAACTAATAGTCCTAAGAACAAAATATTCACTAAACTATCATCTATTACACACTAAATAATTGAAGATTGAAATTTGCTGTTACGAAATGATTGTTGAGGAGGTCTTGAATTATTTTGCCTGTTCATAGGGGTTTTCTCTCCTCAAAAAATTTTTTCCTGCAACAGGTATTTAAAATCGTATTTGAAGAACAAAGTGTAGTAAGGGAATTTCGTAAAATTGCCCGGATTACTGGCTGTCCATACAGAAATTCTTTCTCGCAGTTATTCTGAGAGAAAGAGGTGTCTTAAAATGATCAACCAGTATTCCTGTATATAAATAGCGTATTGTATATTGTGTTATACTTATCTGTTTGGAGACGTTTCAACTCCAACTCTGGAGTCGTTTTCAATTGTTTTGTTGAGTATTTCGAGGTTTTTTCAAAAAAATGTTCTCTCTGATGTGGATTTTGTTGTTTGTCAAATTTTTTTTTACCTATTAATACAGACGTTTCAACTCCGACTCTGGAGTCGTTATCAATCGTTTTGTTGAGTATTTCGAGGTTTTTTCAAAAAATTTCCGCTCAGATGTGGATTTTGTTGTTTGTCAAAAAAATGTTTGACCTATTAGAGTTGAAACCTTCTCCAAACATATAAGTATTACACAATATACAATACACTATTTATATACATGAATACTGGTTGATCATTTTAAGACATCTTTTTCTCTCAGAATAACTGCGAGGAAGAATTTCTGTACGGACAGCCAGTAATCCGGGCAATTTTACGAAATTCCCTTAGTACACTTTGTTCTCCAAATACCATTTTAAATACCTCTTGCAGGAAAAAATTTGAGGAGTGAAAACTACAATGAACAGGCAAAATAATCAAAGATATATGTCAAATAAATATTTTGTCTAAGATTAGGTACACTATCTATCTTTGAAAAAGATGTTTTGTCAAAGATATTTGATCAAATATTTGACAGTTTAATAGCGGCCTTATGCAAAACCAAAATAAAGTTTTATCTGTGACATTTTCTAATGTTGTCTCAACCAGTCTATGCAATAATTTAAGACTTAAGTACGACATACATTTTTAGGAATAGAAAGTTTAATAAATAATCGAAAGTGATTGTTTGAAGATATAAACAATCTTAATACATTTTATAAGCATCTATTAATGTTTATATTTCACGACACGTTCATGGTGGTACGCTATTCTCGTGCATATCTCCAGACTATCCGTCACATTGTAAAAAATCTTTCTCCATCTTATTCCCATTCTTTGTCCCGCAATATTAATCTGGTGGTTATATCAGAAAAAGATAGTGGTCACGATCTGGTCGGTCTAATCTTGTATAGATTGTTCTTTGGCCAATTAACTCAACTGGCTGCCGGTTTACCATGTGATTTATGCTTCCTTAAGGTGGTATAAATGTTCGACTTTCGACAATTGATATCGTTATAGATCGAACATTACAAGAGTGCTCTTTTCCCATAATGGTATCGGTCGGGGTGGACTATAAAGAACACTTCCGCCTTTTAATTTAATATCTTTAACTCGGCGTACAACCCAATCGTTGCCATCTTAATTTGTCTTAATTGGATGTTTGAACAGTTATTAATATTAATGTTAGAAGAACGGATATTAAGAATACAAATTGATTCTAAGCGGTAGAAATTTTCATTCTGATGTGTGAGCTTTTAAAGGTTTGAAGCGATTTCACTGGTAGAGAAAATTTAAGAGTAAACTTTTTTGTTGTTTTTATAATAGTTGGTAGTGGTACTAACAATAAGTTGTTCCAAATTTTTTATTACATCTGAATTTAATTAGTCAAGAAAGAATTTTAAAGAAATAATGAGCTAATTTTCCAAAAACATTAACAAAATACTCCAATATAAATGTTCGAATAAACGAACACAAAAATTACATAAAAAACGACAGAAAAATCCCAAATTTGTGAACATGCTTGGGACCTTGGTCACAAAATACAGTTTCAAAATTCAGTTATATTACATAAAGAAGAACACAAGACCAAACTAAAAGAGTCTGCTTTAATTGTGTTAAATGAAAACGATTGTATCTCTACTACCTCCGTAAAATTCAATCGTTCCTGGTTACCGGTGATTAAGGAAGAATGGTATTGTCCTGGTGAACAACCCAATATCGGGATAGTTCATAAGGTTTTTCCTAGGTTTTCCCTTATGATTTTAATGGGATCACTGAATCAACAAAATTCTTTGATCGAATTTTTGGCGAATGCAAAGTCGCACCTAGGAGCGCCACATAAAATTCTGAAGATCTTTAGAAGTTTCTGTGCTACCCTGTATATTACAAATAAAATTCTCTTAGTTACGTCAGAATTCAGATAATATATATTGTCAAATATTTTAATTAACATTTTAGAATTGTGCCTTTTTTATCCATAGTTTCTTAACCGTTGACAACGGGTTCTGACGTAGACCCCGAAACGTTGGGAATATACACCAATTTTCGTAATTGTGGTGTTATTTCCCAAGAACTACTTAAACATTGAAAAATATGCCACAAATATCATAAAGAAAACAAAAGTTTTAAGGTTTAAAGTGGGATATCAATTGGCCCATATTACGACTTCAAATCTGGACAGAAAATGACCTTTTCCGAGTGTTTTTTTTTAATTAAGAGTACCCAATTTTATCAACTTTTCGAAAAAAGAAGAAACTCAGTTTTTGCTCTCCTCACATGTTCGATTTGATCCATTGTTTATCGACTTTGCTTTATTGCTCTATTGCTTTATTGCTTTATTGTCCAACAGTCTCCCATTTACAGGACAATTTAAAGGTACAACATTGAGGTACTAACTAGATGATTTATACTACATGTAAAAATATCACAAAATTTGCATATACGATTAAAATTATTGCACATAACATATATTGGTGATTTCAACAAAATGTTTGTTCTGGCTATTGGTGGCCTTAGCGGAAAAAGGAGGAGGTTATCAATTGCTTAACTACATTGTATCTAGTTTAAACGTCAAGATAAGCCATACAAGTATCTCGTACCGCATGTTTGTAACGGTTTTCATTTTGATTCATTTGAAGTAAGTTTCTTTAAAAAAAGATCTTTTACATCGAGTGAACAATTTTCCATTAGTGTATCCAAAAGAAAAATTGTTATGGCGGCGATCTTTTTTATCCTGTATACTGTTGTAGGTTTGTATGTGTGCGTGCATCGAAATTCAACATGCGTAGTTGAAATATAAGGCGAAGTAAAATTACTGTTATACAGGTAGATTGAAAAAATGTTACAAATAAATGTGTTATTGGGTGGTACTTAAACAGTTGTATATATAGGATAGTTAAAATATAAGGTGGAATCAAATTATAGTTTTACAGGGTGGTTCAAAAATGTTGTATTGGTTGACACATAAGTAGTTTCGTATACAAGGGGGTTCAAATAAGAGAGGAGTAGAACTATAATTATACAGTGTGGATAAAAAACGTTTAAAAAAAATGTCCAATAAGTATATACAGTAAGGATATTTGAGTTATAGAGCGGAGTATAATTACAGTTATACAGAGTTAAAAAATATTAGGAGTGGATATACAGGACGATAGAAATATAAGGTGATGTAGAGTTATTATAGTGCGGGATATAATTATAGTTATAGAGATGGCTCCAAGAAAATTTAGAAGCAGTTGCATATACCGGGTGGTTGAAATAAAGTAAAATTATATGTATGCATGTTAATTCAAACAATATCAAAATAGAAAATGTCAATAGGGTAGAGAGGATTTATATTTATGTAGGGTAATCTTAAATATATCAGGGCGGTTACAACATTATAGTTGTACAAGGTGGTTCACAAAATGATCGACAAATAACTTATATTGGGTGACCAATACACAGAAACAAGTAAAGGTTGTTGCAATATACGGGGCATTATAGTGGTCCAAATAATAAAACGAATAAAAAGAGTTAAAAACTTACTTGGAAAATATAGCAAAGCCATACCATAACAAAGAGACATACAGAGAAAAAGAGAGAAAGAAAGAGAGAGTGAGAGAATATACTATAATAATTAGATAAAAAAAGAACATATGTCAAAAATAATGATTTATTGCACATGGTTTTTAATTTTTTTTTATTTCATGGCAGTTAAAGTCGGTTCTTTTTTTAATATAAATGCACGGAAGTTGTGGGTTGTTTTTCGTTTGTCTTTCGAAATCCATGTAAAAAACCGAACAGTTGCATTAAAAACACTTTTGGGTGGAAACGGCGATTTCATGTCTTAGTGGCCCACTTGTGACTTTACAA
Organism: Octodonta nipae; assembly: GCA_034190945.1. Taxonomy (NCBI): domain Eukaryota; kingdom Metazoa; phylum Arthropoda; class Insecta; order Coleoptera; family Chrysomelidae; genus Octodonta; species Octodonta nipae. The sequence continues at coordinate 13,885,310 of CM067219.1, read as the reverse complement.
CTTTTATTTGAAACTTTTTTTCAAACTAAGGGAATCCTCTTGAGATGTTTCCTTGTCTTAGAATAAAACACTCATAACCATTTACAGCTAATTTCAGGCTTAAATATGTGTGCTTGTTTTTTATTTTCTATCTAAATCCATTGTACAAATTGGCTATTGCTATTTAAAAAACCATTTTCTGATCAAACCGGAAGGGGTCATTTGATGCCTCAGTTGAAACTTCACAACTTTAGCGTTTTTTTTCGGAATAATGGAACCCACTCCGGATGTGACCTTGTCTCAAGATAAATGCCCCACCCGGTATATAATTTCTATCTAGCTTTAGTCGAGTTTCCAATTTTGAAGACATCGATTTACTGTTTTCTATAGTTAAATAAATGCACCTGTATAAATTGTGCACTAAATACCGCTTGTAAAGTTGACAACTTATGGAATCCTATAAGCAACATTCATATAGAATTTTTGTATAATAAGCCTATATATACATTTGTCCCACATGTGTGTACTTAAATTTTGAAGTACTAATGGAAAGTAATTGAAAACCGATTGCATCAAATCTTGAAGTCATACAGAACTGATTCCCAGGGCTCCATTAAAATACTTGAAGGAGTGCCTCCAGTATTCACGTCGCTTGTACAAATACAAAATAATTAATGAAAATACATAATAAATGTGTGAAAAATCATTTAGGATGTAACCGGTGTCTTACTGGCATTCAGCTCTCACCGAATATAATGAAAACTTACCGTTTTAGTAGATATTGAATAACTTTACGTTTCAAAATGTTTTAAAATCGTCGGATTTTAAAACAAATAACATCCTGTTTGAAGATGTCATTTTAGTTGTTTCTCATCATATCATCATTTTGGTGTTAAAATGATAAAAATTAGCTACTATACTTATAGTAAAACTATGTGTCTGTATATGAAATATTATTTGAAAATTTTATTGTGATGTAGATGGTCACCAACTTCCATTTGTTTACGACAATATTAGCAAGTTCTAGATAAAGCGGCCACGCCAAGAACTTGTTGGTATAAAATATTTTGAAATAAATAATAAGTGTTGGGTAGTGTTGCATCAGCTTCATAAGATTAAAAGAAATATTGAGTTTTGTGTTTGAATTCTTAATTGTCTTCTAAATGTTATTTGTGGCATATTCTTGATTATTTTTATATGTTCTTGGGAAATAACACCACAATCGAAACAAAAATCTGTATATTTAAGGAACCAAACCTCGTTTTCAATGGATGGAACATGTATTGAAAATATAAAATGCAAAATGAAAGTTTGATGTATGACATTTAGGTTGACACAAGATTTTTTTTATTTCTAGATATATAGGTAGCACAAAAAATACTAAAGATCATGTATTAAAGTTACACAGCTTTCAAGTTGGAAGAACTTGGAAGAGTTGTCTTTAGAATTTATAAGTGGCGTCCCTAGGTGCGACGTTGATATAAGATAGCGCATTCGACAAAAATGTGATCTTCTTTACTTTCAGTGATCCCATTAACATCATAAGGGAAAACCTAGGAAAAACCATATGGACTATCACGATATTGAGTTCAAAAGGAGATGGTCATTACTAATTTCTTCCTTAATTGTCGGTAACCAGATACGATTGAATTCTACCGAAGTAGAAGCTATACAATCTTCGTCATTCAAAATTAAAGCAGAGTCTTTTAATTTTCGTTTTATGTTATGTTGTTGTTTGTAAAGTATAGTTGAATTGTCAAATTGTATTTTATGGTTCCAAGCATGTTCACAAATTTTCGATTTTTCAAATTGTGGTGCCTTTATGTAATTCTGGTGTTCATTAATTCGTCCGTTTAATGGTCTCGATGTTTCTCCAATATAAAATTTATTGCATTCGCAAGGAATCTTGTATATGCAGTTTTTTGAGTTGTGATATCGAAAACAAAACTCAAGAAGAAGAAGAAGAATTTAAACTCCTTGCTATTTTTTATTCAAATTTTAATCATTTACTCCTGACTATAACATCTATTTTTTACCGAGGCTATGTTAAAGGACCAGCCACCTTTCTTATGGGAAAATGGACTTCCGTCAAATTGTTTGAAATTTTGGTATGTTGTAGAAGTTGACTTCTGACAAAAATAGTCCATGGACTCAAACAGTTTCTATGACTAGTTTTCGAGATACCGAGTGTTAAACATCGACAATGCCGCATTTTTAATATGAGATTTCCAATGATAAGCGTATATTTTAGGTTATTGGAGAAATTGTGATATGTAGACATAAATATTTCACATAACAATTGCCATAAGTTTTGGTGGATTACAGGATATTTAAAAAATATGTAATATTTCTTGGATGTGCTTCATATAATATACAGTGTGAGCCATAAATTTAACTAGAGAAGGCATATATTATTTTTTCCTATTAATGAGTCACCCTGCACGAACCGTTCGTGCTGCAATTTTTATAAGACATTAAAGAAATATATCTTTATACTCAACGGGATGTTTAACTGATTGCAAAAACTATACATATTGAAAAAATGTAATGTAAAAAATAATGAATAGTATTTTTTGTGCAATATTTATGTCAATGTGGAGACCACGTTTTCTACAATAAACGGAAATAAAAAACATCTATTATGAGAAATGTAAGACGATAAAGGTTACATTTCCGAAGTTCAACACTCTATATCTCGAAAACTCGCTAAAGAATTTTGATAATATTCTGCTCAGTAAAACACCGAACATTTGTTAACGTAAAAATGTAATAACACACAAAGTTGATAGAGAAATTTTAAAACTACAGCGTAGTATAATAAACTACCTTTTTTTTATGTATAGTTTTTCCAATGAGTTTAATATCCTGCTGAGTATCAAGACACGGATCACATATCTGTTTATTGTCTTATTAAAATTGCAGTACGAATGGTTAGTATAGGGTGACCCAGTAATCGGAAAAACCAGTATATGCTTTCTCTAGCTATATTTATCACTCACACTGTATATTATTTGAAGCATATCCAAGGCATTATTACTTTAATATGATATTTTCCAAAAGCACATGTCACGTAGGTAATTTTGAAATACCCTGTATCCAGCAAAATTTATAGCAATTGTTTTGTGAAATATTTATGTCCAATAATGTACAAATCACAATTTCTCCACTCACAGAAATAAAACACATCTATCATCTGATAGTAAAAATGCGGCATTTTCGATTTTTAACAACTTGTATTTCGAAAACTAGTCACAGAACCTATTTGAGCCCATGGACTCTTTTTGTCAGAACATGAACTTCTACAACATACCAAAATTTCAAACAATTAGACGGAAGTCCATTTTTCCATATTAATTTTAGTTTGCATCTGTAACTACCACTCATTCTCCTGTGGTGATAGATTTTTAAAATATATATTAGTATAACCACAATCTTTCGTTCAGACAATATTGGTCCACCCAGTAATAATATCAACAAAAATTAGTTTTTTTATATTTTTCTGCAACTGCGAAAATTACATAATCCAGAAATCTATGAATTCCAAATCGAGTTCAACTATTCGTAGTATTCACAAACTTTTAATAGCCAACTCAGTTTGAGCCACTGTGTATTATCAAATTTTAATTAATGGTATTGTGTACTTTCGAGTATAGCTTAATAGTCATAGACCAGCGGTTTCCCGAAGAGAAAAATGTTTACAGAACACTCGTACTTTCCGTGTAAATTTAATGACTTAATTTTTGCCACGGTCACCGTTTATAAGTAGCCATTGATACATTGTGTATTTAACGAATCCATTTCAAAAATATTTCATCTACAATATTATGTTCTGCTCTACTGTTTGCTTTCCCATTAGCATGCAAATATTGACTTGAACTGTGAGAAATTCAAATAAGCAAGCGGCTATTGAAATTTAATCGCTACTTGTAGGCGGCCAGCATTAGCCAATCGCATTAAAAATCTGCCCGATTATAAATAGCTGTTGCCAATCAGCTCTTTGATGTCGCCTACTGCTTTCTACAATGTCGATATATTGTGGGCTTATTGTGTTTTAGTCGCGCTACTAATTCCGCAAGTACGTGCATTGTATTGTGTGTGTGTGTGTGTCTTATGCCGGTCATCGTAAAAAGCCAGTTGAAAGTACCGGAAGCTGATTTTATTGTACGTAATTTAAAATGAATGTTAACGAAGCATTTTAAAATGTCAATAGATGGGATTTAATTGTTGAAGCATTCAAAAGTTTCTGTAGTAGGTGGATACAATACGGAAACTATGTCAATATTTCAAAATTGACCCCTTCCAACTGAGAGTATTTTAAATAATTTTGAGCCGTATCCATAGAGGAAGTTGTTAGATTGGTATTTTCATGATTAAAAACAATAGTTTCAGGAAAATTATAGTGAGCAGTAAACCTTATATTTTAAAATTAGGAGCATACGAGGTGAATCATAACATAGAAAATATGATATTAAAATTAAACTGAAGCTAGATTACTCAGATTAGATAGCGAACAGTTCAGTTTTGTAAATTGCTCAAAATTTTAATACCAGAGAAATGTTTCGCTTTCTAAACTTTAAAGGCTTACCAAAACAGAACAATATATCTTTCTATATGGTTGGGACCTGTCTTCAGTCGCGCTACTCTTAAAACACCCAATTCTCGAAAAAAAATATTTATGAAGTTCAAACATATTTGTTTTCTGAAGGGTATTTGTGGCATATTTTTCAATGTTTAAGCACTTTTTGGGAAATAACACCACAAGTCACGAGAATTGCTGTATTTTCAGTAAAAATAGATAGGCATCATCAAATCTCTATATGACAGATCAAAAACCCACTGTGCTAACATCAATAAATCTAATGAAGAAAAAACAACGTTTATAAAAAATGTATTTTCTGCCAATCATTACCCAGAAAAAATTATTAATAAAGAGTAAAACAAAATTGAATACCAAACAATCCCTAACAACCAACATCAAACTTCACCAAGCAATACTGACTCCCAAGATACTCACATTAATACAATAACTGTACCATACAGGGTCTCTCAGAAAGACTAAAAACAGATATAATATTAAAACATAATTTAAAACAAGAAGTACCCTAAAATGAATTATCAAAAACAAAACCAAACAACACGACTCAAAATACAAAAAATTGCATTTATAAAATCCCTTGTGCATGTAATAAATTCTATATTGGAGAACCCTCTAGATCTCTAAATGTTCGAATAAACGAACACAAAAATTACAAAAAAACGACAGTTTGAAAAATCCAAAATTTGTGAACATGCTTGGGACCTTGGTCATAAAATACAGTTTCAAAATTCAGTTATATCACTGATTGCCGATGATTAAGGAAGAAATTGCTAATAGTCATGTCTTTGTGAAGAAGCCAATATCGGGATAGTTCCTAAGGTTTTTCCTAGGTTTTCACTTATGATTTTAATGGGATCACTGAATCAACATAATACTTTGATCGCATAACAAAGTCGCACCTAGGAGAACCACAAAATTCTGAAGATCACCCCTTTCAAATTCTTCCAATTTTGAAGTTTCTGTGCTACCCTGTATATTATCAAATTAAATTCTCTTTTTTACGTCAGGAGGCAAATAATAGATATTGTCAAACATTTCAATTTTACATTTTAGAATTGTCCCTTTTTCCATAGTTTCCATTGACAACGGGGCCCAGAAATATTTGGAAATATACAGCAATTTTCGTGACTTGTGGTGTTATTTCCCAAAAAGTGCTTAAGCATTAAAATTATTATGGGAGACTTCAGTGCTTGAGTTGATATTAACATTATTCCAGGGCAAATACCTGGAACGTTAATAGGGATCTTCTTACAGACATATCCATCACAAATGAATTACTCATAAATAAACCGTTTTTCCTAGACAGAGCACAATATAACTATACATTTGGTAATACGAGAGGGCATATATATTTATGATCAACTATACTAAGCAATAGAAATACACCCTTTCAAAATTACAGAGGAAAGAGCATTAACCTCTGCAGAAATAGAGTGATCATAAATTAATAATGGGGAAAATATGAAAGACCAAATCAATTTACAACAGCAAGACACAACCAGAATACACCACAAAAAAAAATCAGCAAAGTACTCATATAAAAGGAGACTCACAGAAGCAATAAAAAACAACCGAATTATGAAAAATGACGGAGTAGAGGACGGCTGGATAAAAACAGAATGAATATCCTAAACGCTGGAAAAGAAGCCCTTCGCAAGAAAACAGTAAATTGGAATAAAACATTTCCAAGGAAGGTTAAAGAAGTTTAAAAAATACAAAGAAACGAAAAAAGCGTATCTGGAATACATGACAAACAAAACACGGGAATCATATGAAATTTACAAGAGATTTCGAAATGAAACATGCAAGTTTGTCAGAATAACCGCAATAACCATTGGGAATACTTCTCAGAAGACTTTATGTCACCACTTCTATGGATTACAAAATGTGGAGATTCAGAACCTACCTACTTGAATAGATTATGGCAAACCAGAAACACCAGAAAGGACAACCGAGGAAGAGACCAAAATGTAGCATATATAAGGTCGAGAGAGCTCAAAGAAAATTTAAACACAGGAAGGCTGTAGGTAAGGATGGAATAGCAGTCGAGCTACTAAAATACTGCCGAACAGCGATTACAGAACAATGAACACAGAATGGAGGACAGTCATAGTAATTCTGCTATGGGAAGAAGGTTACAATATAGAACCGGAAAATTATAGAGGGATCAATATCTAGAGAACCACGCTAAAAATCACAGTAAAGATCTTAACCAAACTATTAAAACAAAGAAAATCACTGTCTAAATAACAGTGTTTCTGAAGAGGAAATGCACAGATGCATTTGACAGAAAGAGTCAACTATAAAAGAAATCATTAGAATATAATCGACAGGCGTTCATTTCTCTCTTGACTTAGGAAAATCTTTCGACAGAGTCAGTACTTGGTCCAATAGATAAATACCGCTAGACATTATTAAGACAATTGAAGATATATACAAGAACAACACAATTCAGGCTACAATAGATGAGCAAATCATAAAGCGGATGAAAAAAGGCACTTGTATAAGCCAGGGAGAAAACTAGAAATAATATACTGTCTTTCGTCATTTTTGTTATTTATGATATTTTTCACATTTTGGCATTTTTCACATTTTTGATATTTTTCACACCCACATTTTTTGATATTTTACATTTTTGATATTTTTGACGTTTATGACATTTTATGACATTTTTTACATTTTTGACAGTTTTCACGTTTTCGACATTTTTGACTTTTGTGACTCTTTAATATCTTTGACGTTTTTGACATTTTTTGAAATCTAGGCATTTCAGGAAATTTATCATTTTTCGATAAAATTTTAAATTAAATTGTATGTATGTATTAAACACATCAATCAGTTGACTGGAGCGAAATATTGTTATAATTTTTGACCTATTTGTCTTTTTTTGACATTTTCTACATTTTTTACATTATCGACATTTTTGTCATTTTCGACATTTGGGACCTTTTGAGTTTTTTGAAATGTTTGACATTTTTGACATTTTTGGGATTTTTCACATTTTTGACATTTTTGACATTTTTTTGAAATTTTGACATTTTTGGTCATTTTTGACATATTTGACATTATTGGCATTTGACTCTTTTGAACCTTTGCACATTTTGACATATTCAATATTTTTGGCATTTTTGACATGTTTGATATTTTTGTCTTTCATTTCGAAAAGATTGTTGAGGAGGTCTTGAATTATTTTGTCTGTTCATTGGGTTTTCTCTCCTCAAAATTTTTTCCTGCAACACATAACTGTGTTTGGAGACGTTTCAACACCGAGACTGGAGTCGTTGTCAATTGTTTAGTGTTGTTTTCGAGGTTTTTTTTTTTAAAAATTCACTTTGATCTTGAATTTGTTTGTCAAAAAATTTGACACTGACAATTTGTCGTTTGGCGATCACTTGACGCTGATGTTACCGTTTTTTTGCTCTGTTAAATTCCTCCAGTCCAAATGAAGGTCGGCTGAAGGTGCCCCGATTTCAGTGTTGTTTATCATCATATAGATGGCTTCCTTAAGTTTTCTCTTTTTTAAATTTTCCTCTTTTAACAAAATCTTTGTTTTATCCCAGTCTATCCTATGGCTACCGGTGCTCGTTAATACATGATTGGCCAAATTTGATTTGTTCACATGTCTTTTGAAAATGTTATACTGATGTTCTTTTTTCCTTACTTCTAAAGGTCTTGAAGTTTCACCGGTATAAGAATGGCCACAATCACACAAAACACTGTACACACCATTTTTGGAACTCTGGGTTGCGTTAAACGGTTTGGTATGTGTGAGGATAGAGCGCAAGGTATTATTTGTTTTAAAAACAGTTTTAACGCTGTATTTATTTCCTAACGGCTTAATTTTTTCCGATACACCTAGGACATATGGAATTATGTTCATAATTTGATTGTCTTTTTTGAAATTACGTACATTTTTGACATATTATTTAATATTTTTGACATTTTTGACATTTTTAACACCTGATATTTTCGGCCACTGTTAATATTAATCAATTTAAAAAAATTGGCCGCAATACTCGTCAACTGTACAGAAATATGAATATGATCAATCAGTATTCCTGTTTATAAATAGTGTATTTTATATTCTGTGAAACTTATCTGTGTTTGAAAATATTTCAATTCCCACTTTGGAGTCGTTGTTAAGATATCGATAATATTCTACAACTATCTTTCACAGAACAATAAAGTACTTTATATTTATACAGCTGTTGGTATCAATTTAAAATTGTTACTGATCGCTACAAGAGCTTATTATAAATGCACGAAAGTAAAGACTGATTTCATTTACAATCTCCTGTGTAGAAACACTATCTATACCTATAATTATTCGTAATACAAGAGTTATAAAACTGTTAGTTTATTATCCAAACATTATTTTGTTTTAAAAAACCAATGCGATAATGTTAATAAATAAAGAAACTAATTAGCAAAATCAAAGCGCATTAAAGTCGCATATTCTTGCAGCAATAAAGCAAACACCGTTATTGCAATTAAAATTACAGAGCTTACAAACCAAACAGTTGCATTTCTTATTTCAGGAACTTATCAAATTTTAAACTGTTTCTCTCCATGTTCATCGTCTTGGCGTTAATTAAATTACATAATTCACATTACTCGGTACGTCGTATAGTGTTACGTTAACATGTGAGGTGTTATCGACCTAGTAAAGGTGGTATTTTTCGTTTAGATTTAGTTTATCAAAGAGCAACAGAACTTTATTTCCTTATTTTTTTTAAATTCATAATTTTGAGATTCCAAAAAACAGATAATTACACAGATCTACCCAAATGCACTGAACGCCGACTGGTCCTAGTAGGCTTTTTGGGTTGCTGATCACAGTGAGTGGGTCGGTTAAGCTTCATCACAGCAGGTTCAAAGTCAAATAAATGATAAATAAATAAATATTCCTTTATTCAACGTTTAATATCACTGCATTTACAAAAAAAATAATCTTACAAATACAAATGATTTATTTGCCTTGTCAAAACAATCACCACCCGCGTCACTCAGCATATATATATATATATATAATGAATGGACCGTCAGAATATTAAACTCAATGAAAAATTGCTTGCAACTAGTTAATGGGGGAAAACCAGCTATACATTGTAAGATATTTTTTTGTGTAGAGAAGACTTTGTCAATATGAGCTGAACAGCCCCCAAATATAAGGCCATATTAAAAAATCGACTCGGCTATGCCGAAATATGCTAATTTAAGAATGTTGAAACTTACGGTAAATTTTAATTGGATTAGGAAAGAGGTCTTACTTAATTTATTTGTTACATAATCAATGTGCTTTTCCCAACAATTATTCCTAAGAACGTACATGAATTTGTCTGCTCAATAGATTCATTATTTAACCTGACAAGATAACTTAAATTATTTGTGTTGTTTTTAGGTAGGAATGACATTATTTGGGATTTTTTAACATTTACCGTTAAACCATGTGAATTACAATAGTTATGAAATTCCCGAGTGGCTACATTAGCATTTCTGACAAGTTCAGAATCACTTTTCCCAAATATGCCAAAATTTGTGTCATCAGCATAGAGAATTTTGAGATCAGATGTGGGACATGATAATGAAACATCATTAATAAATATAAGAAATAGAACAGGGCCCAATATGGACTGTCTTGAAATTGGATCTAGTTTCGCCTACTTGAACAGCTTGTTCACGGTTTGTGATGCATGATCGAATCCATTTGCTGAGCCTCTGACGCCTATTCTGTTAAGTTTATCTAGTAACAAGTAATGATCCATGGAGTCAAATGCAGGTGATAAATTGAAGAAGCAAGTTATATTTAATATTTTATTGTTCAATGAGTCATATATAAAATTGCATAGCTCCGATAATGCACTATGTGTAGATTTATTTGTATTTATGGCAGGGGATTAGTAAATTATAATTCTCGAGAAAAGTGTTCAGTCTAATGTTGTAAGCCGCTCCAAAAACTTTAGCTAGCTGACTTTGAACACATATGTTTCGATAATTCGTAATATTGTCTACTGGACCTTTATTTTTGTAGACTGGTATAGATTTAGTATTTTGAAGTGTTTGGGATATTTTCCTGTTTTAAAAGACTCATTAATTAGATAAGAAAGTGGAAAACAAATTACAGATCTCAAAACAGTACCATTTATTTCATCTATTCCAGCTGCTTTTTTAACAGTTTTTTTAAATTAAATATTTAATTTCGTCCGGTGTTGAAGGCGTTAAGAAAAATGACGTTTTAGCCAAGTCACAAAGTTTAATCTCTTCATACATGGGAACTGAAACCTCTATGTTTACAAAATGTTCATTAAAAGCATTACATATATCTCCCATATTCATAAATTTGTTGTCAGAATTATCATACATTTCCTTAGGGAGGGGATTTTTAGACTTATCTTTCATTTCATTTATAATTCTCCAGGATTCTTTACTAATGTTTTGTGCACAGAGAATTCTGTCATTATTGAAAGTTGCTTTTGCCTTTTAACATTTTGCTTATAAATTAGTTTTAGTTTTCTGTGCCGTTCTTTTATAATATCGTTATCTGAACTGGTGTATATACTATGCAATTCACATAGAGTAGCATGTAGATTTAAGTTCACTATTGTACCAATTATTTTTGAACTTCTTAGGAATAATTTTTTTTGTAACTGAAAACTGTATTAAAATGTTGCAAAAAAAGTAAAATAGAAAGTATCAAATTGTGTTTCAAAGTCAGGAGCCCTGTACATATCTACCCATGTTTCGTTTTTTAGCAATAGATTAAAACAAGCAATATTATCATCGTTAAAAATCGTGGACAAAAAAGTGATCAGTTTTTTGTTGTTTGTTTATAAATATATCAAATTCACAAATTTGCCATGAGTGCCCCGAAACGTTTGGAATATACAGCAATTTTCTTTAAACTGTGGTGTTATTTCCCAAGAATCACTTAAACATTCAACTATCCACTCACATACACAGAAAAAAGTTTCATCAAAGTCTGCTCAACGGTTTAGGGGAAGGTCTGAAAAATTCCTAGAAGTTTATGGCAACCACACCTACTAGGTTCAGCGCATATATCCAATCATATAAAATTAAAACACTTCCATTAAATGAATATAGGCTACCGAAACCCGGCAAACTGAATTCTCCAGTGTCACCCTCCTCCATTTTGGATCTGCCATTTTTTAAATCTGTTACTTTTCCACGCAAAAAATTGCGGCACACTCGCCTTTGATTTGGTCAAAATCACGGCAATGGAATCTGAACAAAAGGGTATTTTCTGGAATCCGGTATAGCACCCTGCATACCTCACTGAGCATCTGTTTTAGGAAAAGTATTTATTTTTGGCCTTGGAGGCCATTAGAATTCTTGAGCAGGTCGGGACGTCAAACTCTACAACATCCCATAAATTCCAAATTTATTTCAATTTAGTATGTTTTTGCACATACGCTTGCAAATCAGGATTCCATTGAAGACCTTAAGACAGTTACTCCGAGTCGTACAGTACGTAATAGTGTACTTCATTACTGTTATTCATTAAAACACCGTTCCGTTTATTTTCATACGCCACTGGTAATCGAACCATGCACGCGCGCCTTTTTGATGAAGTCCATCGGCGACCTGCAGTGCGGGCACATGCTCGTGTGCGCCAAGATCAAACCTTTGCTCTTTCAGTGCTCTTGGTCTTCTAATAAACACCTGATACATTATAATAACACATCTCTAGCCCTATGAAATGTTAAATTACTCTACAATTACGTGCATGCAATACCTGTTTTTTGTCAAGCAGGCTGAAGAAGCATTTTAAATGGACCCAGCTTAGTCGTGATGATTATTTGATGTTGATTGAAACGTTTCAGATTTTTCGGCGCTTTGTTTCTGATTAATGATTGTGGTTAGTTAGTTTAGATGAGGGTAATTTAAATAGGTTTACGATCACGAACAAAATGATGAGTATTAACTGTTGTTAGAACTCATTTGTGGAAGATAAAGTAAAAGCTGTGTGTGTGTGTGTGTGTGTGTGTGTTTTGGTGACAATGCTTTTGAGAAAATTAATACCTTGGTGTTTATGCTTTTACGCATTTAAAAAAAGTGGCTCGACTCTTAATGCTCTAAAATATTTATTAATAATATTCTGAGTCTTAGTCTTTATTACTGTCATTAATATCCAATGGTTCGTTTCACTGACATTCGTCGTATAGAAGTTTACTTTCATCATTATGAGTATTCCAGCTCGTAGCTATGTAGAATAGATCCCTTGCTGCTTTCACCCCTTGCTTCCATCTGTCCTTATCTTACCAGTCGGTATTCCATACTCCTATACTCTCCATGACTTTGTCATCATCGTTTCTTTGAGATATTCTTTGTCGACCACATTTTTTATCATCAAGTAGACAAACATCATTACCCTAGATATCTATGTTTTTTTGTAGTCTATTGAAATTTTAATTGAATCTGCAAAAGGCGGTGACAGCAAACTATCAGAAGATTTCTGTTTTTGGCCGTGCTGATTATGAATCTGCAATTAGTTATTTGGGTCGTGCTGATTATGAATCTGCAATTAGTTATTTGGGTTATTTTTCTTGTATACATGTGAACACTTTCTTGATATCTATCCCTTTTTGATTTTATCATTTCTTATTCGCTGGCATTTAACCTGTTTACGTATAATCCACATTTAACCTCTAATTGTAAACTTTCTATAATTGCTTTATAAACCTTTTATTTGCTTTATTTCCTCGTTTTGTTGCCTTTGAGGACGTGTTTTGAAAATTTTTAATATACAGACTTTTCCCGAAAGGGTGGTTTTGGGTTTTTCCCAAAAATCCACACCACATTTCTAGGTTCTAAATTAAAATCTTTGACTATATTATGTGACATAAGTGACGTAGGTAACTGAGAGAATTTCTTTTGATGATTAGACAGGGTAGCACAAAAAATTCTAACTAATAATAATAAAGTTTCTTTCAAATTGGAAGAAAATCATATCTAACGATAGTGCGTTCGCCAAAAATGTGATCAGTGAATAGAGATATTTTCCATGAAACTTATAATTGGAAACCTAGAAAAACCTTAGGAACTACCATAACATGACCATTAATAATTTCTTTCTTAATTATCGGCAACCAGGACCAACTCAATTCTATGGAGGGTAGTAGCCGTACAACTACCTAATATAATTATAGCAGTCTCTTTCGGTTTGTGCTGTGTTCTTCTTTGCGTATAGATGAATTTTGAAATTGTATTTTATACCTGTCTATAAATTTTTGACTTTTCGAATTGTCGTTTTTATGTAATTTTTGTGTTCATTTATTTGAACATTTAAAAATTTATAAATGATTTTTTATAATTTTGAGCTTTGTTTTTTGGTTTCGTTTTTGATCACATTCAAAACAAGAAATATTTAGAAGACAATAAGAAATACACTAAACACTCAAAAACTGAACCATCTCTGAAACAAGAAGTGATACAAGTGTGAATATTGGTATAGATTCTCTTCTCCTAAATTAAATAAAAATGTTTAAATATATTGCGAAAATTCAAGGGGGCAAGGTTGGGTATTTTTTAGAAAAAAATCACAAATTGTCGGAAAAAAATCCAGGAACAAGGATTATGATATTAATTCTCTAAAAGTGATGGTGTGAAAATTGGTATGTTTTCTCCATAAATGACAACAATTGGGTTACTTTGTTGCACTTTGTGTAAATTCAAGTATATGATAGGGGGCAAGAGGAGTATTTCTTCAATACTTTAATATTGCACTGTATAATTAAACCCAAGATATTACTCTACTAAAAATCAAAAAAATGTAAAAATATATCAAAAATGATATAAAGATATAAAATTAAACTAAATGTCTGAAATGATGAGAATTTCAAAAAACAAAAATTAAATATGTCAATTAAGATAAACCTCAAGATTTTCAAAATATACAAAATATTAACTATCCCAAAAAAGTAAAAACTGTCAGAAATGTGAAAATGTAAAAAATGCCAAATAAGTAAAAAATGGTTGAAATGTAAAAAATTTCGAAAATGTCAAAAATGTGTAAAATGTTAAAAACATAAAAAATCTGAAGTGTAGATTTAAAGAATACTAAATCAAAGAAATCGTTGAAGATAAAAATACATCGAACTGTCTACAAATGTCTAAATATTAAAAATATGCCACTTAAGAAAAAAAATCAAGAAAGCCCAAAAAACAATTCACAAAACATCAAAATTCAAAATATACAAAATGTTAACTAGGCCAAAAAAGTAAAAACTGTCAGGAATGTCAAAATGTCAAATGTGCCAAACAAAAAAAAAATGGTAGAAATGTACAAAATTTCAAAAATGTTAAATTTGTAAAAAATATCAAAAATGTGAAAAATGTAAGGGATATCAAAAATGCCATAAATGTGCAAAATGTCAAAAAAGACAAAAATGTCAAATATTTGAAAAGTATCAAAATATTAAAAACATCAATAATGTCAAAAATGTTAAAAATGTCAAAACTGTGAAAAATGTCAAAAATGTCAAAAACGTTAAAAATGTAAAAAATATCACAAAAATTAAAATGTCAAGCATCTCAAAAATGTTAAAAACTTCAATGCCAAAGATGTCAAAAAATGTGTAAAATGTAGATTAAAAGCGGGGAAGTGTCAGCTAGTAATCCACTGAAAGCAAAAAATGTGGAACATTTTTAGATTTTGCGTATATATAGTATCAGAATTCCTGTAATTACTTTGATAGGTTTTACTTAAAACCTGCAGATTCTTTCGTGTGATTTATCCTTGGAATCACAAGAAAATTGCATTTTACACAGTACGATTCCTGAAGTGGGGCCTCTGTGAGTTAGTTTTCCCTGAAACTCCTACATGACGATATTCAGTTCGTGACAAAAATATTAAAATTTTTTCGCAATTGTCCTTTAAATGTTCTAATCACAAATAGGTGAACATTTTCTGCATGGAAAAAATGTATAAAAATTAAAATTTGTTGTATATTGCTCAGGATTCACCCAAAATATACCGTGTAGTGTCTAAATTTTGGTTTTGAGGTAGTCACTTGTATTTCAGAAACTAATCATGCTAACCTAACTATGAAGACGCGAGATGTAAAGACCGACATCTATGACTTTCGGGGAAACTAGCACATAGAGGTTCCGAATTTGGAGCCGTTCCATGTAATTGCTGTTACCCGTAACTCCTAGGTTAGAATGTCATGATGAAATTTTCAGGTTAACTTCACCTGTCAGAGATATTGAATACTCTCTTCGAGGTGTCATTCTTTTGTACGCAGGACAACATATATAATATATATTGTTTCTGGTTAGGGAACCTTTATCAGTTGCGTTTCCCACAATTGAATGTCCTCTCGAACACTTCTTTATGTATTTGATACATATCGTTAAATTTGAAGACGCGAGATGTAAAGACCGACATCTAGGATTTTCGGGGAAACTAGCACATAGAGGTTCCAAATCTGGAGCCGTTCCATGACATTCTAACCTAGGAGTTCCGGGTAACAGCAATTACATGGAACGGCTCCAGATTCGGAACCTCTGTGTGCTAGTCTCCCCGAAAATCCTAGATGTCGGTTTTTACATCTCGCGTTTTCAAATTTAACGATGTGTATCAAATACATAAAGAAGTGTTCGAGAGGACATTCAATTGTAGGAAGCGCAAATGATGAAGGTTCCCTAACCAGAAGCAATATATATTATATATATTGTCTTGCGTACAAAAGAATGACACCTCAAAGGGAGTATTGTAACTTAACTAACTTGACTTTCACTCATCAGAGACCACACCGAGTATTGTAAAAACATTCATCCCGATCAGTTCGTCGCATGAGATATGCTAATATTGATGCAAATTATGAGCAATCTAGCTACTGTGCATTTTTTTAAAACGTCTATAGCCTTTTTTCAAGACATAAAGATGTTAAATAGCCTCTGTAGGTTGTTATTGTCGTTTTCTTCACTTCTTTATGAAATATGAGAACAGTTTATATGCCAATGGGACTTTTTCCTCATAAACTTATTCTCATTACGTCGATTCTGAAGTAAGAACGGATATTTCAGTTCGAATAACTGTAATAAAATTGTTGATTCTTACGTTTTTCTGAATGGAGTGTATTAGAATCGATTTGTTAGTTTGTTAGAATTATGATAATTGGAGAAATAATCTATGTAACAACTTTGAATTGCAAAATTATATTGCAGTTAAAGCAAGCCATATTGTCAAGGAATGTTAATGATCAATTAATAAAAAACAGATTGGTTACTTGCACATCTGAAAAAAATATTTTTTCTTCGTTACTATTACACCGTCGCTTGATTTACTATAGTTAAATCACCAAATATGTAACTTGTTGCACACATTTCAACATATAAGTGTTAAAAAATTGTAAATGAGGATTTTTAGCTACTTTCCCCGAAAATCCTATATACTATATATGGATACCCGGATTTCTCCCTCTTTCTCATCACAACAATTTTCTCCTAAACCACCGGACGGAAAAATTTGAAATTTGGTAGCAGTATATAGCTTGGTGGCCCGATTAGAAGTATATATCGTAAATAAAGAAATTTTGATTTTAGGGGTACTTCTGGGGGGAAAAATTGAAAAAATCCACCGTTTCCCCCCTTATCAACGAAACTATAAGATGTAAAATTTCGAAAGAAATAGAGATATAGGACCTCACCTGAATTTTACTATTAATTTTGGGGGGCAAATTACAGAATTAAATAGAAAATATAAGATTAAATTGTTTCTAACGCATCATCTAATATATAAAATGATAACAAATATGTTTTACGTTATAGAAAAATATACGGAATCAATCTAACCTATATTTCTGTAGAATATAATTTAAAAGATTTAAATTGGTTTAGCCGTTTTAGAGAAAACAGCGAATTGATAACCCCCTCCTTTTTGGAAGTCCGTTAAATAAGATATTGGGATTTATTGGATAAATGTCAGGAATTATTAGAACGTTGCAACATATACCTCAAAATTTTGAGACCGTATTTACGTATTTCTTAAAAAAGAAACATTTCAGTAAGAAATATATAAAAAATAGGACAGAACGAAGTAAACTTTTTTAGGCGAAAAATAGAGAAAACATCAATTTTATTGTAAAGCGTTCAAATTTTGCACATATACTTAAAATTAAACCACAAAGAAGTTATTATGTACATAGGGCATTTAGCTATGGATTTTATCATAGACGACAGAAGATAGGAATTTACTTATTTGGCATGAAATAAGTATTCCTCCATTATAGGCCCAAGATAAATCTTAAGGAGTAAAGCCCTTCCGTAGCAGATCATAGTTGTTTCTAGTTTGCACCAGTCTATAAGGCAACAAAGAAATATATTAAGATATAGAATTTAATAGCCATTTGTTTGTATTATCACTTATGTAACTGCAAATTCATCAAGGCAAATTATATTAGAATCATAATCCCTTTAATAGAAAACATGCAAAGAATCAGAAATTATTAGTAACAAGCCTTCATAGCCTTCGAAGCATTTTTCACCGAGACAAGTTAAAATGGAACATTATCTGTGCATTAAAATATCTTTTCTATATTCCGATCAATAGATCGTACTCAATAAGGTACTGCAAAATACTTCCATAAATTTGTTAAATTCATATTGTGCAATCACGTCATAGCATTAGGATGCAGACAAATGTTTCAGCTTTTATTACAACATAGTTATGATTAAAAAAATACTGGTTGTCCGGTGTATTTCTGTGAAAAATGCTCAGAGCAAGATTTATAAACACATTTTCTATTGATCACTTCATCGCTTTCTACATTACAAACAAAACCATAAAAAATATATTTTTGGGGTTTTTAATATTCAAGATAAGTTAGGTTTACACGGCCTAATAATAGCATGCAAAAAGTTTAACATGAAGTGAAATTTGTTTCAGATTATGGAGTTTTTAGAATGTCCTGTATCAAGATCTGAGAAAAATACATTAATATTAATCAGGCACCCAAAACTGACGAACTTTGAAAACGAAAGTTACGTACTTTGTGACAGATCAATGTCATTTCAGTCAAGAAAATTTCACAGGAGAAATCATTAAAAATCCTTCAGTGTTCGTGATACAGACAGCCATCAATCAATCCGCTCAAGTAAATATCCTAAATACTGTTCTTCCTTTTCAATTATTATAGAACCGATTATTATTCTGGTTGTATTTCAAGAACACAAAAAAATGTTAATTAGAAGCGAAACACAACAACAAGATGAACAGATGTTTAAAGACGTGTTTAACATTTGTAATTACGTTGATAATTGATACATACATAGTTATCGTTCTTTAGGTAGCAGGGAATTTGTATTTGAGATGTCGAAAAATAAAAATGAACAGACACCTGCCTCAGACACGTTTTAATAATTTCCATTAGAAATAACTTTTACCCGTATCTTCGTTCGGGTAGATAAAACAGGAGTTTTCTTGTATATTTATTTTATTTATGAACGTTAGTTGTAGCATCTTTAGTTTCTATTTTTAACCGACTTCAAAAAGAAGGAGGTTCTCAATTCGTCTGTATCTATTTGCTTTTTTTTAACCGACTTCAAAAAGAAGGAGGTTCTCAATTCGTCTGTATCTATGTTGCTTTTTTTTATGTTTGTTCACCGATTACTAGGAAACGGCTTGAGGGATTGCAACCATTTTACTGGATCCTGTTTGGCGGGATAGCGAAGAGGTCCCATATTTTTTTCATTAAAATAGCTTTTACCGTTTCTTAGAAAATGGGGAAAAACTATTTTTACTTATTCTCATATACTCTATGCCATGGTGGAGGAGCCGGTATTATTATATAAAATTTGAAAAATGTTATTCGGAACGTGGGGCAAATTGAAAAGGGATTAGATTAGTGCCGTGATATCTCAAAGTGGTCAGAACTTTTTCTCAAATAACATAGCTTCTATCGTTTCTTATAGAATGGGGAAAAACTTTTTATCTATTTTCTTATATTCTATGTCTTAGTGGAGTCGCGGGTATTATAAGATTAGATGGAGTTACTGGTATTAACTATTCGGAACTTGGGGTAAATTGTAAATAAGATGAATTAATCAAAATCAAAATAAGTGTCAGTTAATATGAATATACAGTGTGAATTCATAAATTAAACGATTTCTTTTTATTCATAATTTTCAGAGAAAAAAGTTATTCTTCACAAACAGATTTTTTACATGGTCTAAAACATAAACAGTAATCATTCCATGTCAATTTTTATTAACTGTAGACAAAGTTTGCCTTCAAAGAGGGCTTTTAATTACAAATTAAAGTATCTTCATTTCTGTTAAGATATAAAATTGTTATCAAATAGAAATAATCTAATACTATATAACGAACAAGGTTTGTTTATATATAAAAAAGCTCTAACGATTTCGATGAAATTTTCTTATTTAGAAGTTTCAATAGATAGAAATCGATTGGTTAGGATCTCATATTTGGGAAAATTGTTTTCAAGAGAAATTAAATAATTAAAAAAGTTATTGGCAGTTTGCGACAATCAAGATAGCTGATTTTTAATTTAAAGGTGTTCAATACAGGGTGATTTAGTAACCTACGTATGAGTGAGATTCGTCTCGTAAAAATTCTTTCAATACAGGGTGATTTGAGAGTGAAACTGCTTTTGTAATCATTTTTCCAATACAAAATGTACTTGTATGTTCCGAACAAGTAACTATTTAATGCCTACCTCATATTTTCCTAGCATTATATTTTTACACCTGGAGGATTCAACTTTTCAAAGTGATAAAATTGCCGAGGCGGGCGATTTTTGGATGAGTAAAATCTTATGAATTTGCATATTAATTTCACGCATATAAATATACATATGTGGTGTAAAAATAAAATTATATAGGGTAGTTATTAAAATGTTGGTGATCCATAAGATTTCCTATGCAAGATGGTTAAAATATAACGTCGAATGTAATTATATCATACAGGATGGTTAGTAAAAAGCAAGAAAAAATAATTATATAAGGTAGTATAGCAGTTGGAAATTTATGATAGCTGACATACAGGGCGGAGTACAAATATTGTTATGAAGGATGGTTAAAAAAATGTTAATAGAATGTTACAGCTGTAGGATAAATCATTAACAATTACAGACATTGCATCAGTGAAAATTGTAAAATAAATACATTTTTAAAAAAACAAAAACCGACTTCAAAAGAAAATTAACTAAAAAGCATGAAATAATATTTTGCTACAATTAAATACTTTTTATGAAGGCGGTGCCAATTTGAACAGCGAAGTTGCGAAGTATAACTCATCAATGTACCTCACAAAATATTTTCACTTTCGCTTGGCACCGATTTCATAAAAAGTATTTAATTGTAGCAAAATATTATTTCATGCTTTTTAGTTAATTTTCTTTTGAAGTAGGTTTTTGTTTTTTTAAAAATGTATTTATTATGATTGTGATCCAATTTTGACCAATGGGCGACCCCTAGTTGTTAAACGCGTAAATAGATGAGGACGTATCATTAGGCCTATCATGGTTTTAGAAAACAAATCAAGTGGTCCACTATTTAAAAACTACTATCTGGAGAAACAAACAATAAAATCGGAAATAAAATCCATAATTTATAGACATCTTATTCTCCTCTCAATATTCGTAAATGTGTCTGTTATTTTTTTTAACTGAACATAATTTTACAATACACCTTGTTTATTACTCTAAGTGACATTTATGGTGACGTTTATTATTATTTTGGGTTTGCAATGGCTTTAATAAATAGTGTAGCGAATCAGAAACTGTAGTTATTGTTTAAATCCTGTACAGTTAAAATGTATATTGTTAACGATCTTTGTGTATATTGTGTAATAAGCATTTCTTGATATGTGGCGTCTTTAAATAACATAACATAAAAGGCTAACAAAGTGGAGGAAGTCCAGAGGAACATTTTATGGTGGTATTAATTCCCTTTAACAACAATTCATCAATAACCGAAGACCAACTACCAGCTACCAGTTATTTTAACCGCAATGTAGCCCAGTCGGTGTGGAGTAACGTTGAGTTTTTGAAATGTTGTTGGGAAAATTCGACTTTTTTAACCGACTTCCAAAAAGCAAGAAGTTGCCAATTCGTCCAATTCGTCTGCGTATTTTTTTATTTATGATCAGTGATTATTCAAAAAAGGCTTGAGCAATTTTGATGATTTAAACTGCATTATATTAAGGAACATTACAGAAAGGTACCATATAATTGTCTATAATGTATAACGTGAGATATACGGTTTTCCAGAAAATTTGAAAAAAAGCAGAGACTACATTTCAGTGAATTTCAATGAATGAATGAATGAGAGAGAGAGAGATAGAGAGAGAGAGAGAGAGAGAGAGAGAGAGAGATAGCGAGAGAGCGAGAGAGCGAGAGAGCGAGAGAGCGAGAGAGCGAGAGAGCGAGAGAGCGAGAGAGCGAGAGAGCGAGAGAGCGAGAGAGCGAGAGAGCGAGAGAGCGAGAGAGCGAGAGAGCGAGAGAGCGAGAGAGAGAGAGAGCGAGAGAGCGAGAGAGCGAGGGAGCGAGAGAGCGAGAGAGAGAGAGCGAGAGAGAGAGAGAGCGAGAGACGGTTTTTATTTGAAGTCACCTGAAGTGTTTCTTTAATATTTGTATGTACACCGATCTTTTTTCTGCCTGTAGGTGGATAAATTACTTCTGTTAA
This sequence comes from Octodonta nipae, assembly GCA_034190945.1. Lineage (NCBI taxonomy): Eukaryota > Metazoa > Arthropoda > Insecta > Coleoptera > Chrysomelidae > Octodonta > Octodonta nipae. Next base: position 13,863,067 of record CM067219.1, on the reverse strand, counting down.
TAATTTCAAAATTGTATCACTAATTAATAGTAATGGGTCATCCATTACTTACGTTTTAAGGGAAAAGGGGCATCAATACACATCTAACGTCAACTTCTTACACAAAATTGATTTTAAATAAACATTTTTATAATACAAATTTATGTCAAGTATCCGTTTTCTATTTTTGCCAAATTTTTTAAGAAAACGTGGTACAAGAAAACTGTTTAAAGTTTTATGTAGGCATTGAACATCTAAATTAAATTAAATTTTTTAAAAATTATACGGTTAATCTCTCGAGTGGGAGGGGAGAGTATCACCGCACTTTAAGGAGGAGGAGGAGGGCGTCCTAAATTTACAAAAAAAATACTGACGTAAATATCGATGGGGTAGTGGTAGTTTCTGTTGTTCTTAGGATAATTCAATACCTGGAAAACATATAATGATGCTGCTGTGAAAATTGAGGAGAGGTTATATTTTTCTGAATGTAATATAGGCATGCGATTTGATAAATTGATTTTTTTTAAATACGCGAAGGTAATCAGTGAGGGTGTCCATTATTTTTGTTTAATTTTCTGCTCATATGAATACCAAAAGTTTTTGCCAATATCCAGTTATTTATTAAAGGACCGATAGAAATTATTTTTAGATAAGAAACTTTGAAAAAACTTGTGTCAGATATAGATAGGTTAATTCTTCAGTCGTTTATTCATAATGGCACAAAAAGGTTGAATGAGAGAAAAAGTATCAAAAACTCGGCTGTTCATCAATTGAATTGAATTGTGGTCTGGAGGAATTATTGGACCGAATTCCTTGGAAGATGAATAAGGGAATGCAGTAACGAGGACTGGTGAACGTTATGTTGTTATGATAACGCAGTTTCGTGCGCCTCAATTGGAACATAGAGCTCTGATAAATCGTACCGCTCGTGAAATCTTTACTGTCTTGCACGAGTTTGGCTCCTGGTCCTTTCATTTTCCGGTTTGGTGACCAGACTTAACAACCTTGGACTTGTGGCTGTGGGGTTATCTGAAGTTACAGGTTCGTACCAACAAGCCTTCTAGCACCAAAGCACTCAATGCCGAAATAAGAGTCTGTATAATTTCTAAATATATCTTTATCTTTAAGTAGTATAAAACAAAGTCGCTTTCTGCCGTCGGTCCATGTATACGCTTAGATCTTTTGAACTACACAACAGATTTTCATTGGGTTTTCAGCAATAGGTATATTTTAATATTGTTTTGCGCAATCAACGCGTTGCTGCTATACCCGTTTGGCGATTGACATATATAAGAGCAAATTAGCTCACTCGGTTAAAGCGTCTTGCTATTAATGTGAAGGTCTGGCGTTCAATCTCAAGATGGGCCTTTTCTTTATATATTTTTTTATGAATCATTAAATTTTTCTTGTGAGTATATGTATAGATTCACACGTCGACCCAGTAGGTGGCACTGATGTAACAATTTGTTTTGAACTTCTCCTAAACAGTTTGGCCGATTGTGATGAAACTATTTATGTGAATTTGAGTTGGTTTGGTTTACAATTTAACGTGGAAGGGCAGGCCCTGAAATCGGGTTTGCTGGATTTTTTAAATTTCTCCTAAATGGTGTTTGGTGAAACTTTTGGTATGAGTCTTAATAGGTATATGCTTGGTTTAAGTTTAGATTGACAATTGTACACGGTAGAGGTGCTGCGATACGCTTCTAAGATTTTGTACATTATTTGCGTTAAAATTAAATACTAACTTTTCTACCCGTGCCAAGCCGGGGCGGCCGAGCTACTCCATTATAAATCAATGCATATTTCAACAATTTAACACTTAAAACACACTTCATAAGGGTCTCAATAGAAGTTGTTTGCATGGAAACATCCTTTATACGCGTTGACGTTATTCTGCCTGTTCTGGTCTTTATAGAGGCAGCACTAAATATCTCTGTTTTCCTAACTTGCTAGCTGTTTCCGATAGCTTATGAATGTTTGTTATAGCTATTCTCTGTAGCTGCGCAACTTGTTTTCGAGTTGTTCAGGATAGCTATACAAAGATCTGTTTATTTAAGTGATTCAAAGTGGCGATTCAGATACAAATATTTTAAGCTTTTAAGCTGTTCTTTAGAGCAAACAAAACAAGACGTTATATTTAAAAAAAAAGAAAAAAATCCATTATTTTATAGTCGTCTAATATATTATTTATTACTTTAGTCATGACAAAAGCCGTTTGCTCCTAAATTTTGTGTCACTTAATAAAATTACATGCCTGGGTTAACCCCACTTTTAACTAACTTCAAAAAAAGGAGATTCTCAATATGTATTTATTTGTGTTCGGCCAATCGTCGAATCCGGCTGAACGAATTTGGATCTTTTAAATTGGATTCTCTTAAGGGGATGCCTAAATGGTCCCATATTTTTTCAACGACATATAGCGTATACCTTTTTTAGAAAATCTGAAAAAACTAAACTTTCTTATACAGTATACTTTGGTGGAGGCGATAAACTGCATAACAAGTATTTATGTAACTTTTCCAAGCAGATACTAGGTTTCAAAAAATATATCTATTTTGTTTAAAAGTAAGGTAACTTTATTTTTTTATAATATCTCAAATTGAATCTAACAAAGTTTATTAGAATTGAAAACTGCATCCAACTGTGCTATATTATTAAAAATTGTAATAAATTGAAAGTTGATTAGAAATAGCGAAATAAATGTCAATTAATCAACTTCAAGGTGGAGGTTTTCAGTTGGCCTCTACATACAGGATGTCATCATAAGTTGAAATCAAACGGAAAACTTTCTTTTGAATAATATTTAGAGAAAACGTTACTCTTCATAAAAAGATTTGCATCCATTGAAACATATAATCCTTACAACTCAACTTTTCAACTGTATACGAGTTTTTTCATCGAATATGAATTTTGTGAAGTTCCTTTATTTTTGTTGATTAATTAGAATAAAAAACTGCCTTTAATTATTCCATAGCACTAAAAATGTATAATAAATATTCATGTAACTCTTCAAATATATAACATATATAGCAAAATTGATAATTTTTGTCAAACCTAGTGTTTGACCAAAATTATCAATGTCTAAGTGCTTCTTGGGAAATAACACCACAGTTTAAAGAAAATTGCTGTATATTCCAAACGTTTCGGGGTCTAGATCAGAATGTAATAAATTCTATATTGGAGAAACCTCTAGACCTCTGAATGTTCGAATAAACGAACACAAAAATTTCATAAAAAACGACAATTTGAAAAATCCAAAATTTGTGAACATGCTAGGGGCTTTGGTCATAAAATACAGTTTCAAAATTCAGTTATATTACACAAAGAAGAACACAACACCAAAATAAAACTAAAAGAGTCTGCTTTAATTTTGTTAAATGAAAACGATTGTATCGCTACTACCTCCGTAGAATTCAGTCGTTCCTGGTTGCCGATGATTAAGGAAGAAATTGCTAATGGTCATGTCCTTGTGAACAACCCAATATCGGGATAGTTCATAAGGTTTTTCCTAGGTTTTCCCGTATGATTTTAATGGGATCACTAAATCAAAAAAGTTCTTTGGCCGCATTTTTGGCGAATGCATCTTATAACAAAGTCGCACCTAGGAGCGCCACATAAAATTCTGAAGATCTCCCTTTCAAATTCTTCCGATTTGAAAGGAACTTTATGATTATATGATCTTTAGAAATGACTGTGCTACCCTGTATATTACAAATAAAATTCTCTTAGTTGCGTCAAAAATCAAATAATACACATATCAAATATTTTAATTTACATCTTAGAATTGTGCCTTTTTAATCCATAGTTTCTTAACCATTGACAACGGGGTCTGATCTAGACCCCGAAACGTTTGGAATATGCAGCAATTTTCTTTAAACTGTGGTGTTATTTCCCAAGTAGCACTTAGACGTTGACAAATATGCCACAAGTATCATTCAGAAAACAAAATTATCAATTTTGCTTAAAAGTAGAGTACCTTTATTTTTTATAACATTTCAGATTGGTATGAAACAAAGTTTGTTAGAATTGAAAAACTGAACCAAATTATGCTCTATCACTAAAAATTGTATAATGAATAAATGGTTTAATGAAAAAACTGATTTATTATAAAAATTTCGCGGATGAGAGCCTCTTATTATATGAATGTAATTGGAATTGAATTAAAATATGCGAGAATTAATAGACCTAAAAAGTTGGAGATTTTAAATGATCTACGATACAGCGGGTCCACCTATGTTGGAATCGTATACGAAACTTTCTTAATTCATACATATAACAAGTTACTCTAATCTATTCAACAGAAAACGAGATTGGTCAAAATAATGAATGTTGCTTATAAGCAAACCAAATACTTTATTGTTGACATTAAAAATAAGTTAAATTGTTCTGAAAACTGCACCCAATGAAGCCATTTTATCACTAAAATTGAAGACTCTGATGCAAGAACGGGATAAGTAGCAATATGTAAATATTTCAGGAGAAGGAAAATTAGTTTCAATTTTAATTTTGAAATTTATTTTGGTCACTAAGAAAGCCCCAACTAGTACACTTATATATATATATATATATATATATATATATATATATATATATATATGATTTAACAACATTCTACAACCCATTAAGAACGCTATTAAGCATTTAATGTGGTGCAATAATGGGATTGGTTTAAACTTTTTTATACTAAATTTTACAACAGGTGTAAGAACGGGATAAGTTTAATTCAAACTATTTTCAGCAAAAAAAAAAATTTTAAATATGAACTAAAAACAAAAAGTAATCAGTGAAATTTGTACCAAACTTGACAAATATGTGTCATGTTCCTCTTGACTTGAAAGATTATTAAAAGCTGATTTTTGTTACATTTGCAATCATCGCCTTGTCTTCCTCCTGGCCACAGTTTTCCCGTTGACACAGATTTATAAGATTCATCTCTGGCTCGTTTTATTTTTTGCATATTTCTTCTCCAGTTCTCTGGTTTTCGTGATTTCTTTCGTACACTTTTGTTGTTACCGACCCCTGCTCTTCATTCAAATTATTTTCAGGCACACTTAATGAATATTCCTTATCTGAAGGCACAAAATCACTAACTGAACTTCGAAATGGTTCCTCTTCGAAGCTTGAATTCATGTTAAAACTGTACGTACAACAAACCACATAAGTTTATTTTTTATTTCCACTGTTCGACGACTTAATTTGAGGTGACAAGTACATGCGTGTCATTTGATGTCAAGAAAATGGCATTTGGTGCAAGAACGGGGTAAGTTACACAAATCTTATACCGTTATTGCACCGGAACATACCAGGGGATAAGTGGTTTGCTATCGTAATTCAGAATATATAACGTGTACGTGTCCCAAAGTTGCACCAGACATATAAAGCAAATTTTTAAACCTGAATAAGCAGTTAACTCACTTTTGTAGATTTATGTACTTATCCCGTTCTTTCTTCTATTCAATTGCAAAATAAACATTAAAAAAAAACAAAAAATTATTCAACTTAACTAAAAAGCCATAAATAATTATTTCCGGTGAAAAATCAAAACCTTTTTCCATGCCAAGTGAAGTGCATTAACGAGTTGTACTTTGCAACTTTGCTGGTCAACTTGACACCGAAAAAGTATATAATTGTTGCAGGAAAAAAATATTTTTTGCTGCTTTAGTTAAGTCCGTTTTTTTAAGTTTATTTCGACCTATTCGTATATTTTGTCTATTCATGGGTTTTCTCTCCTCCAAATTTTTTCCTGTAACAGATAAGTATTTAAAAAATTGTATATGTAGAACAAAGTGTAGTAAGGCAATTTCGTAAAATTGCCCGGATTACTGGTTGTCTGTACAGAGATTCTTCCTCACAGTTTTTCTGAGAGAAAGAGATGTCTATAAAATGATCAACCAGTATTCCTGTATATAAGTAATGTATTGTATATTGTGTAATACTTATCTGTGTATGGAGACGTTTCAACTCCGAGTCTGGAGTCGTTGTCAATCGTTTAGTGTTGTTTTCGAGGCTTTTTTCTAAAAAATTTTCGCTTTGATTTTGAATTTATTGTTTGTCAAAAATTTGACACTGACAATTTGTCGTTTGGCGATCACTTGACGCTGAGGTTACCGTTTTTTTGTTCTGTTAGCAGTAAATTCTTCCAGTCCAAATGAAGGTCGGCTGAAGGTGCTCCGATTTCAGTGTTGTTTATCATCATACAGCTGGCTTCTTTAAGTTTTCTCTTTTTTAAGTTTTCTTCTTTCAACAAGATCTTTGTTTTATCCCAGTCTATCCTATGGCTGCCGGTGCTCGTTAATACATGATTGGCCAAATTTGATTTGTCCACATGTCTTCTGGAAATGTTATATTGATGTTCTTTTTTCCTTACTTCTAAAGGTCGTGAAGTTTCACCGGTATAAGAATGGCCACAGTCACACAAAACACTGTACACACAATTTTTAGAACTCTGGGTTGCGTTAAACGGTTTGGTATGTGTGAGGATAGAGCGCAAGGTATTATTTGTTTTAAAAACAGTTTTAACGCTGTATTTATTTCCTAACCGCTTAATTTTTTCCGATACACCTGGGATATATGGAATTATGTTCATAATTTGGTTGTCTGTTTGTGTTTGGTTGGTATTAGTGTGATGGTTATTTGTGCTGGTTTGTTGTTGCGATTTTCTTTCTAACTGATTTATAGTTTTATTTATAAAGTCTTGGGGATATTCGTTTTGAAGTAGATGTTCTTTGATAATATTGACTTCTTTGTTAAAGATTTGGGTGGATGAAGATATGTTTTTTGCTCTATCATATAAGCACTTTACAACACCTTTCTTTACATTTAAAGGATGGTTGGAGTGAAAATTCAAATATCTATTAGTATTTGTAGGTTTTCGATAAGTACTTGTACTTATTGTGTTGTTTGTTCTATCTATAAGTACATCAAGATAAGCAAGTTTATGCAAATTTTCCATCTCCATTGTAAATTTTATTGTGGGTTCTTGACTATTGATGTAATCTAGGAATGAGTGCAGTTCTTCAGCACCATACTCCCAAACCACAAAAATGTCATCAACGTATCTCCACCACACTTTTGGTTTATTTTTATATTTGCCTATGAATCTTTCTTCAAAATATGTCATGAATATATTACTGATTATAGGAGATAAAGAAGAACCCATGGCCATACCAAATTCTTGTTTATAGAAATCTCCTTCAAATTGAAAATATGTAGTGTTTAAGCAAAGTTCGGTTAGTTCCATAATTGTGTCAATGTTTAGTTTTGTTTTGTTGTGTAAGGTAATATCTTGTTGTAATTTATTTTTTATAATTTGTAATGATTTATCAACAGGTACATTTGTAAAAAGACTAACTATGTCGAAACTTACTAGTATATCATTTCTGTTGATAATAATGCTTTTTAATTTTGTTAAAAAATCGTTAGTGTTTTTTAAATTGTTTGGATTATTTTCGTAAGGTTTAATTATATTTAGTAAAAATTTTGATATGTTTTGTAATGGTGAATTTATTGAACTTACAATGGGTCTCATTGGTATTGTGTCTTTATGTATTTTTGGAACGCCATATAAATGTGGAGGTTTACTATAGTGTGGTGTTAAGTGTTTTCGTTCTAATGGAGTGAATTCTTGTTTGTGTTTTGTTATAATGTCTCTAGCGGCTTTTTCTATATTTTGCGTAGGATCTTTTTTGAGCTTAGAATATGATCCTGTGTTAATAAGGTCCATCATTTTGGTGTTGTAATCATTTTTATCAAGTATAACCGTAGCGTTACCTTTATCGGCAGGTAGAATTTTAATTGTGTTGTCTTTTTTAAGTTTTTCTACGGCATATTTCTCTGTAGGAGTAAGATTGTATTTCATTTTGTGTTGCTTCTCTAGAAGTAATTTATTTCTTATTCGGTATTCACTTGACACTTCTGGAGGCAGTTTTTGGGCTGTGTCTTCAATCGCAACTATCAGATCTAGTTTAGGTATATTTTGTGGAGTGATTGAATAATTTAATCCCTTAGAAAGTACGTATTGTTCTGTTGGTGTAATGTGTTTAGTTGATAAATTAATCACAGTTTTATTGATGAAATTTGTATTTGGTGTAAGTACAGATTTTTTGTGTTTTTCATTTAAGAGATGTTGAAATTTATTTATATTTCTGTTTTTACATATTTGAAATTCCAAGCTGTATGAATCCTTTAAACAATTAAAGATGCGGTTATAGTCTGATGGAATGTGCGTTTCTTTGAATTTGTTTTCTAATATAATGATGTTATTTTTAAGGCTTACCTTCAATTTCCGATGGTGTTGTATTCTATTTCTAACTAAAGCATTACCTGTTTTCAACTGAATTCTAATACTACCTCTGTCTGTGAATGGCATTTTTGGTAACAACCCCTTTGGAATTATTCCCTCATTTCGGCATTTTATTAGGAACGTTAAGCTGTTCTGTGATCGTGCTAGTTTCTTATTCAGGTTTTCTAATTTTCTAAAATTTGTTGTTGAAATTGGCCCATACCTCATTCGTAAGTAATTTCGAAAAGATTGTTGAGGAGGTCTTGAATTATTTTGTCTATTCATGGGTTTTCTCTCCTCCAAATTTTTTCCTGTAACAGATAAGTATTTAAAAAATTGTATATGTAGAACAAAGTGTAGTAAGGCAATTTCGTAAAATTGCCCGGATTACTGGTTGTCTGTACAGAGATTCTTCCTCACAGTTTTTCTGAGAGAAAGAGATGTCTATAAAATGATCAACCAGTATTCCTGTATATAAGTAATGTATTGTATATTGTGTAATACTTATCTGTGTATGGAGACGTTTCAACTCCGAGTCTGGAGTCGTTGTCAATCGTTTAGTGTTGTTTTCGAGGCTTTTTTCTAAAAAATTTTCGCTTTGATTTTGAATTTATTGTTTGTCAAAAAATTTGACACTGACAATTTGTCGTTTGGCGATCACTTGACGCTGAGGTTACCGTTTTTTTGTTCTGTTAGCAGTAAATTCTTCCAGTCCAAATGAAGGTCGGCTGAAGGTGCTCCGATTTCAGTGTTGTTTATCATCATACAGCTGGCTTCTTTAAGTTTTCTCTTTTTTAAGTTTTCTTCTTTCAACAAGATCTTTGTTTTATCCCAGTCTATCCTATGGCTGCCGGTGCTCGTTAATACATGATTGGCCAAATTTGATTTGTCCACATGTCTTCTGGAAATGTTATATTGATGTTCTTTTTTCCTTACTTCTAAAGGTCGTGAAGTTTCACCGGTATAAGAATGGCCACAGTCACACAAAACACTGTACACACAATTTTTAGAACTCTGGGTTGCGTTAAACGGTTTGGTATGTGTGAGGATAGAGCGCAAGGTATTATTTGTTTTAAAAACAGTTTTAACGCTGTATTTATTTCCTAACCGCTTAATTTTTTCCGATACACCTGGGATATATGGAATTATGTTCATAATTTGGTTGTCTGTTTGTGTTTGGTTGGTATTAGTGTGATGGTTATTTGTGCTGGTTTGTTGTTGCGATTTTCTTTCTAACTGATTTATAGTTTTATTTATAAAGTCTTGGGGATATTCGTTTTGAAGTAGATGTTCTTTGATAATATTGACTTCTTTGTTAAAGATTTGGGTGGATGAAGATATGTTTTTTGCTCTATCATATAAGCACTTTACAACACCTTTCTTTACATTTAAAGGATGGTTGGAGTGAAAATTCAAATATCTATTAGTATTTGTAGGTTTTCGATAAGTACTTGTACTTATTGTGTTGTTTGTTCTATCTATAAGTACATCAAGATAAGCAAGTTTATGCAAATTTTCCATCTCCATTGTAAATTTTATTGTGGGTTCTTGACTATTGATGTAATCTAGGAATGAGTGCAGTTCTTCAGCACCATACTCCCAAACCACAAAAATGTCATCAACGTATCTCCACCACACTTTTGGTTTATTTTTATATTTGCCTATGAATCTTTCTTCAAAATATGTCATGAATATATTACTGATTATAGGAGATAAAGAAGAACCCATGGCCATACCAAATTCTTGTTTATAGAAATCTCCTTCAAATTGAAAATATGTAGTGTTTAAGCAAAGTTCGGTTAGTTCCATAATTGTGTCAATGTTTAGTTTTGTTTTGTTGTGTAAGGTAATATCTTGTTGTAATTTATTTTTTATAATTTGTAATGATTTATCAACAGGTACATTTGTAAAAAGACTAACTATGTCGAAACTTACTAGTATATCATTTCTGTTGATAATAATGCTTTTTAATTTTGTTAAAAAATCGTTAGTGTTTTTTAAATTGTTTGGATTATTTTCGTAAGGTTTAATTATATTTAGTAAAAATTTTGATATGTTTTGTAATGGTGAATTTATTGAACTTACAATGGGTCTCATTGGTATTGTGTCTTTATGTATTTTTGGAACGCCATATAAATGTGGAGGTTTACTATAGTGTGGTGTTAAGTGTTTTCGTTCTAATGGAGTGAATTCTTGTTTGTGTTTTGTTATAATGTCTCTAGCGGCTTTTTCTATATTTTGCGTAGGATCTTTTTTGAGCTTAGAATATGATCCTGTGTTAATAAGGTCCATCATTTTGGTGTTGTAATCATTTTTATCAAGTATAACCGTAGCGTTACCTTTATCGGCAGGTAGAATTTTAATTGTGTTGTCTTTTTTAAGTTTTTCTACGGCATATTTCTCTGTAGGAGTAAGATTGTATTTCATTTTGTGTTGCTTCTCTAGAAGTAATTTATTTCTTATTCGGTATTCACTTGACACTTCTGGAGGCAGTTTTTGGGCTGTGTCTTCAATCGCAACTATCAGATCTAGTTTAGGTATATTTTGTGGAGTGATTGAAAAACACAAAAAATCTGTACTTACACCAAATACAAATTTCATCAATAAAACTGTGATTAATTTATCAACTAAACACATTACACCAACAGAACAATACGTACTTTCTAAGGGATTAAATTATTCAATCACTCCACAAAATATACCTAAACTAGATCTGATAGTTGCGATTGAAGACACAGCCCAAAAACTGCCTCCAGAAGTGTCAAGTGAATACCGAATAAGAAATAAATTACTTCTAGAGAAGCAACACAAAATGAAATACAATCTTACTCCTACAGAGAAATATGCCGTAGAAAAACTTAAAAAAGACAACACAATTAAAATTCTACCTGCCGATAAAGGTAACGCTACGGTTATACTTGATAAAAATGATTACAACACCAAAATGATGGACCTTATTAACACAGGATCATATTCTAAGCTCAAAAAAGATCCTACGCAAAATATAGAAAAAGCCGCTAGAGACATTATAACAAAACACAAACAAGAATTCACTCCATTAGAACGAAAACACTTAACACCACACTATAGTAAACCTCCACATTTATATGGCGTTCCAAAAATACATAAAGACACAATACCAATGAGACCCATTGTAAGTTCAATAAATTCACCATTACAAAACATATCAAAATTTTTACTAAATATAATTAAACCTTACGAAAATAATCCAAACAATTTAAAAAACACTAACGATTTTTTAACAAAATTAAAAAGCATTATTATCAACAGAAATGATATACTAGTAAGTTTCGACATAGTTAGTCTTTTTACAAATGTACCTGTTGATAAATCATTACAAATTATAAAAAATAAATTACAACAAGATATTACCTTACACAACAAAACAAAACTAAACATTGACACAATTATGGAACTAACCGAACTTTGCTTAAACACTACATATTTTCAATTTGAAGGAGATTTCTATAAACAAGAATTTGGTATGGCCATGGGTTCTTCTTTATCTCCTATAATCAGTAATATATTCATGACATATTTTGAAGAAAGATTCATAGGCAAATATAAAAATAAACCAAAAGTGTGGTGGAGATACGTTGATGACATTTTTGTGGTTTGGGAGTATGGTGCTGAAGAACTGCACTCATTCCTAGATTACATCAATAGTCAAGAACCCACAATAAAATTTACAATGGAGATGGAAAATTTGCATAAACTTGCTTATCTTGATGTACTTATAGATAGAACAAACAACACAATAAGTACAAGTACTTATCGAAAACCTACAAATACTAATAGATATTTGAATTTTCACTCCAACCATCCTTTAAATGTAAAGAAAGGTGTTGTAAAGTGCTTATATGATAGAGCAAAAAACATATCTTCATCCACCCAAATCTTTAACAAAGAAGTCAATATTATCAAAGAACATCTACTTCAAAACGAATATCCCCAAGACTTTATAAATAAAACTATAAATCAGTTAGAAAGAAAATCGCAACAACAAACCAGCACAAATAACCATCACACTAATACCAACCAAACACAAACAGACAACCAAATTATGAACATAATTCCATATATCCCAGGTGTATCGGAAAAAATTAAGCGGTTAGGAAATAAATACAGCGTTAAAACTGTTTTTAAAACAAATAATACCTTGCGCTCTATCCTCACACATACCAAACCGTTTAACGCAACCCAGAGTTCTAAAAATTGTGTGTACAGTGTTTTGTGTGACTGTGGCCATTCTTATACCGGTGAAACTTCACGACCTTTAGAAGTAAGGAAAAAAGAACATCAATATAACATTTCCAGAAGACATGTGGACAAATCAAATTTGGCCAATCATGTATTAACGAGCACCGGCAGCCATAGGATAGACTGGGATAAAACAAAGATCTTGTTGAAAGAAGAAAACTTAAAAAAGAGAAAACTTAAAGAAGCCAGCTGTATGATGATAAACAACACTGAAATCGGAGCACCTTCAGCCGACCTTCATTTGGACTGGAAGAATTTACTGCTAACAGAACAAAAAAACGGTAACCTCAGCGTCAAGTGATCGCCAAACGACAAATTGTCAGTGTCAAATTTTTTGACAAACAATAAATTCAAAATCAAAGCGAAAATTTTTTTTTTTTTAGAAAAAAGCCTCGAAAACAACACTAAACGATTGACAACGACTCCAGACTCGGAGTTGAAACGTCTCCATACACAGATAAGTATTACACAATATACAATACATTACTTATATACAGGAATACTGGTTGATCATTTTATAGACATCTCTTTCTCTCAGAAAAACTGTGAGGAAGAATCTCTGTACAGACAACCAGTAATCCGGGCAATTTTACGAAATTGCCTTACTACACTTTGTTCTACATATACAATTTTTTAAATACTTATCTGTTACAGGAAAAAATTTGGAGGAGAGAAAACCCATGAATAGACAAAATAATTCAAGACCTCCTCAACAATCTTTTCGAAATTACTATTCGTATATCCCCAAAGTTGAACCCGTCCGATCTGGACTAAGAGCTGCAAGCGAATCAGATAATATCGAAAGACAATAGGGCATTTTGTTCACTGATTTCTTTCGGCGAGAGTTTCTACTTCTTGTTCGGTGCTCTGTTTATGTTTTTGTCCTCTCATAATTTGAACGGGCTTAACGGGGAAAGTTTTTGCAGATAACATTTGTGGCTCAAGTACATGTAATGAAATCATTGTTGCTCGCGAATTTTATTGTCCGGTTCAGAGATTTTATGTCACCGGAATGCAAATTTTTCTTGTACCAACGTTGAAAGGTTAGGTTGTTATGGACTTTTATATTGGTGATCGACGTTGGGAAATGCATGAAGCACGAGATGACCCCCTATTATTTGTATAATCGAATTGTTATTACGCTTTGTAGGCCCGGTGAAATCTAGATTAACATCTCGAACCACCTGTGATAGACAATAAAGGTGACAAGAAAAATTATTTGCCGTTAAAGAAATTTAACAATGTTTAAATTCTGATCTGAAATTGGATTTACAATGGAAAGCAATGTGTAGGACAATCTGTAATGCTTGGTGTTATGTCTTTCGTTAGTAATACGATGGAAAATAATATCTTTGATATCTCTTTCTCAAAAATTTTGCTTATACCTCAATACAAAGGCGACATAATTACAGAGATTGACAAAAAAAACTTAAAAAAATTAAAATCGACTTTATGACATAACCATAAAGGCACTATATATAATAAAATGACTTAACTGTATTTTACTAAATTGTAGTTGCTTTCTGAAAGATAGCTGTGGCATCTCTAGTTTGAATTTTTATGATTTCTTTGCAATAACACTACAATTGCTGGAAAGTCTGTATAATTTAAATACTCCATACGTTTCAAAGGTCTAAATCCGACCCTTTTTTAACCGACTTCCAAAAAGGAGGAGGTTATCAATTCGTCGCGTTTTTTTTTCGCTTTTTTTTTGTATGTATGTTACATAATTTCTTCTCCTGTGGTGAACCGTTTTTGATGAATATGGTCTTGTTTAATAGAGCATATATCTGGATTGGTGAAACTTCAAATTTTGGAAAAGGATTCTATTGGTAAAGTGATAAAATTTGTGAATGAACACATGCGTGCATGGAAATCGACCAATATTTTAGTCGATTTTTCGATAACTCCTTATGGATAGTTTTTTAACGTTTAATCTATTAAGGGTGATCTCATATACTTTTTTGCGAAGTGCAACTTGCAGTTTTGCAGAAAATCGCCGACAATTCCAAAATTCTTATCAAATTTCATCGAAATGACATAACGGACATTTCCTCATTAATATTTTAATTCCAACGTAATTTTAGGCACTGGAAGTTTTAATTTTCCATTTTGCGAAGACGGTGCTTTTGGTTGTCACATTCTCCCGGCCTAATAGAAAATTCAGTGACAGCACATGTCAAACTTAAAACTGCTATTTGGTACGATTATAGACAGGGTGTTTAGTTATAGCAAACAAAATCACAAAGTAAAGTGATAGAAGGAGTTGCATTTATATGAAGATTGAAATATAAGACGGACTAGAATGATAGTTGTCCGTAGGCAGCCGTATATACAGGATGGTTGGAATATAGGGTGGACTGGACGTTTGGTGGTATAAAAATGTTGGAAAAAATGTGAAATTAAAATTATATAGAGTGATTATAAAACTGTTATATGATGTGGACATAAGCAAATCATATACAGGATGGTTGAAATATATGCTGTAGTTGAATTATATTTATACGGTTATGTCTTTTATAGCCCATAAGAAGATGCATAAAGTGTGGAAAGGAATTAATGTTACACAGGACGATAATATAAAATGTAAAAAAATGAACTAATTTATGGGCTAGCCCACAAGGAGTTATATACTATGGTTGAAATATAGACCGGATTTGACTCCGTAAATATGGGATGGATTCTACTCCGTCCTATAGAAGGCAGCTAACAAATTTATGCTTGTCCGTGGGCAGTCGTATGTACAGGATGGTTGGTACATAGGTTGGAGTGGAATTATCTATAGTTATACAGGGTTGTCAAAAAAGTTGAAAAAAGGTTACATGGCATAGTCTATAAGGCATAAATATATTTTGGGCTTATTAAGTCAACGCGTACTAGTACACATTTAAACATTTACCTGTCAATTTAAATGAGAAAGTATCATTGTGTAATGTTGAGGCTTTCGATGTTACCTGGTTCTGTCTATTAAGGTTTTAAATACAAAATAAAAAATAAAGAATGAAAACTACCTGACTTCAAAAATACTAAAAAGTTGAAAATAAAACATTTTTAAAAAAAATATAACCGATGTCTACTTATAACTAAAAAGCTAAAAATAATTATAACAAAATACAACTCTAGCAAATAAATAACACATTCAATGTTGTTTAGGTACCTACCCAGGAAGTAAAAATGTAAACATTAAAAGGTGCTCATTCTGTACAAATTAATTACCTAGCAATCAAGTATATTTTGAAGCCGGTGCCAAGCTAATCTAAAATCCTTCTTTGCGTACTTATCTATTAATTCATCAAACTTGATTGTTGCTTGGCACCGACTTTAAAAATATACTAGATTGGTAGGTAATTAATTTGCACAGAATGAGCACCTTTTAATGTTTACATTTTTTACTTCCTGGGTAGGTACCTAACAACATTGAATGTGTTATTTATTTGCTAGAGTTGTATTTTGTTATAATTATTTTTGGCTTCTTAGTTATAGGTAGAAGTCGGTTATATAGTTTTTAAATATGTTTTATTCAATGGTAAAAACTTTACACAACTGTACAAGTAAATCAAAAGGTTCGTAAAAACAAATTTTACATTAAATGTTTGACAATAAAACTGATGTAACTTAGTGAATTTACTGCTAATTTGATATTTACAGGGTAGCACTAAAAATTGTCAAGATCATGTGAAATAACAAAGCTTCCTTCAAACTGGAAGAAGTTGAAAGAAAATTTAAACTAATTGTACTAAAATTGTGGTTAATATTGTGATTAGATAATGTATGATAGATTAATTTCTTTTAGTATTAGTTTCCTTAGATTTCCATAGTCTTGAATTTATTTGACCTTATAACTGTCTTCTAAATGTTATTTGTGGCATGTTCATGATTATTTTTAAGTTTTCTTGGGAATAACACCACAATTGAATGACTCCTTTGTCAATGGCTTTAAAATATGTAATGAAAATGTAAATTGCAAGTTGAAAGTTTGATTTATGACATTTAAGTTGACATAACATTTTTTTTTGTTTTTAAATATACAGGTAGCACAAAAATTCTAAAGATCATGTATTAAGTTGAACAGCTTTCAAGTTGGTTGAATTTATAAGTGGCGTTCCTAGTTACGACTTTGTTATAAGATAGCGCATTCCCCAAAAATGCGATTAAAGATTCTGCTGTTTCAGTGATCCCATTAACGTATTAACGTCATAAGGGAAAACCTAGGAAAAACCTTATGAACTATCCCGGTTGTAGCTGAAGTTAGTGTTCTAATTTTCTACCAATTAACCTTTAAATCATGGTACATGCAGTTTGTTGTTGATTTTCAAAAATTAAGAATTTTTCTTTGTTACAGTTTTTGGAACTTTGACTAGGGTTTTCCGGTAAACAACTTATAAACGCTATACATAAAGTTTAGTTTTCAGGACTATCTGAGAGAATTTTAAAACATATAATATACTGAAATCAAACTTCATAAAAAACAAAGATCTAGTGAAAGGGGTCTCAAGACGACATGTAAGCATATCAAGATTAGCAAATTACTTACTAACTGATAACGGTATGCATAAAGTGAACTGGGACAAGATACAGATATTATTTAAATATATTACTTATAGAAGAACATACTGTTGTAAAGTCCGTGGGTTCAATTTAAAATTATAAAACTAATATTTACTTTCACTTTTCTAGAACTTTATTTACATTAAAACAGCTGATTCAAATATCACAATAGATTCTCATATACGCTAGTCGTCGCGGTATAACTGAACTGCGATCGTGGCGTGCTTCCTTTATAAAACCAGCGTCGAATTCTCCAGTACAAATCATCATCACTCCTACAGGTGCCGAGTCTTTTCGAGAACCATTTTTTTTATCTGAAAGCGTTTGTTGTCGTATTGAAATGAAACAGGTCGGCTTTAGGAAATTTCGTAACAATACTAAGAAAAGGAAAATCATTGAAACTGTATGCATATTCTTTAATAATGAAAAAAATATGGATATCAAAGAGGACTCTTAATCAATTAATTGACAATTAGTCCAAAAAGTCAAGCGAATGAATATTCTACAAATTTGCTTCAAAAAAACATTGTTCGACAAGGATTCCTGATAACTTCACAGCACACAGAATCTATTGTGAGGAGTTAAAACCCAAATGATCTAGTTATTTACTTCCTCAATCACAATCTGAGGCCCGATTCTCGAAACCATTCGACTGCTCTACCTTTCGACTTTCAACAGAAAATTGCCATAAATGACCCATATATTAAACTTCATTTATGTCATCGAAGTTTCCTTGGACTTCCATCGTCTTGATTGATCTCACAACGTTTCAATAGCTTTGGATTTGCTATCGTCATTAGGAGAATGATGAGAAATTCAGATTGCCCGTCCTATTTATACCTTTAACCGGTCATGCTCATTGAGTGGCTTAATCCCTTGTCGCGTCCAATCAGCGTAGCCGGATCTGGCGATTGGTTGTCGGCATGTCGTCGCGGCAGTGGCTCAAGAAGAGGTCTCCAAACGATTTTAATTTGGACGCTGGGCTCGCTGATTATATTCTCATTAGAGATTATGTATCTATCTCGATGAATTTTCTTTTATAGCAGTGCTCTTCTTTGTAAATTACCCTTGCCTGGTCCCAGTTGATGTTGTGGTATTCGGTCCATGCGTGATTCGCTAATCCAGACTTTGTTAGCTCTCACCTTTGAGTAGGTATGCGGTGCTCCTTAACCCTGGTGTCCAGTGGTCGCTTAGTCTCCCCAATGTAGAGATTGCTACATTCATATGGTATGCTGTATGTACACTTTTTTGGTACTGCGTATTTGTTTTTGTGATCATGCTTCTCAAGGTTTTATTGCTCTTGAAAACCATTTTGATACCATATCAGTGTCTCAGTGTCCAATACATCAAAGTTTTTCCGGCAACCTTTGACGTATGGTGTAATACGGTTGTTAGCGTTGTTTCCCCTTTCTGCCTAGGAGGTTGCTCCAGTTGTTCAAATGCCTTGTTAAGGATGGTTTCCGAATATCCGTTCGTCAAAAGGTCTTCTCTAAGTTTCATTTTTTTCTTCTATGAGGGCCTCTGGTATGCTGCAAATATGTTTGGCTCTATGAACTATTGTTATTATGATACCAGTTTTCGTTGATGGATGGTTATAGTTGCAGTGTAAGTATAACCTTGTATGTGTAGCCAACTTGTTACTGTTGTTTCGATTCCGGTACTAGTCCTTTGGCACTACACATCAAGAAATGGTAGGCACCCACTCTTTTCCCTCTCCAAGTTGAATTTGATGGATGATTGTGATGGGTTTAGATGCCCCAGAAATGCCTGTAGTTCTCGCTCCCCATGTTGCCAAATAATGAAGGTGTCGTCGACATACCTTAACCAGAGTTTGTCGTACCCCTTCAGGGTATTATCTTCGAAACATTCCATGAAGATGTTGGCAATGTTTGGCGACAAATACGACGGATAATCTCAATTTCCCATCATTCTCCTGATGACGATAGCAGATCCAGGGCTATTGAAACGTTCTGAGATCAATCATTTCAACACGATGGAAGTCCAAGAAGACTTCGAGGAACGAGTTATATTGTCTACAAGCTTCAGACTAACATTCATTTATGTCAATTTTCATGCGACTTCTGTCGAAAGACGAGTGGTAGGACATGGAATGGATTCAAGTATCGGGGCAATGATGAAGCAGAACTGTGGTTAAGTCGTGAAGATGGGATAGAGTGGAGAATTTGTAACGGATGATAACGTTTAGGCTATGATAAGGAGGACAACAATTATTGGAGGATAGCAATTAATTATTACAATTTTTATTGTTACTATGCATCTAAATCCGTTTTGGTAATTTGAGAACGACATTTACTGGACCTGGGAAGGTGCAGTTGTCAATTTCGCATTTCAGATTACAATTAACGTTAATTAATATCTTGTTATTAGCAAACTCAAATAAGGTAAGGTTTTAGAATGATATGATTATTCTAATAATGATTACTTTTCGTTACTACTTTTTTACATTCCCAGTTTATCCCACATGTCGGTTTTCTATCCGTATACTTTTATTCGTTTTGGTTGTCGTCAGCACTGCTGCGATATGTATGCATATGCAGAAGCTGAGTTCATAGAACATAAACAGATACAAATAACGTTGAAAGTAAGTCGGAAGTGCATTCTGGTGACATTTCAGATGTGCTGTTCGTGATTCGGAACCCAAACAAACATATCACGTTTATGATGATTTCATTTTACATGTTCAGGTCGTTTAAAGCTGTAACAATAACTTGTAGTCGACTCACTTTTCATCTTGTGATATAGCATTTCGAGCCGGGTTTCACCTACGTAATGTGAGTCGTTCGTTGACCAGGAGTCTGTTTATGATGGAAATTATTTTATTAGGTATAGGAATTTGAAATTGATCAATATCTGTATTAGTTTTTTTCTGAATAGATATTTTTTATTTAAATCAATCACCAACTTTCCATAAGATACTACACTAAGAACTGTTAGAGATGTGAAGTCAAGCCCATACAGGGTGAGTTTTTTTTTGATGATCAGTATGGGGATCTCGGAAACTAGCGGAGATAGAGCAATGGTTAAATTGGGAAAGATTTGCTGTTTTACTGGCCCAATCTAATGACACATTTTTTTGTAAAAAGTCATGGCTTACTAGATATTTTGAAAAAACCAAAGTCTGACGATTTAGTCAAATCCCTTTATAGATCATTTGTTTTTGATTTTATAAAAAAGTGTAAATATCAAAATTGAAGGGAATTGTATCCCGAATATGATTGTCATGTCCTCGTTTGCATGACAGCTCTCGTTTTCGAGATATGACACAAACTTATCTTTTTTTGAATGGAAACCATAGTTGGCTATGACCTCAAAAAATCGGACATTTTTAGAGCTTTTCAACGATATAAGACTCGATATAGTTATTCATAAAAATAACGGAGTTATGGATGCTTTTCTTTTTTATTTTCACTTTTAACGTAGTTAGCCATGAAATAGATTGATTTATTAATAACTATTCCAAAAAACATTGAACGATTTTTTTATTAGGTATATCAGATATAACGAAAAAACTAAATAAGTAGGTATTTACTAAAAACTTAAGAAATTAAAGTACGTAATAAAGGTTACAATTTATGTTCGAAAAGTCCACCATTCTTATTTAGACAAAAATTGCATCTTTTTAATATTGACATTACCGCTTTCCTCATAGACCGCCTATTAATTGTTTGTAATACCGCCTCCCTTAGGTCACCAACTGTCTCATACTTTCTTTTGTATACTTTGTTTTTTAGCACACCCCATAAATAGAAGTCTATTAGTGCCAAATCGGGAGACCAAGGTGGCCATTCGCGTGGGCCATTTCTTCCTATCCAAGAGTTTGGATAGATATTATCTAAGTATTGTCTTACTACTAGCGAGTTATGAGCAGGTGCTCCATCATGTTGGAACCACTCAATTTCTAAACGAGTTCTCAAATTAAAATTATGCAACATGTCTTGAAAAGTGTATTGCAAGAAATGCAAGTAGTGCTCCCCAGTAAGTGATTTGTCATAGATAAAAGGCCCCAGAATAGTAGACCCTATGATACCACACCAAACATTAAAATCAAATTTTATCTGGGGTCGTCTTTGTTCTACATGGAAAGGGTTTTCTTTAGCCCAGATATGCTCATTGTGCCTATTGAACATACCGCAGTTAGTAAATCTAGTTTTATCTGACCATAACACCTTTAATGGAAACCGTGGATTATCAAGGCACATGTCTCTAAACGATGTACAAAACAAAATACGTTGATGTTGGTCACCAGCATACAAAGTTTGAGAAACTGAAAGGTTGTACGGGTGGAACTTGTGCGCTTTCAGTACCTTAACTACAGTTCGTTGAGATGTGCCAGCTTCTGCCGCAATCTCACCAGTTGATGTAGATGGATTTTGATTTACCATTGCCAAAACATTTATTTGTGCTGCTTCGTTAATTTGATTACGTTCCTTTGGTGGTTTAGTAAAAGATCCATATCTGCGTAAACTATCGTAAAGCCTCTTAAATGTACATAGAGCCGGTTGACGACGATTAAAATATCTATGAAAGTATTTCTCAGCTGCACGAACTGAATTTTTATGGCATATGATATAACATTCCACTATATTCAGTTTTTCTTCGTTAGAATATTCCATTTTATCACGAAAACTTGTCAAAATTGACAGTCAGTTCAGAACTACTAATGGAATTACTCTCAAATGAGGAAACGTAAAAATAAGAGAGAAAAGCATCCATAACTCCGTTATTTTTTTTAATAACTATATCGAGTATTATATCGTTGAAAAGCTCTAAAAATGTCCGATTTTTTGAGTTCATAGCCAATTATGGTTGCCATTCAAAAAAAGATAAGTTTATGTCATATCTCGAAAACGAGAGCTGTCACGCAAACGAGGACATGACAGTCATATTCGGTATACAATTCCCTTCAATTTTGATATTTACACTTTTTTATAAAATCAAAAACAAAGGAGCTAGAGGGATTTGACTAAACGACAGAATTTCTTTGTTTCAAAATATCTAGTAAGCCATGATTTTTTACAAAAATCCGAAAGTGTCATTAAATTGGGCCAGTAAAACTGCTAATCTCCGCTAGTTTCCGAGATCTCCATACTGACCATAAAAAAAACTCACCCTGTATATCGCTGTAAATATCTCTATCTAACTTTCACGTTTAAATACTTTCAACAGTACTCAATTTTAGAGTAAATTAGTTAATTTGAAGTGTTTGAAAATAAGCCTAAGGAGGGGACAATAATAAATTTTTTTCAAAATTATCCGAAAGGGTGACAGCAAGAATACAACGCAAGTTACTAACATTTTGCACGAAAACAACATATTTTCAATTCAAAAATGACTTCTATCAAGAAGATTTTGCCTTGGCCCTGGGTTCTTGTCTGTCTGCTGCCTGCAGTATTTTGATGGGTCAATTTGAAAAACAAATAATTTTTACAAAAGCGAATAAAGCATTAGTTCGGTGGTGTTATAATCGACAATATATTCATTATTTGAGAACACTCTCTTGAAGACTTACAAGAATTATTAAACGACATCATCAACAAAGAAATATACACAATTCACATTAGGAATTTAGCAGAAGAAATACACTAGCTTTCTTAAATATTTTAATAACAGAAACACATTTTATTTGATACAAAAGTCTTCAGAAGTGACTCACACTAACAGATATCTCAATTTTAACTCTAATCATCCAAATACCGCAAAAAGACATTGTTAAATCTTTATCTGATAGAGCAAGGACCAACTATTCTATTATCAACAAATTTAATGAAGAAGAAACATGTTTCAAATTACCTGCTAACAATTATCTTAAAAAAAATCATCAATAAATAGTTAGATAAAATTGAACACAAAGAATCAACACCAGCTGTTTCAAACAATACTAATACTCATGATAATCATATTTAATAATAAAATATTCAAAACGTGAAATACACTGAAATTACAACAAAAACCAAACCAAATAAACCTTGCGAATTTAATAACTTTTAAATTCGAGAAAACTCTAGACTTATGAATGTAATAAACGTAATAAATGTTAATACTTTTGAGACTTTAGCCGTTCCTGGTGATAGTTTATAAGGTTTTCTGGAACATCAAAATTCTTTGATCTCATTTCTGACGAATGCACTTACAACAAAGTCACACCTAGTAGCGCCATATAAAAATTTGAAGATTTGCTATTTCTTATAATCCTTAGAATTTTATAGTGCTACCCTGTTTATATCAAATTAGCAGCAAATTCTCTTAATTGCATTAATTTATATTATCAGAAATTTAATATCAAATTGTGAATGCTAAATTTGCCATTGCCAACTTTTTAATTTTTAATTTCTGTATCCAGATGTGTTAATTTGCTATTTCCATTGAAAACGGGGTCTGATTGAGACCCTGACACGTTTGGAGTATTTCAATAATACAAACTTTCCAGCAATTGGGGTGCTACTCCCAAGAATTCATAAAAATGCTATGTCTGTGTCGAAATTATAGTTACGTTTATACGTATCTAATCAAGTGAGTGATAGAAAACAAAGTAAGTTTTTTTGTGTTTATCATTATCATTAATTCACCTAGGCTATTATTTGTGTTAAATGTAACTTTCTTTAACATTTTATGGAAAACTAGAAACTAGCTAACCGAAAGCCTAAATCAGAGTCGTGCTTTGTGTAATGCCGTTTTCCTGTGATTTCTAGGATCGAACTCTAACGAAGGAATTCGTAGGTTAACTAAAGCCTATGAAAGCAACTATGGTACCTCCTCGAGATTTAATGTCCATTGAACGCAAGACAATAAATTGTTTCTAGCTGAGAACCTTCACCAGTTGCGCTTTCCTCAACTGCTTGAATATAAATAGGTGTGAAACTTTGTTTCCATTACAAATTTCAAATATCTGTTACAGAAATGAAGTGAGAAGAGAAAACTGTAATGGGCAGACTGAATAATTGTTGTAACTGGTACAATAGTTTTTATTTGTCTTTGGAAAAAGTCTGTGGGACTAAAATTTACCCTATACTAGCTTTTAACCACTACTGTTTTTCCGGTAATGCTCAGAAGTGAATCAAGTTTCGTTTCTTTACGTTGGTATATCTGCCGGACATTTTTAATGGATTTATTTTAGAAACTATATACAGTACGTCATCATGATTATTACTGCCTTTAAAATGACAACTTTAGGACTTATTATCATTTTTTTTTAAGCTACTTTTAAAACCATCGATGTCCACAATTTGTTTTCCATTAAAATCTACTAAAGCGATCGTTCTTTGCCCCATAAATTTCAACAACATACTGGACATACAATCGTATTTTCGTTCACGAGTAAGAAACCTAATCAAAGAAGATCAACAAAATTTATGGAACGTAAAACAAATGACAGAACAAACTGAAAAAATGCATTACGGAGAATTATTACCCGAAGATAAATATCAAATGGTAATCTCTGAATTCAAAAATTAAAGATAAGCATCTTTATGTGGAAACATTCATATCAAAACTGGCTACCGTTGAATCATAATCGAGATTCGGTATAACATATGTTTGTGCCCCGATTCACTTAGTGATTAATGTTATACTTATTATATAGCCGTGTTTATTCGTATTGGGTGTTTTTTGTCAGTTTTATAAATAATGTAAGTTACAAATTGACAGTCGGCTATTGTGAAATGGCCAGGTAAAATTGACCATACCACTTTTTGTCAGTGGTGTGCGGTGTGTTTGCTTAGCTCATATTATCATGAGAAACATATCCATTATGGGAAATATTTCGCGGAGGAGTTTTACACAGACATCGTTAAAAGTGGCACAAAAACTTACAATAGCCGGCTTAATATGGGATATTACTGATATAATTAAATGTAGATGTTGATGTTCGGTATTATCTTGGTACTTTGCCCAGTTATTCCACTTTCAATTTTATTATCTTACAGTTTGTTACTTTATACTGAGATTTTATATCTGTAATATGTATTACATATTATTTTTTGGGGTTTTTATATCATGTACGATAAATTTATTAAATAAATACATTTTTAAAAAACAACAACCGACTTCAAAAGAAATTAACTAAAAAGGATGAAATATCTTTTTACTACAACAATTAAATCTTTTTCTAAAGTCAGTGACAACTGGAACAGCAAAGTTGCGAAGTACAACTTTTAAATTTACTTCCCAAAACGGTTTCACTTTAGCTTGGCAACGAGTTTAAAAAAATATTTAATTGTTTTAGCACCAAATTATTTCATTATTCTTAGTTATTCTTTATTATTTTAACTTATTTTGAGAGCTTTCGAAATTATTTTATTTCATCGTCAGTCAATATACTACAAACAACACAAAATATTATATTAACAATTTAGAAGTAAATAATTTGGTCAAGTGCGAGTTGGACTCGCATATTTAGGGTTCCGTACCACCTTCAAGATTCTAATATTCCAGTTTCAGACAAGCAGGGAATGAGTGCATTTTCTTAATTTACCCTTATATCTTTTAAAGGAAGCGTTTTTAATTTATAAAAAATATACGCTTTGATTTTCCACACATAGACTTTTTATTTTATCTGCTTCAGGATTCGCTTGATTTTTATCAGAATACATATGTATTTAATTTTCTAATTTGGCCCCCAAAAATTAACATTAGAGTTTTATTTTATTAATAAACTTTCTTATATAATCTACTGTCTGAGTTTTGAAGCTCTGTAGATTGGTTGATAAAAGGCAAAATAGGTCAGGTTTTAAATTATAAATTATTAAATCTGTTATTCAAATTATTAAAAAATTATTATGGGGGTTTTCTAATAATTGATTTTCCGTTTAATTCTATTATTTGGGGGCCAAATAATAGAATTAGGGTTTTTTCATATTTTTCCTATAAACAAAAAAAATTAGGTCTTATAGTTTGGGTAATAACGGGGGGAATGGGTAATTTTTTTGAAATATCTTTTTATATATTTTAAAATATTCATTTTAAAAAAATTAAAAAAATCTATTTGTATTCGTCATAATGAGCCCTGTGATGTGATATATTACATGATCCGTTAAAAACAATTATAATTTTTTATTTTCTATTTAAGTCTATAATTTGCCCCCCCCCAAATGAATATTAGGGGTTTCTCCTTATTTTTCTAGTAAAGTTCAGGTGAGGGGCTATACTTTAATTTTTTTCAAAATTCTTCAGCCTATGGTTTCGTAGATAAGGCGGAGAATAGGAAAAATTTTTTTATATTTTTGTTAATATCTTTTAATTAATTTATTTTAAAATTACGAAAAAAATATATTTGTTTTTTTATCATGAGCCCTTTTGTTTGATATATAATATGATGGGTTAGAAACCATTTTAATTTTAAATTTTCCATTTAATTCTATAATTTGCCCCCCAAAATGAATATTAGGGGTTTTTCCTTATTTTCCAGTAAAGTTCAGGTGAGTGGCTATACCTTAATTTTTTTTTAAAATTTTCCAGCTTATGGTTTCGGAGATAGGGGGGGATGGGTAAAATTTTTTATATTTTTGTTAATATCTTTTAAATTATTTATTTTATAAATATGAAAAAAATATATTTGTTTTCGTCATAATGAGCCCTTTCATTTGATATATAATATGATGGGTTAGAAACAATTTTAATTTTATATTTTCCATTTAATTCTATAATTTGCCCCCCAAAATGAATATTACGGGTTTTTCCTTATTTTTCCATTAAAATTCAGGTAAGGCGCTATACCTCCATGTTTTTTCAAAAATTTCCAGCTTATGATTTCGGAGATAGGGGGAAATGGGTAAAATTTTTTAATTTTATCTTAATATCTTTTAAATAATTCATTTTAAAAATATGAAAAAAATATATTTGTTTTCGTCATAATGAGCCCTTTCATTTGATACATAACATGATGGGTTAGAAACAATTTTAATTTTATATTTTCCATTTAATTCTATAATTTGCCCCCCAAACTAAATATTAGGGGTTTCTCCTTATTTTTCCAGTAAAGTTCTGGTGAGGGGCTATACCTCCATTTTTTTTAATTTTCCAGCTTATGGTTTCGGAGATAAGGGGGGGGGAATGGGTAAATTTTTTTATCTTTTAATTAATTTATTTTAAAAATATGGTTTCTCCTTATTTTTCCAGTAAACTTCAGGTCAGAACCTATACCTCTAATTTTTTTCAAAACTTTAGTTTTATAGTTTCGGAGATAAGAGGGGGGAATGGGTAAATTTTGCTATATTTTCGTTAATATCTTTTTAAATAAATTTTTTTAAATATGAAAAAAATATATTTGTGTTCTTTAGAATGAGACCTTTCATTTGATATATTACATGAAGCGTTTGAATTTTATTTATTTTTAAATTTTTATTTAATTCTATAATTTGCCTCCCAAAATTCATATTAATGGTTTCTCCTTATTTTTCCTGTAAAGTTCGGGCAACGTTCTATATTTCCTATTTTTTTTTTCAAAATTTTAGGCTCAGTAGTTTCGGAGATCAGGGGGGGAATTTTCGATTTTTTTAGTACCCCTAAAATCAAAATTTTTTCTTTTACGATATGTACTCCTGATCGAGTCACCAATCAATACATTGGTACCAACTTTCAACATCTTCCGTCCAGTAGTTTAGGAGAAAATTGCTGTGATCTGACAGAGGCAGAAATCCTGAGCGATATTATAAGGGTATTCGTATATTGTATATACGGAACCCTAAAAACTAACCATTTACATTAGTCGAGGTTGTATAAGCAGAAAAATATCTATAAAACTTTAGAATATTCTTAACATTTTTTTGGCAATTCGACTAACAAAATTGTCACGGTGGCATATTTGATTTGAAGACATGTGATATATATCTTTTAAAGTACGGGTAAGTTATTTTTATTATTTGTAACTTACTGATGAATTGTAACATTATTAAGGAAACAAAAATTCATAGAGTAGCAAAACTTTTAATTTTTTATTTAATCAATCTGAGAAATCCGTATTATATTCAGATTGATTATGAGTGGTTGAAAACTTATTCTCAATTTCCATTAAGTTACAATAAATTATATTTAGATTTTGTTAATCTGTCTATTTATTGGTGGTATTAGCCTGACCGTTAATGAAGACCATCTCCAAGAAGCTATGTTTAAAACTGTTACGTTCAATGGCCAGAACTCGCGGATTTTCAAAGGCAGGAGAATGGTTATGTTCTAAACAGTGTGTGGCTAAACCACAACTTTCCTTTATCAGTTTTATATCACTCTTGTGTGAGGTGATTCGGTGTTTCAAATTTCATGACGTCTGACCAATATAGGAAGCAGGGCAGGTACAGTCGATTTTATATATAACGTTAGATTTAAGATCATTAAGAATTTTATCTATTGTTCTGCTAAATAGATGATTAATTGTTTTTATTGATTTATGAGCAAATTTTATACTAGGTTCGTTTTTGAACATTTTTAATACTTTTGGAGTTAGTTCTTTGATTTATGGTATAGAGGTATAGCAGTAATTTGCCGTAGAAGTTTCTTGGTTAAATAATTCATAAATCTATAAAAACAGTTATAAATATAAATTTATTTAAGGCATCAGACAGTTCATAACAAAAACGGTATGAGGTTAGAATCTTAAGCTCCCACCGGCTATATTTTACAGAAGTATGTGCTCTAACATAAACTTGTCATAGCTTTTAAGTAACCGTATTCAATATTTGTGGTTGAATCAAACTAATGCATAATTTTATCAATCGATAGGTTCAGGTAACAAAAAATGTACACGAAATGCAAACAAAAAATGTATACGAAATGCAAAATGAGAATTTAGTAAAAAAATAAAAATAGATATGGTACAAGAAGATTAACAAAAAAAATATCCCTTTATGGAATTCTTGTTATGGAATTCTTGAAATCTTCAATATTTAACCATTTATATTTCTAAAAATACGTTATATAATTCAAATATCATATAACGTTATAAATAAGCTAAAATGCTTGTACTGCTAGTGTATTCTGTCTGTTTGGAATTTATGACATGTGTTTAAAAAGATAAAAATCTTTATACCATATATATACATATATTCGAAAACATTATTTGTATTAAACTTAACAAAAATGTCTTCATAAGAAACTTAAAGTCATTGGATCCATCCAAACTATAGTTTTATTTTAAAACTGAATCCAAAACTATCCAAAACTATTTCTAAGACGTGGCATAATCCAAAAATATAGCAAAATTACTTTACCCATAAGTAATTTTGCAGCCGAACAGTGAAAATATTTTAAGTGGTTAAACTGTTAAATAACTCAATGGATATACAGCTATACTCTACCAGCAAAATATATACACGTGGAAGAATATAAGGCCCAGTACAATAAAAGGTCCCATCGAAAGTTAATTACGACAAAACCCAAAAATTTGATGCTCTAGCCAAAAATAAAGGTCCCATAGTCAAAATAATTACGACCTAGTAGTAAAATATTATGTCCAAAAGGTTAAGATTCTAATCTTGAAATTCTCTGCTTATCGGTTCGTATTTGAACTTCTAAACGATGCCAAAAAATAAACAACCAACATAACTATATTTTACGACCAATCTAAATAGTCGGCATCCAACCCGTAAAGAGCAAAAGCCACATGTATTATAAATTCGCACTAAGCGACAAGACTGTAATTTCGAGCACAGATGAAATTAGAAGCAAAAACGATGTAAACATTCGGCACCAGATCAAAACTTTATCCCCTCTAACATCATCACCATCAGAGGGCGACAGAAGGAATCGTTTCAAAAAATAAATTTCGAGGACAGTACCTATCGACTTCACATTTTTCACTACTTTAACTTCTTGTAATGTTAATTTATTCGTACACTTAGAGCTCTAAATGTTTCTTCAATATAAAACTTGTTACATTGGCTAATTTACAAGAAATTCTGAGTTTGGTTTGTTTTTGTTGTTTATGTTTTCCATATAGTTAATATTACTGTATTCATTGTTTTACATATGATTTTGGCATTAAATGTACTGCGTACTTTGTTAATTCTTTCTGTTATTGCATTTTGGGTGTCAGTGTCAGTATTGCATATTGATTCTTGATTTACTGTTTTGGTAGAGATCTATTAAATTATAAAACGATATAAACAACTCAAAATAAATTGTAAAGTTTACGTTACCAACGGAACAAAATCATGAGCTAGCTTTTCGTAAAAGGAACATTGTGCTTCAGAAAAAAATACAGCGATAATAACCAATAAATAAGAAATAATAATTGATTATTTTTTTCTGTTTATATAAAAGCTTTTGGATTTAACCAATATCATTCGATTAATTACCAAATACCCTGTACATACATAACGATATTTTAAAATGCAAACGATCCACTCAAGCCTCCACAAAATTAAAATCAGTTTTCGAGTTAATACCTCCAATAAAAAAGTGTTTTGAATTAGGTGAAAGGTGCGCAGAATTTAAAAGGTCGTTAATAAAAAAGTGTACTTGAAGAACGCCCGCTAACTCTACAGGGAATCTAAATTCAACCGGTCGCCGTATTAAAAACTGCTTTCAGAATGCAATTATATTTTATTTTCGAGTTGTCAACAGCTCTACGAAATTATAGTGTAATTTGCCGAAAAATGCCAAGCGTTTACATTTAACGAGCACCGTTTCAATTTTTTTTCTTAGTCAGTATCTTCATCAATTCTTAATTGGGGGAATATTAACAGGTGACATATAATGTGATGTTAGTGCAGGAATTTGGCCGATTATAAGAGATTTTCCAGAGAACTTTTTCATCTTGTAGAAAGAGTCTTCGAGTTTTTGTTTTAAAAATATTTTTTATAATAAATTTAATATGACCAATCTAGAATTTGTCTTCTTATTCATTCATTAAGGCGAACTCGTAAGACAATTTTCAATTACTGTTCTTTTTCGTGCCAATTACCCTTGCAATTTTTTTGGAATTTATTTTCTGGATTACATTCTAACATATGAGTTTGACCTTAAACTTTATTCTCTTTAAGTTTCTTGTATAACCCAGGAAACAGAAATTTTTAAGGGACATAAAATTTAATTGCACTGCTTATGTCATCACTTAAGTAATAGTTTATAAGCCATAATAACTTTTTTCACTTGTAGAAAGTATCTTGGAGTTTTTTTTGTTAAAAATATTTTTTATAATACATTTAATAAGACCAAACTAGAATTTGTCGTCTTATTCATTCACTAAGGCAAAGTCATACGGTTATTTTCAATTACTGTTCTGTTTCTTGCTAATTACCCTTGCCATTTTTTGGACTTTATTTTCTGGATTACATTCTAAGAAATGAGTTTGAGCTTAAATTTTATTCTATTTAAGTTTCTTTTATAACCTATGAAATAGAAATTTTAAACTGACAAAATTTAATTTAACCTTTTATGTCATTACTAAGTTTATAAGCCAGATCTAGATTTTTTTTCTGTATTTTGCTTATATTGTGAAAAGTGCTGAAGCTATAATAACTGTCAATGAAATAGTTGCAGATACCCAGAAACTCCTCAAAAATCATTGTTTAAAATGTTGATAGGGACATTTCTCAAAGAGTTAAGCCGGAAAACCCTATTTAAAAAATTCTAAACTTTGTTGTAGTATAAGCTTCAACATTAATCATCATCCTAATGATAATGTATGATGTTGAGATTAATTGCAAATTAAATAATTTATTGAAATATTTCCCAGAATGTCCGATATTAACCACGATTGTTTGACTGGGATATAGAAAATACATTTTTAAAGCATGTTAAATCCACTTCACTTACATTTTTGTTACATTGTCGAAAAATGGATTTATAATGCTTGTAAATATTGACTTAAATGTGACTTTTACATTTCCATAGAGGTTTTCATTAAAAAAATAGACACATATGTAGATGTATTAGGTGAAAATAAAAACTTAATAAAGTGTGTAGAAAAAAACATGATATAATTCATTATAATTTTCATCTTCTTCTCTCTCCTCAAGAAAATCTTAGATCCGGTCCTATGTTTTGGACAGCTGCTGCCATTGCTCTGCTCTGGTTGCCTGTTGCATATTCCCACTTTTAATATAATATTTACTACTATTTTAATCCAAATTTACTACTAAGGGCATTATGATTCCTCACTTTTTACAATACATGACAAATGATAAGGAGAAATATTAATTAAGGAGGATTTCTGATTCTTTACAACGTTTCGATTGAGGGCATTATGATTCATTCTTAACTTTTTATAATATATGACAAATGAAAAGTCTTCAGCTGGCTTTAAAATAAAAACGATGTACAATCATTTTTTGACATTAATATTATTTTTTACCTGATTTAAAGTACAATAAATTTTATTCACTATTTTAATGTATTGTTATCACTCTCACTTTCTCTGCCTCATTCTCTCTCTCTCTCTTTCTCTAATTAGATTTTTTTTGGATATTTTCCACATATTATTTAACTTTTTTATTCGTTTTATTATTCGGCTACTTTCTATAAGTGTAACTCTAATTCACAATATATATATTTATATGTTTGTATATATTGGTCACCAATATAATTTGTTGTCTATCATTTTCTGAGTCACCCTGTACAACTATAAATCAACTCCACGCGATGTTGCAACCGCCCTGTATAAGTATTAATCCCCTCCACCCTATTGATTGTTTCTATTTTTCTATTGTTTAAATCACACTATACCTACAATTTTACATCACCCCATAAGTCAAATATAAGCAACTACTTATGTTCTATACTATATTTTTTAACCACCCTGCATAAATATATTTCCACTCCATCATCTTGTATATGTGACTGCTTCTAATATTTTTTGAACCCTCCGCACTATAACTCAAATATACTTACTTACTTACTGCATATGCTTATTTAAGAATTTTAACGTTTTTGATCCAGTCTGTATAACTATACTTTTACTTTACTCTTATTTCAACCACCTTGTACACGCTACTACGTATGTGCCACCCAATACAACATTTTTTGAACCACCCTGTATAACTTAAATTCGATTCCACCTTTTGTTTCGACCATCCTATATATGTAACTGCTTTTAAACCACCCAATATTACATTTATTTGTAAGATTTTCTGAACCCACATGTATAATTGTAATTTTACTTCGCCCTATATTTGAACTGCGCACATTACTTGCTGCTTGGCTTTCCGTGCACGCACACACACACACACCTATCACTGTATACCGTAAAGAAAAGATCGCTCACTTTTTTCTTCGATACATTTTACTCGACTTTAAGACCTGTAAAATGAAAACTCTTACAAACACCCTATACGATATACTTTCATGTCATATCTTGACATTTAAACTAGATATTTATGATGAAAATTTGACATTTACATTGATCATCATTCACCTGATGGCGATAGCAGATACACAGTAATTGAAACGTTGTGAGATCAACCACTTCAAGACGATGGAAGTCCAAGGAAATATTCGAGGAACAGTGAATATGCTATTTATTGTAAAGCGTTGTTTTGTTAGTTATTCTCTATTTTTTAGTTTTAATTTTTTATTTTCAACTATTTAGCGGTTTTTTGAAGTATGTTTTTTTTAATGAAGAATATAATTCCAGGCCAGTTGTGAAAACTTAATAAAGTCTTCTAAACGTTCTTTGTGGCATATTCTTGATTACTTTTATGTTTTTTTGGGCAATAACACCACAATCGAAACAAAACGACGTATATTGCAGGAATACCAAACGTTTCAAAGTCTATTCTGACTTCGTTACAACTATACCATATATACAGGGTCTGTCAGAAAGATTGAAAAGAGTGGGCAACAGATTTAATGTTAAAACAGCATTCCAAACAAGAAATACACTGAAATATTTAATATCGAAAACAAAACCAACAAACAAAACCCAGAACTCAAAATGCAATAAATTTTATATTGGAGAAACATCGAGACCATTAAACGTACGAATAAATGAACACAAGAATTACATAAAGAAACGACAATTTGAAAAATCAAA
Organism: Octodonta nipae; assembly: GCA_034190945.1. Lineage (NCBI taxonomy): Eukaryota > Metazoa > Arthropoda > Insecta > Coleoptera > Chrysomelidae > Octodonta > Octodonta nipae. Next base: position 13,828,997 of record CM067219.1, on the reverse strand, counting down.
AATTTGTGAACATGCTTGGGACCTAGGCCATAAAATACAATTTGACAATTCAACTATACTTCACAAAGAACAACATAATACAAAACGAAAAATAAAAGAGTCTGCCTTAATTCTTTTGAATGAAGACGATTGTATCGCTTCTACTTCTGTAGAATTTAATCGTATCTGGTTACCGACAATTAAGGAAGCAATTATTAATGGTAACCTCCTTTTGAACAACCCAATATGGGGATAGTTCATAAGGTTTTTCCTAGGTTTTCCCTTATGACGTCAATTGGAGAAACATTGAGACCATTAAACGTACGAATAAATGAACACAAGAATTACATAAAGAAACGACAATTTGAAGAATGAAAAATTTGTGAACATGCTTGGGACCTAGGCCATAAAATACAATTTGACAATTCAACTATACTTCACAAAAAACAACATAACACAAAACGAAAAATAAAAGAGTCTGCCTTAATTCTTTTGAATGAAGACGATTGTATGGCTTCTACTTCTGTAGAATTTAATCGTATCTGGTTACCGACAATTAAGGAAGAAATTATTAATGGTAACCTCCTTTTGAACAACCCAATATGGGGATAGTTCATAAGGTTTTTGCTAGGTTTTCCCTTATGACGTCAATGGGATCACTGAAACAATAGAATTCTTTGATCGCATTTTTGGCGAATGCGCTATCTTATAACAAAGTCGTACCTAGGAACGCCACTTATAAATTCTAAAGACAACTCTTTCAAATTCTTCTAATTTGAAAGCTGGTTAACTATAATTCATGACCTTTAGAATTGTTTGTGCTACCTGTATATCTAAAAACAACAAATTTTCTAATGTCAATTTTAAATGTCATAAATCAAATTTTCATTTTACAATCTACATCAATAAATATAAAGCCATTGACAACGAAGTCAGAATAGACTTTGAAACGTTTGGTATTCCTGCAATATACGTCGTTTTATTTCTATTGTGGTGTTATTGCCCAAAAAAAAACATAAAAGTAATTAATAAATCGCATTTAAATGAATTTTCAGGTGTACTGATTTTGAGTTGGTAGTAAATAAATTAGAAACGCTTTCCCATATGGGGGGTGAAAACTACCCCAAATTCTAGAAACATAATAAAAAATAGTTTTAATTGCCAGAAAAGGTTATAATGTTTTATTTAGTAGAAGTAGCAAAAAACGTTGGTAAGTTACTTATTGAACCAGCAAACAACCCCTGTGAGTGGAGAGATTCTACCCCTAAATTCAAATTTCATAGAAAAATTGATTTATTTTATAAGCATAATTAGTTTTATATATATTGTTACGAAATTTACCCAAAGCCGACCCTGTTTCATTTCAGCACGACAACAAAGGCTTTAAGATAAAAAAATACGATTCTCGAAAAGACTCGGCACCGGAAGGAGCGATGATGATTTCTACTGGAGAATTCTACGCTGGTGATATAAAAGAAGCACGCCACGATCGCCGAGCAGTGATACCGCGACGACTAGCGTATATGGGATTGTTATTGTATTCGAATCAGCTGTTTAAATGTAAATAAAGTTCTAGAAAAGTCAAAGTGAATATTAGTTTAATAATTTTTAAATTGAACCCACGGACTATATTACAATATTGTAGCCTTGTGGCTCTTATGTGAATTTTAAAGTTATGTCAACATTGTTGAGACCTAATTTGTGTATGTATGGGTGACAAATACTCTATTCAATGTATATCTCGATATAGCTGTAATGACTGGTGGTATAAGTTGAAAAAATGAAGCAGTGCTTGTATGAGAGAAAACTATATTTTTTTAGATTTAAGTTTGGATGTCGGTTGAAAGCCAGAATATTCTGATGACAAGAATTTTTATTTTTTGGTAGATTAAATGCCATCAATCCTTTGAGGTTTTCTACATATTTCATTTACAGAAAAGTGTTACACCGACTGAAAAAATTGGAGTCAAATATGCACAAACCAGTGTTTCAGAAATATGTTAGTCACTTTTTGAAACATTTTGTTATTGAAAAATATATTAATTTTTTATGTCTCCAAACATTTTCTTATCTTACCTACATCATATTAAAAAGCTACATGTTCGTAAATACAAAATTGTTAATGCAAATGAAATTTCTGTAATACTTTGATTACACATAATACGCTACAGCGTACTTACCGATATAACTTACCTATAATTACACCATTCTATTAAGTGTAATTTTATATGATGTGCATATCAATTGGCCGGGTTGTGAGTCTCTCTGGCCTGCAATTTTCTGCATAAAATGGTACTAAAACTAACAAGTTAGTTTTCACAACGTATTAGGTTACAAAAACCGTGTAATCATTTAGTAAATTTCATTACGCTTACGCGTCCACTCTCGTCGACGATATTTCAAATTTCATCTGTCGGTGAGATGATCATAACAAGTTCCTTCATGGAAAGTAAGTAGTTGAAACGGCAATAATTTCCAACCACGCTAATGTGTGAAGATCTCTGCTATTGCCCATAAGATGTTATCAGTTTTGCGCTGGGTGGATAAGGAGTCAATTACTACTTGTAACTAATGATTATCAGCATGAAGGCATCTATACCAACGAACTACTTATTACCCGAAATTTTTTTCGCTTATCTAGGAGTCGCTGGCTGGCAGTTCTCGTATCATATTTAAAATGCACAAAAAAAATCGGTTGCGAATTATAACATGTTATGTTTATCATTCAGCAAGATATCAGTATTCAGTATTTTTAACTACGAGTAGTTTTAGAACACCATTCTTATTATTTAGGCTTATGATGACTGCATCTTCATTGCAAAGGCATCACAATATTAATTTTTGACATAATTCATTTCAAACTAAAGAATTATATATACTAGCTGTCGCCCAGTGTTCGAAATTCGACCAATTGTGTCAATATCTCTGGCAGGTTAAGTAACCTGAAAATTTATCGTGACATTCTATCCTAGGACTTTAGGGAGAACAGCAATTACACAGAAAGGAACCTCTCTGTGATAGTTTCCTCGAAAATCCTAGAGGTCGGTCTTACATCTCGCTTCTACAAATAAGTAACGAAATTCAAGTTTTTTTCAGATATAATTCATAGGACTTTGTGTTCAAATTCGTAATTCTTAATTTAATATGATAACAATTCAACCGCTAATGGCCTACCCTACATATTTATTTTTTCTAACCTCCCTGTATAGCTATAATTGCACTCAATTCTCTAACATTTATTAAAATCCTCATTATAATAAATCCAGCTCATTATATATTTCCACTACTCTTTATATTCAACAGCTCATGAACCACGCATAATATTTTTTAACATTTTTGAACACCCGGTAAACCATTCTGCATATGCCACTGCCTATGAGCCACCGTATTTACTCTTTTTGTTTATGAAATTTTTAACTATCTTCTGTAACTATAATTCTACTCCGACCTATATTTCAATCATCATATATATAGAACTCTTCGTGGGCTAGTCTATAAATCATTTCCTTTTCTAAGATTTTTTATCATCATCCTGTATATCTATAATTCCTCTCAACCTATATTTCATCTTCCCTATATATACAACTGCTTATAGGTCACGAAATGTTGCATTTCCATTTCCGCCACCCTGTATATACATCTCTGTATAATATTTTTTGCACCACCCTGTATAACTGTAATTCTACTGCGCCTTTTATTGCAAGAACCCTATATAATTATTTTATTAGTTATAATTGCACTCTACTCTATATTTTAAACACCCACGAAAAAAATGATTTCTAACATATCTAGAATCGCCCTGTATAATTATAATATACAACGATTACTTTACCACTAAACAATAACAACGCTTGTATGCCAGTACCAGAAGTACATGCTCTAAGTATATAACAGCATTGGTCCCTCTATATATAATAACTCAATGTTTTGAGTCTGGCAGCGGCGGCACATTCAGTTGTTTGGCGTTGACATTATGGACGTAAATAATGAATTTTTATTATATTTTATTTAATGAATGAACCAATATTATAAATTAATAATTCTACACTGAAGGTCGTCACTAGCTACTTAACAAAACAAAAATGAAGAAGATCGGTTGAGAGACAGAGGAGAAAATGGTACCTAATCGTTATATCTTTACCTGTTTATATATAGATTTCGGATGAGAAACAACTGATAAAGATATTCCATATAAAAAACAAAATTTAAACTGGCAATACCGGGTAAAATATAAACTTTCAAAACATAGAATGCAACACAAATATATCAAGAACGGATAACCATTGCACAACCGCAGGAGTAATCCAATTAAGTTTTTTAGTCCTTACGGAAAACGGAACGGCATTCATTGACAGTATGGTCCATTGTCTCCTCATCGTCCACGCAGTAGCATACGCCGGTATTTCCAAAGCCCCGTTTTTGCATCATCGAATGACTTCTGTTATGGTCAGTTCGAAACATGTTCAGTCATGTCCATTCCCTTCTTGGAAGGTCTAGTTCCGGCTTATCTCCTTTCAGATTAGTAACTGAATGTCTATTTCTTGGGTTAGTGTTTCTAAGGTTGGCCTCTAATTTTTTTACAGGTTCGAAAGCTTTTCTTAAATCATTGCCTAGATAGATGGAAAATCTTGATTTAATTCGGCTTCGTGGAGGGTTCTGAAGACCGTTGAGTATTGGCAGTGACTGGGCATTCATGGTTTTGTCCTACATACTCATTGCAACTTGTTCTCTTCGGATTCTTGGTAGGGGAATATTAAATAGAACAGGCAGCCATTCAGTTGGTGTTGATTTGGTAGAACCACTTACAATTAATACATCATCTTTGCTGCTTGTTGTCTTCGGATCCTAGATGCGGGGTATTAGATAGAACAGACAGACATTGAGTTGATTTGCACTTACGATTTGCCTATATTCGTGTAATTGGGCATCTATTAATTTAGTGTTATAACATACTGGTGACTAAAGAATTTTTGTTAAACTTAATCAAAAATTCAAGGCTTTAATCCTCAAATCCATAGGACTTAGAATATCATAGATTTAAGATGTAAACAAAATCGACTGATAAGGATGGTAAACAACCATTTGGTTTGTGGTGGATATCTTGCAAATACAACATTTATTGGCCTAAACATGTTGTCATCAAGACATCCTGCGGTTACGTAACAGGCTACCATGATAGGTAACCTAAAAGTGATATCATCGGTGTGGCCTGATTATGTGGCGAGGGGTAGTGTAAGAAGGTCAACCAACAAACGTTCCCAAATCATCCATTTGCCGAATATCAGCATTCAGATCCCCTGACGTAACCTGTACATTGACCGTACAGCTCATATAACCGGAACGATACCTCCCAAGGGAGGGCCCGGTATCGAAACCTGAATATGTTTTTTCCTAGGTAATTGCTACGGTCACTAGTCAACAACGCCGCAACCAACAATACTCTACTCGTCGCGATATGATGGCGACACCTTTCACCTGCACCACAATACCACTTATCGACAGGCAACCCACATAACATTACATACATGACGTCACACTTCTCCCGCCATAAAAGTAGGATATCACAAGCATGTTTAGGTCCGTGAATGTTTCCTTATCACCCGACCATTCTTCCATCAGTCTGCGACTGATACGAAGAGCGTGTTTACAACTGCAGTTTCTCAGTGTGACCTTGAAAATTTTCCAAATCCTGCTATTCTGAAATATTGGAAAAAATATTAAATAACAATTTTTATTAAATAAAGATATATAACAAATTGTCTTTAGTCAAGTGATGCATTTGTTCCTATTGTTCAAGTGAATAATTTTTTAAACTTCAACTGAAGTTAATATTTGCATTGTTAAATATATATTCGAATAAAAATTATTATTTATTACTGTTATAAAAAGATGCCTAGTTATAATTGAGGAGCCTGTCTTCATACTATCATTTCGAGATTTCACAATCCATTGAACGCAAAGAATACAGGGTGGGCCAATAGTGAGTGGACATAAAATTGTGGTAATACTGATATATATATTTTAAAAATTTGCCTTTAGGGGAGGATGAGGGGTAATGAGAGATACAAACTAAAAATACATTCACTATAATTTCCAGATATATACATATTGAAGTTATATATTTTTAAATGGACCACCCTGTATATTATAACATATTTGGATTCCTCTGTCAATTTTACCAAGACTTTATTCTTTATATATGTTACCTAAAATTCACCTTTGAGGATGATCCGATATTTTCTCAAAATCTTGACATCTAGAAACAGTTGAATATTAGAGCTGCCTGGCATTGGGAGAAAGTATTAACCATCCCTCATACTTCGAAGAGCCAGAATGATAATGATGAACCCTTTTTATTGTGCCCCATGTCGTTCACTTCAATTTTGAAAAGTTTAATTATGGATAACTTGATTTTTTAAAATGGAACTCACAATTTTTTTCAGGTTAGGTTAGTTCATTTAATTTCCTTTCGTCTGATGTATAGTTTATGTCTATCCAAGAAATCAAAAATGATTTATTTATTATTCATAAAACAATTTTGGTCTTGGAAGGTTGTGGGGTTCAATTTCCATGCCACAATCTTCCGTCCATGCACTATTGGCCTGCCCTGTAGGTATATAATATAATAATTGTTTCAGATTTCAATCAGTTGAGGGAAGCGTAACTGATGAGGGTTCTCGACTAGAAACAATACAGGGTGAGGTTTTTTTGATAATCATTATGGGGATCTCGGAAACTAGCGGCCCAATTTAATGACACTTTCGGATTTTTGTAAAAAGTCATGGCTTACTAGATATTTTGAAAAAAACGAAATTCTGTTGATTTAGTCAAACCCCTCTAGCTCCTTTGTTTTAGATTTTATAAAAAAGTGTAAATATCAAAATTGAAGAGAATTGTATCCCGAATATGATTGTCATGTCCTCGTTTGCGTGAGCTCTTGTTTTCGAGATATGACACAAACTTATCTTTTTTTGAACGGAAACCATAGTTGGCTATGACTTCAAAAAATCGGACACTTTTAGAACTTTCCAACGATATAGTACTCAATGAGTTATTCATAAAAATAACTTAGTTATGGATGTTTTTGTCTCTTATTTTTCACTTTTAACGTAGGTAGCCATGAAGTAGATTGATTTATTACTAACTATTTTTTTTATTAGGTATATCAGATATAACGAAAATACTAAATAAGTAGGTACTTACTAAAAACTTAAGAAAATTAAAGTACATAATAATGGTTACAATTTATGTTCAAAAAGTCCACCATTGTTATTTAGACAAAAATTGCATCTTTTTAAGATTGACATTACCGCTTTCCTCACAGACCGCCTATCAATTTCATCAATTGCTTGTAATACCGCCTGTCTCATACTTTCTTTTGTATACTTTGTTTTTTAGCGCACCCTATAAATAGAAGTCTATAACTGCCAAATCGGGAGACCGGGGTGGCCATTCGCGTGGGCCATTTCTTCCTATCCAAGAGTTTGGATAGATATTATCTAAGTGTTGTCTTACTAATAACGAGTTATGAGCAGGTGCTCCATCATGTTGGAACCACTCAATTTCTAAACTAGTTCTCAATTTCAAATTATGCAACATGTCTTGAAAACTGTATTGCAAGAAATGCAAGTAGCGCTCCCCAGTAAGTGATTCGTTATAGATAAAAGGCCCCAGAATAGTAGACCCTATGATACCACACCAAACATTAAAACCAAATTTTATCTGGGGTCGTCTTTGTTCTACATGGAAAGGGTTTTCTTTAGCCCAGATATGCTCATTGTGTCTATTGAACATACGGCAGTTAGTAAATCTATTTTCATTTGACCATAACACCTTTAATGAAAACTGTGAATTGTCAAGTCACATGTCTCTAAACCATGTACAAAACAAAATACGTCGATGTTCGTCACCAGCATTCAAAGCTTGAGAAACTGAAAGTTTGTATGGGTGAAACTTGTGCGGTTTCAGTACCTTAACTACAGTTCGTTGAGATGTGCCAGCTTCTGCCGCAATCTCACTAGTTGATGTAGATGGATTTTGATTTACCATTGGCAAAACATTTATTTGTGCTGCTTCGTTAATTTGATTACGTTCCTTTGGTGGTTTAGTAAAAGATCCATATCAGCGTAAACTATCGTAAAGCCTCTTAAATGTACATAGAGCAGGTTGAAGACGATTATAATATCTATGAAAGTATTCCTCATCTGCACGAACTGAATTTTTACGGCATATGATATAACATTCCACCATATTCAGTTTTTCTTCGTTAGAATATTCAATTTTATCACGAAAACTTGTCAGTATCGACTGTCAGTTGAGCACTACTAATGGAATTACTCTCAAATGAGGAAACGTCAAAGTAAAAACAATCTTTTTCATGACTACCTACGTTAAAAGTGAAAATAAGAGAGAAAAGAAATAACTCTATTTTTATGAATAACTATATCGAGTATTATATCGTTGAAAAGCTCTAAAAATGTCCGATTTTTTGAGGTCATAGCCAACTATGGTTTCTATTCAAAAAAAGATAGTGTCATATCCCGAAAACGAGAGCTGCCACGCAAACGAGGACATGACAATCATATTCGGGATACAATTCCCTCCAATTTTGATATTTACACTTTTTTTATAAAATCAAAAACAAAGGAGCTAGAGGGATTTGACTAATTCGACAGAATTTAGTTTTTTAAAAATATCTAGTCTAGATAACTTTTTTCAAAAATCCGAAAGTGTCATTAAATTGGGCCAGTAAAACTGCATACTGATCATCAAAAAAAAAACTCACACTGTATATTATTATAAAATTCATCTACGCCGTCCCTGACTAAAGCAACGTAAAGCATTATTCATTCCAATAAATCAATCAATCGCTGAGATAATAAAAAAACTGGAATTTTTGAATGGAGCAAAAACTGTTTATCTGGACGCTGTGTGAACAAATGTAGAACGACCAGAAAATTCGATGTAGGATATATACAGCAATATGGAATTCCTAAGTTAGTTAATACAGTGTACATAGTATTATGATTTCGATGTGAATTGTATTCAGAATCAGCTGTTGTAAATATTTGATTTTTAGTGTAAATAAGAGTTTTAGAAAGTGAAGTGAATATCAGTTTTTAAAATTAACCAAATTTGAACCAACGAAGTTTATTGCAATATTATCTTGAGTTCAATGGATTGTAAATCTAAAAGATAAATAAATACAGTCAAATTTGAGCTAGAGCCTAGGGTTATTTTGAAGCATTGTATTGTAATGTTTTTATTTTCACACTCGGGTTCTGTTCAGTTCTTGGATTTATTTAAAAACACAGTCTAACTCACTCTAATTTATTTCCACCACTTTTACACAAATTTATATTCACAGAAACTACTATTTACATTTTATCTTAACTGTACAAACGACCGACGAAAACTGAAAACTCCTATCGCCAGCTGGTCCTTTTATACATTTATCTTGGAATTGTCTGGTACGTCCACGAACCATGGAGAAATTCCATCATGTTCTGGAAGCTTTAAGGGAATTCCCAGTAACGGCAGCGGTCCGCCGGTTGAGAGACAAACATTTCGGGTTCCACGAATTTATCGGAATAATGTCCCTTCCATGAATTGGTTGAGGGCCGATTGCACCAGCTGTCGGATGAATTCTCGTAACAGTATTTTAATGGAGGGTTAAGTTGATTTCAAGGCAAAAAATGTAGTTTAAACAAAAAGTTGTGTTATTTGAATGCATATACATAACAAGATCTTTAATGATAGTCCATAGTAGAGGTATAACTTTTCTCGGCCATCATGAACCATTAACGAATTCATCAAACCTACTCATGACTACAAATTGATTGATTGCACCACCTTCTCATTTCGTATTCCACAAAAAACAAAGGGCGATAAAAAGCCTAACAAACGAACTGATAGCGATAAATATATTTTGAAACGTTATACCGCAGTTGTCATCTGCAAGAAAAATTATTTTATTCAGCAGAAGATATAAATACGTGATACGAAACTCTGTGTCTGATGAAGAGTTAACGATATATTTTACTTTACTTGAAAAATGAATAAAACAATAAGCGATACATATTTCAAACCGTTTAACAGTATTCAACACTCCATATATCATCGGAATGGGCATAGAATATCAAGTACCATAAGCCGTAAATAAAAGGAATAATATTCGTAAAACACGAAAACGCATTAAAATTGATGCAACGAGGCTATAAAAGCTATTAGATTGATAGGTGTCGAAAATTCTAAAGAATGGAGGTTTAATTCATTTGATTTAATTGAAATTTTACGTTTTCTATCTGGTTGAAAGGAAACATGACTTTTTTTATTCATATGATGGGAATTTAAACAAGATTTTGTTATTAATTAGTAATGTGATATTTTTAGTAGTTTAAGTTTTTATGTTAGATCTCGTCTCAGAAAAGCGAGACGAGACGTTTTGGAAAATGATATGGTCGATACTGAGACCACGTACAGTGCAACCCGAGAGCCTCGTTTTAAAATCTGGTGAAATATTTTATTGTAAATTCAAAAAAGACTCAATAACTAAGTATGATTTTTCACATTTTTACTCTTCTTATAATAACGCATCTCTTATCAGAAATATTTTAAATGTTTTTTTAAGATCATTGGGTTACCTTACTCTCGGTTGATATATGTGTCTACATTAAACTAGAGAGTAATAGGCGTATATGCTATTAAAAGAGTTTTTTTGGCTCCAAAATTTCTACCTCGAAGATCCTCTTATTTACAGCAGGCATACCGTCAACTTTTCTTATATACGACTGATGCCATTATAATTTCAATACTTAAGGTACAACTTTTATTGCCTCTAAATTCCGATGTTTTGCAAATTTTGTCTCTATTTGTACATTTGGAGATTTTTGGTTTTTTCTTGTAGTAAAGATGTGAACAATTATTGTTTATATCTGTGGAAATATATATAACAGAACAGAGCTATAACCATCCTCCATCCTGTATATGATTGGCTTATGTCCACATCATATAACAGTTTTTTAATCACCCTATATAATTTTAATTTCACATTTTTTCCAACAATTTTATACCACCAAACGTTCAGTCCACCCTATATTCCAACCATCCTGTATATACGGCTGCCTCCGGACCACTATCATTGTAGTCCGTCCTGTATTTCAATCTTCATATAAATGCAACTCCTTCTACCACTTTGCTTTGTGATTTTGTTTGCTATATCTAAACACCCTGTCTATAAACCCACCAAATAGCAGTTTAAAGTTTGACATGTGTTGTCACTGAATTTTCTATTAGGCCGGGAGAATGTGACAACCAAATGCACCGTCTTCGCAAAATGGAAAAATTTGCATTTAAATAGGTATTTGCCTGGTATACAAACAAAACGAGCTTGGTACTCACTTATTTAAGGAGCCGAAAATACTATGCTTTACTACCTACAGGCTTGATATGTACATAGAAAATTTTCAAGTTCGCAATTAAAACTTCCAGTGCCTAAAATTACCGCACTATTACATTGGAATTAAAATATTTATGAGGAAATATCCGTTATGTCATTTCGATGAAATTTTTAATAAGAATTTTGGAATTTTAGGCGATTTTCTGCAAAATTGCAAGTTGCACGTCGCAGAAAAGTATATGAGATCATCTAAGGATCTTCCTTAATAGATTAAAAGTTAAAAAACTATAGACATCCATAAGGAGTTATCGAAAAATCGACTAAAATATTAGGGATATTGGTCGATTTCCATGCACGCATGTGTTCATTCACAGATTTTATCACTTTATCAATAGAATTCTTTTCCAAAATTTGAAGTTTCACCAATCCGGATATATACTTTATTAAACAAGACCATATTCATTCAAAACGGTGCACCATAGGAGAAGAAATCAGGTAACATACATACAAAAAAAACGAAAAAAAATATAACCTTTTTCTTTTTGGAAGTCGGTAAAAATTTTTTTAAAATAAAAACATGTATGCAGTACTTAAAATATTATTTTGTCTATTCATTGGGTTTTCTCTCCTCCAAATTTTTTCCTGTAACAGATAAGTATTTAAAAATTGTATATGTAGAACAAAGTGTAGTAAGGCAATTTCGTAAAATTGCCCGGATTACTGGCTGTCTGTACAGAGATTCTTCCTCACAGTTTTTCTGAGAGAAAGAGATGTCTATAAAATGATCAACCAGTATTCCTGTATATAAGTAATGTATTGTATATTGTGTAATACTTATCTATGTATGGAGACGTTTCAACTCCGAGTCTAGAGTGTCAATCGTTTAGTGTTGTTTTCGAGGTTTTTTTAAAAAATTTTCGCTTTGATTTCGAATTTGTTGTTTGTCAAAAAATTTGACACTGACAATTTTTATTAAGAGTATTCATAAATATATATTACAAGTATTTATTCATGTGATTGTCCCACCTACGTAAAGTATTCGAAAGTGTTAGAATTGTGAATTGTGTCTGTAAAAAAGGCAGCAAAAAATATTATACAGATTATGAGTTATATTTTAATAAATAGTGACAATGAAAAGGCCATTGAATCAGAAATAAATAGTTTGGACGACGAAATGTATGTGGTGAATAAATACAAGGTATGGGTACTAAAATAATATGTCTTTTGTTGAACTTCCATGTTGATAGGAACTGTACGAATCTGCAGCACTGGCCTGTGCAGCCGGACCAAGGTCCCGAAAGGACTAGGCCACGAAGTATAGATACAAGGAGTCCGAACGTAATGTTAAATAAATGGTAGCAGTTTAGGGGACAGAAAGTTTTGCCGGTAGAGCGCGCCACTTTTGAGGAAGTACTCGTTTAAATCCTTACGCGGGTAATCTTGTTGATACTGACAGCTGACAGCAAACAATTTTATTAAAAAAATAAATTTATGTTATCAACAGGTCTTTAAGAATTAAAACTATAGTTAATCTTTTCTCTTTACGTGTTAAACTATTAAACAAACCGTAAGTGAAGTAAAGAATTTAAACATAGTTTCAGCAAATTAAGTAGTAAATATAATTCAAAATGGTTAAATACCTATTTATTTCGTCGTTATATCGTATTAGTTATAAATAAAAGACGTTTAACATTTAAATACCAAACAATTTAGATTTGACAAATACACTAGTTAAAATTTCTCTTCATAGTAAAAAAGTTTAAATTATTATTTAAGTTAAGATGATTTTCTTTCTATTAATAATAACAGTAAGTTACAGTAATTTGGAAATTTATAAATACAATATTTATTAACAACACTAATGTTTAATATTAATTTTAGGTTACTCACTTTCGGAACTTTGAATATACTTACTTTAGCCATAATTCCACTTGCCTTTCGGCCACTGAGGCAACCATGAACAGCACAACACCTGCCCATTTTTTTATTAAAACTATTTTTAAACAATTACATTAATATTTTATACTTAGTTTTATAATTTTAATAATTTCGGCATTCGACAGCGCATATTTACGTTTGATAATAATAATAACATCGGTACGTCCTGAACATTTGCGCAGCTAGTGGTAGAAAAGAGAACTATGATCTGGGTTTAATATTGTATACCACGAATACTGCGGAAAAGCCTATACCGTTCGGACTCCTTGTATCTATACTTCGTCTAGACTCTTTTTCGAGGCTTCTGTACTCCATATTCTTGGGTGATGTTACCAACTGACACTGGTGGCTCAGGTAACTAGATTACTTGGGTTTATCAGTTCCCAAATGAAATAACTAAAACAAGGCAGGGGCACTATACGGTTATTACTATTACGTATCACTATATATTATAAACTAAATAAGTTAAAAAAACACGAAGTAAGTAACTAATAAGAGAAAGATAATATTTGTTTACAGCTGTTAATTAATTACTTTTTTATAATTAAGTAGATACATTATCATTTGTTTTACTTGTTACACACTTCAAAATTATTATTTAATTTTTGCAAAATAACTTTCTTGCGTTTTAGTTTAATTCTTTTTGTTTTCAAAAAATTGTTTTTATAAATTTATTAATTTTATATTAACACACCAAATTACATAACCAAAGTTAATGGGAAGGGTGCGTCGGATTTTTTTTTGTACCTCACAGATAAATTTCTATAAATGCAATAAACTTAACATTAAAAAATATGTGCATATTAGGTAGGAATGATCTCATTTCGGATTCTAGGTACCCCTTATTCTAAAAGCCTCTCTCGATAAGCTCGCATTTTTCGTCTGCAGCCATTTGAAATGACAAGATGAATCTCGTCGGTCTCGGGCGATTTCAATGTGACATCCTGGGTGCGTCGCGGAGGCAAAAGTCGCCCCGTCGTTAGGGCACAGGCGGCTCAAAGAACGTTGTATGCGCAAACAGCGACGCTGCGTTTCCTTATCGTTTCAATCTCGAGTCAAAACGTGAGAGACGCGACGTCGGTCGATGCCGATGGTCTCTTTTAACGAAGAGAAATCTTTTAATCGGCTGTCGGTTAGTACAAAATAACCGCGCAACCCCGTAGAATAAAGCCGATTGCCGTTATTGCAAACATCGATCAGTGTTGCTGCTGTCGTCTTTGTTTTGTGACTCGAGTGTGGGCTTTTCAGGTTTTTTAACCAAAACATCGGTGCGCCATTAGGGCTTTAATGAGGTCGTTGACTTTCGGTTCTTTCTTGAAAAATTATTGCATAACTTACGAAAATTGTAAACATTCACCAAAAACGTCTGAGAATTTTTCACGAACTGAATGTCTTGTGGTGATAAATTAATTTTTTGAATGTTTAAGCTATTTTTAAGGTATTAAATCTAAAACGACAGTGATACTAATGACAGTGGGTAGAATTTTGAAATAACATTTTTTTTAATATTTACACGGGAGGACAGTTCTACGACGTTCGCCTCTTCCCACTCTTCAGTTTCAAGGCTTCTTATTCTGAAAATCCACATTGTTCATTTCTCCCCTCCTCATGGCCTCTTGAATTCGCGCTCTCCAGGATTTGCAGATTCTATCTCTTATTCTTCTATTGTAAAGTCGATTGAAGGTTGAGTGATGTTACATGTGTTTTTAAACGATTATACCGTTCAAGTTCAGCAGTGATTTGAAAAATGTTACCGGGAAAAATATCCATCAAAAAGAAATATTTGCCGATTGTATGGGTATAATAAATTATAAAGCCTTTGGAAAAACCACTGAAAACACGGATTGCCCAAGTCATGCAATTGCAGTGGCTGCTAGAGATGTGAGATTAACAACTATTATTTACTCGACAACAATAACAACTGTTATTGTCTGCAAAAAATAAGAGATAACATATATATGTTTACTACTGCTTAGCGCCTATCGAACAATAACATAAACAGTCCGGGCTTAAAAATGCACCTAACCTCAACTGCTTTTTCCAACAACAATACCAGACAAGTCCAAAACTAAACGACTGAGAAAGCAGTTGTTCTATTTCGACGGATAAAATAAGTAGCCGATAGCAGTGGTTTTCATACTCATCGTTTATGTTCGTGGTTGTCATTGTAAAACAAAATATACGCTGAATAGTTAACATCAAACTGAAGGGCCAAGTATTATTGGAAAATTTAACAGTAGTTTGATATTATATACGTTTGGTTGGTGTTCAGATATACTTTCGTTCATCGTTGTCATTGTAGAAATCTTGACAATTCATTCATTCATACATCCTTTTATGGCCTCTACACTTATTGTGTAATTTCGCCAGTTATTACTCTTTGTTTAGTCTTTCATTTTTATTTCTGTGAAAATCTAACCTTCCCTAAGAAGATCAAATTTTTCCACTAGAAACTCGCATTCGCACACATCACAACATCCATAGGCATGGGTGGGATTCGAACCCACGGCCAAAGTCGAGTCAGTTTATGAAACGTGAGCTTCAACCACTGAGCTACCGGACCCCTAATTTTGACAATTTAATTACAAATGAGGAAATTGGTAATAGATAATGATTAATATATACTAGAAACTCTATTATGGGTATACATTATAAATATTATAATAGTACATGTTCTTGAAAAAACATATTTGAGTTGTTTCAATAGTATTAACATATACTGAATTAGTTCGTTACATT
Organism: Octodonta nipae; assembly: GCA_034190945.1. NCBI lineage: Eukaryota > Metazoa > Arthropoda > Insecta > Coleoptera > Chrysomelidae > Octodonta > Octodonta nipae. The sequence continues at coordinate 13,812,943 of CM067219.1, read as the reverse complement.
AATGCTTTATTATTTATTAGTAATACATAAATCATTATATCTACATAATAGAATTGAATTGAAAAAGAATATATTAACAGATTAACGTATGTCATAAAGAAGAGTATTATTGATCACGGTATGAAAATAAAATATTTATTTTATTTTAAAATTAGAGGTAACTAAGAAGTAAGTTAGTACAGATATTGCAAAAACATATTTTTTGTACTTTATCTATGACGTGAGTTTTCCTGTTCTTGAGAATAACGTCTTACAAGAGACGGACTTAACAACTACCAAATAATCTCTACATAAAATTCCGTTAATTTGGATAATTATATAAATTAATATAATTGAGAATAACACCAGAAATAAATATATAATATTTCCATAACAACAGTGTACCACATATTAGACAAAAAATAAAACCTCAGAAAATTGTTTACAGTATTTTAATTATTGGTTCTGAACTTCCAGTTTAATATTAATCTCAGAGATACAACATTGCAAGAATAAGGCGCCTTACAAATATATTCTAATATATTCTATATCGTACTAAATGGGAAGATTTTATTGGTAGCCAACACATATTTTAGTTTCTTTCCAAGAGATGGCGACAGCAATTTTGACCATAAAAACTGTTATCTGTTATTTTCAGTTGTTATATGCAAATAGCAATAACAATAGCAACTGTTATTTGAAAATAGTCATTGTGCCCATCTCTAGTGGCTGCACCTGAAAAAATCTAAAAATAATCAAATTTCTTATGTCCGATCGTACATGGAAGTTTGAAGAGATAGCTGTGACATTGGATACGTGTATGAACAAATTTGTTCTAATTGGCTGCCGCATTAATGAGACATGGATTTATTATAATACGCGGGAGTCGAAAAGAGCGTTAGCCGAGTGGCAACGAAAAGACGAAACCGTACAGAGTTCTAGGATACATCAGGTAACATGTTAGTCTTTGAATTTTCCATCACGCTCAGAATTTTACTAATCGACTTTCTTCCGAAGCACCACACGATCAACAGGGACTAACTATATTGCATCATTGGATCGATTGGATGACGCGATCAAGCAGAAAAGGCTTCACATGGCAAAGAAAAAGCTATTTCACCAAGATAATGCACCCATCCACAAAGTACGATGAAGACGATGGTGAAATCGAACGATTTACGATGTGAATTGTCTTAACACACGCATATTCACCAGATCGGGCCTCATCTGACTTCTACCTGTTCGCAGATCTCAAAAAAATTGGTACATGATTTCTTTGTGTCAATTGCAGACGAGCTGATTAAAAACCTTTCTTCTTCTAATAGCTCCTTCAATGAGTATTTATCAAATCAATACATTGGAGATAGCTTCAAATTTTACTCAGTATCAGAAAAAATGGTTTCAGATAAAATTTCCGACATTAAAAATAGTGGTAGCAGAGACTGTTATGACATCAACTTTAGAATCCTTAAATATCTCACAGATATAGTTAGCAAACCCCTGACTCACTTGTTTAATCTCTGTATCCGAGAAAGCATATTTCCTTCTGTTCTCAAACTGGCAAAAGTTATACCTGTTTTAAAAATAAAGGAGATCCTGAAGATGTAACTACTTACAGGCCTATATCTCTATTGCCACTTATCTCAAAAATTCTTGAATCTTTATTGAAAGACCAAATGAGGCTTAGTCTCAACATTAGTAAGACCCAGAACATTAATTTTACATTACAATCTTCATCATCGACTCTAGAGAGTGATGGACCAGTGAAGTTCTTAGGGGTCTACCTTGATCCTGGGTTGACCTGGGAAGCCCATGTTAATTTCCTTAGCTCCAAATTATGTAAAATAACTTTCCTTATAAGGAGCCTGTCAAAAACTGTATCTAGGGGCACATTACTGACAGCGTATCATGGATACTTTAGCTCCAATATGTCCTACGCGATTCTAAATTGGGGGCATTCACCATGCAAATTTTTAAGTTACAACGCCGTTGTGTTAGAATTATTGCAGGCTTAAAATACCGCGAGTGTTGTAGAGATAGCTTTGTGGGGCTAAAAATACTTACCCTACCTTGCACTTTTATCCTTCAGTGTCTTGTCTATATGAAACAGAACCAAAACAGCTACAGAACACACAACGATATTCACTCCTATTCAACAAGGAAAGGAGGAGAATTAGTTCTCAGCTATTATGGCATTAAATTTTTCAATGCACTGCCAGCAGAAATAAAAAAATTAAACGTACATCATTTTAAAACAAAAGTAAAAAATTATCTTTTAAAACATGCCTTTTATTCTTTTGAGGAGTACTTAGGAAGTGATTTCAATGTATAAATTTTTAATGTGTTTGCCTCTATAATGTACAGTGTTGTCTACATATTAGTAAATAGGACATTTTATTTTCTTACTATTTTAATAACATTTTATATAGGCTTTTGTATACATATTTAATACATTTCATGCTTGTGTACCTTTGACTTGTAAAAACACACAGTTGTAGTACTTTACCAATAAATAAACTAAACTAAACTAAACAAGTGAGATATGTTGTGCCTCTAGGCTACTGCCTCATGTGTCGGAGTCATGACAGTTTCTTTCGACATATCCATTTTGTACCATCTATTTTTCTACTTATAAGTTCTTGAAGATGTTTGTACTTTTGTTCGCACATAATCTGCCCTAGACATTCCAACATCCTTCTTTTTATTATGTTTAATATGGCTCGATCTTTTTATACGTTACTTGTGTGGACAGTCCACGATATCTTCATCATCTACGATAAGACACATCTCAAATGCTTCAATGTTATTTGATATTTTTTGTTAAAATACATGAGAGTTTAACCTCCTATAGGTGGCTTGGGCCTGAAGTATTCGAGTGCAAATTTTATTTTCTGGATCAAGAGTATCGTTTCTCCAACATGCCAGGTATTTAAATGCCCTTACTCTTTCCAGCTGCTCGTCATCGAACATCAAATGAGGATGGTCGTCGATTTGTACCTCACTGATCAAGATAAATTTCATTTTATTTTTGTTTATGGATAAATTATCTTTAATGCATTCTTCCAAATTTATTAAGCAGTTCTTGGAAATCTTCTTTGCAAACCTTATGTTATAGATTATTTCTTCTTCTATTTTTATTTCTTTCTGAACTTCTAGTGCATTTCTAAATATGTTCTCTTGAAGAGTGTTAGTGAAACAATGCATCCCTGTGGATAGCACGTCGAATAGATGTATTATTTATTAGTTGCGCTTTTGATAAGAGAATGTCATTTAGAATTTGTTTTATGTATTTGATACATTTATTGTGCTATCGTTCAACTCCCATCTGGAGCAACATGTAATTTGTGATCATAGTTGTTACCGTGGTTTTTCTTCCTGTCTAGGTGGTTTATCCAATTCTTCAAACGCCTTTTTAATGATGGTTTCAGGATATCGATTCGTCAAAAGGTCTTCTCAAAGCTTCACGTGTTCTTGTGTGAGGGCCTCTGGTGTGCTGCAGATATATTTGGTTCTATGGAGTAGTGTTTTGATGATGCCAGTTTTCGTTGCTGATGGGTGGTTAGAATTGTAGTGCACGTATAACGCTGTATGTGTAGCCTTCCTGTAGACTGTTGTTTTGATTATTCCTTTTTTCTCCATGGTGAATCTACTGGATGGTTGGGTTCGGTTTAGGAGCTCCAGGAATGTCTATAGTCCTCTCCCTCCGTGTTGCCAAATAATTAATTAAAATCGTTTGGAGACACGTTCTGTCATGATCGCAAGAAAACTACCCGTACTCCCCGATATACGTGGTTCGATTCACTAATAGAAGAGAATAAAACATTTTTTTAAATATAACCGACTTCCACCTATAATTAAACAGCTAAAAATAATTATAACAAAATACAACTCTAGTAAATAAATAACACTTTCATTGTTGTTAGGTACCTACCCAATAAGTAAAAAATGTAAACATTAAAAGGTGCTCATTCTGTACAAATTAATTACCTACCAATCTAGTATATTTTTGAAGTCGGTGCCAAGCAACAATCAAGTTTGATGAAGTAGTAGATAAGTACGCAAAGAAAGATTTTACATTTGCTTGGCGCCGACTTCAAAGTATACTAGATTGGTAGGTAATTAATTTGTACAGAATGAGCACTTTTTAATGTTTACATTTTTTACTTCCTGGGTAGGTACCTAACAACATTGAATGTGTTATTTATTTATTAGAGTTGTATTTTGTTATAATTATTTTTAGCTTTTTGGTTATAGGTGGAACTCGGTTACATATTTTTTAAAAAATATTTTATTTTCAACTTTTTAGTTTTTTTTTTGAACTCAGATAGTTTTCATTCTTTATTTTTTATGTATGTATAACCTTAATAGACAGAACCAGGTAACATCGAAAGCCTCAACATTACGCAATGATACTTTCTCATTTAAATTGACAGGTAAATGCTTACGAACAAAATGTATTAGTACGCGTTGACTTAATAAGCCCAAAAAATATTTATGCCTTATGGACCACGCCATGTAACCTTTTTTCAACTTTTTTTGACAACTCTTTATAACTATAGATAAATCCACTCCGCGCTATGTACCAACCATCATGTACATACGACTGGCCACTGACAAGCATAAATTTGTTAGCTGCCTTCTGTAAACTATAGAACGGAGTAGAATCCATCCCATATTTACGGAGTCAAATCCGTCCTATATTTCAACCATAGTAAATAACTCATTGTGGGCTACCCCATGAATTATTTCATTTTTAACATTTTATATTATCGGCCTGTGTAACATTAATTCCTGTCCACTCTTTTTGCAACTTCTTATGGGCTATAAAGGAAATAATTTTTTAATCACACTGTATAAATATAATTCAACTCCAGCATATATTTCAACCATCCTGTATATGATTTGCTTATGTCCACATCATATAATTTTTTTAATCACCCTATATAATTTTAATTTCACATTTTTTCCAACATTTTTATACCAAATGTCCAGTCCACCGTATATTCCAACCAGCCTGTATATACGGCTGCCTATGGACCACTATCCTTCTACTCCGTTTGATATGTGTTGTCACTGAATTTTCTATTAGGCCGGGAGGATGTGACAACCAAAAACACCGTCTTGGCATTTAAATAGGTATTTGCCTGGTATACAAACAAAACGAGCTTGGTACTCATGGATTTAAGGAGCCGAAAATACTATGCTTTACTACCTATATGCTTGAGATGTAAATAGAAAATTTTCAAATTCGCAATTAAAACTTCCAGTACCTAAAATTACCACACTATTCCGTTGGAATTAAAATATTTATGAGGGAATATCCGTTATGTCATTTTGATGAAATTTTTGATAAGAAATTTGTAATTTTCGGCGATTTTCTGCAAAACTGCAAGTTTCACGTCGCAGAAAATTATATCAGATTACCTAGGGATCTTCCTTAATAGATTAAACGTTAAAAAACTATACACATCCATAAGGAATTATCTAAAAATCGACTAAAATATTAGGGATAGTGGTCGATTTCCATGCACGCATGTGTTCATTCGCAAATTTCATCACTTTGCCAATAGAATTCTTTTCCAAAAGTTGAAGTTTTACCAATCCGGATATATACTGTATTAAACAAGACCATATTCATTCAAACGGTTCACCACAGGAGAAGAAATCAGGTAACATACATACGAACAAAAAAGAAAGTAAAAAAATACGCAACGAATTGATAATCTCCTTCTTTTTGGAAGTCGGTTAAAAACCCTACACAAACGGTATAACAATGATTTATGAATTTCTCTCTGAACAAAACAAAAGAAAAAAGGGGATGTACAAAATAACTTATTGAAACTTGAATAAAACTAATACAGAACAGCACCGGAATAAAACAGAACCGGCAGTTTGATTTACATTACATACACTTGTCTCAATATACGTTGACAATTGACAACGCCGAAGAGGATTTTCCTGTTCGGTCATCGTGTCATAGGTAACGACAAGAGATATACTTAACTATTTAGCTATCATAGAGTGCTAAGTGGCCCGGTCAGGTTAGCATGTCCGAAACATCTTCTTCAGCCACTGCCGCTACACATCACTGACAATCAACCTCCAGATACGGCAAGGCTGATTGGACCAGATAAGGGATTAGGGTTCTAATGAGCATGACCAGTGACGCATGACCAGTGCCCCATGACCACTTAAGGGTACAAATCCGATGGATAACCTGAATTCTCATTATTCAGCTGAGGACGAAAGCAGATTCAAACTTATTGAAACGTTGTGAGAGGAACCATTTTAAGATGATTAAAGTCCTAGGAAAATTCGAAGAACGAGTTACATTTTCTACCAGTTTTAAACTAAAACTATATGTCTTTTTAAAAATTGTATGTAACATTTTCACCTTTAAAGTGTTATTGCTTAAAATATTTGCACTCATACCGTTTACGCCCTGTATATAGACTAATTCAGAATCTCACTTTCTCTGATGTCGGTTAAAAACATCCACTAAAAAATATCCGAACTGGGAATCTGCTCTTTATAATAAGTCGGTTAATAAGAGAGACACATACATACGTTAACACGTAGTATTGCATGATTAGTACGAGCATAATCGGCTTGGAAGTTTGTGCAATATAAAAACAAAATCAACAAAATCCGAGAACGGTATTAAAACACTGATCGTCCGGGTATTATTATTAGCAGGGGTGACATTACGCGATGCGGACGTTGTCGAGAATAAATTACGGTGAAATTATCGAGAGATTAAATTTTGCCAGAGTAGAATGAAGTAAGTAGGTATGAGAGCAAATACCAATTAAAATGGACGTTGAGAAGACGCGAATGAAATATGGCCGTTGATCATGTGCTTCGTTACGTTATCGGTGTTATCGTAGAGCAATTAGTGGCATGAAGATGCGAGCCATCGATACGGAGACTTACGTGAAAAACGTCAAATTCCCATTATCTTCGCTTTTTACGCAGATTATGATTTTACCCGGCAACAGTACGGTAAACGAAGTCCAAATAACTCACGGATATAAATTGGGTAAAGTCATAAATTAAATTAAAATGAAAGAGAGTTTTTAATCAAACACAAAACACAGGGCTGCGATGAAAAACATTCTTTTATTATTTTGGTATGCTTGTGATATTCCTGACGAGCCCATAGTTTGTAGATGAATACAAATATTTTGAGGAATATCAGATATAAATCAAAAACTCTTATAACATTTTACGAATTTCATACCCATTTTTACAGTTATAAACAGACACTTTTGCATTGAAAATGCTGCCGAAACTACAAATGGAGCTACAAAACAGATCATATGGCTTTACTGATTACTACAATATTGACAAACGTTTTGTTTTGACACGTTGTAGTTCCGATTGATGTTTAATCGGAACTACACCGCAAACTGAATGAAAAGATATTGCAACATCGCCATATCTGAATGCTTTCGTAGTATTTGTGACATGTTTGTTTTTTTTATATTCTAAAGGCTAGTTTGTAAGTGTGCAATTTTCGTGAAACGTTTATTTATAGTGAAAAATGCTAAGGTTTTCGAGGAGTAGATTAGATTGTGCAGTTTGGTATAGTTTTTCTGTTGAAAATAATCGCTATGGAGTTTATTTATTACATAATTACTTAAATTTGTCTAAACGAAAGATTTAAAGTTAATTAACGTGTTTCTGAATAATTAAGCGGATAAAATACATCATTTTACATTAGATGGTATCGAGTTATTTCTAAATGATGTGTTAACGGCTATTTATCCATCTGTCTTCAAACATAATTTCGGGAATTTTTCTTCTAAAAATTAATAGTCAAGACGAAATCTATTTGAGAAATATGTCACAAATGTTTTATTTACCGAAACAAATCTCATTATTTCTTTACGAATTTATGTAATATTTTAGGGCGCGATGTTGCCGCATTGATAATAATTTTCTTGGTTATTATCAATATGGATGATAGTGGAATAAGAGTTTTTTGTTTGATTTGGTATATACTGTCTCCACCTAAAATATATTACTCAAACTATTGGCAACCTGTAGTGTAAAAATTTGTTGCTAGGAGAGAATGAAGGATGGTAAGAAACGCAAACTGAAAATCCATTCACAAGTTTATCATTGTCATTCTGGCTTTTAGTAGTTTGGAGGTGGTCAATAGTTATATATAACCTACTAAGATACCCTCATATTTAACTGGTTCTAGACAAATAACGGCCAAACATTTTAAGAACTATAAATGACAGATAAATTCACAATAAAGTTGATTGAAGAATCCAACTATGTAACATGTTCCATTAAAAAAAACTCTATACGTATTTTATATGTGAATTACGGATAATATTGGATGCCAGTTACTAGAAGCATTACTTATTTGGTTATAGTTAATATAATTAATAGCAGCTTCATTTATGATAGATAATACAGGAAATAAACTGGTATAAGTTAGTATTCGCCAGTATATTTTTTAATAAAGTTTGAACAAAAAACCTTAATTTTAATGCCTAAAATTTGATAAGGCGTCTCTTAATCGTATATCTTCGTATTAATTGAATTTCTGATATAGCCTCTAAATTAAAGTAACTTGTTTTACAACTATTATTAAAGATTCCTTAGCTCATTGTTTTTCATTGTCATTCTCTTCAGGTTCTTTGTAGCTAGAAGAAGACATCCATACAAAACTGATAATATGACTCCATGAGTTCCAGACCTCCTGATATTCTATTTATAGACTAATGAAAAACGCCGATCAATGCCACTGGGATCTCTGAAAACGGAAAGACGAAACTCAATGACGTTTTGTGAAAATATTGTTATAATTTTCTTATTATTTTAAATAAAATGTATTAAATGATCAAGTTACATAAATTATTATAAATATTTTCCAAGAGAACTTAATAGATCAATAATGTATGACAAATAAAAATTCCTTAATAGGAAAGCTACATTTCTGTGTTTTACCATTTTTTACGTATTTGTTATAGTTTTAGATTTATTCTGGATGAATGCTATTTTTTGAGATAAATACAAAAAAATAAACACTTTTTTTCGAAGAAAAAAACGTATTCTAAACCAGTTAAACTTTTGGGCCTAATGGTTGACATTAAAATTTAATGAATTTTCCAGGATATACGTTTAATTTCAATTCTAATAAAAATTGTGTTACATATATTACATAAAATTAGAGTAATCCAACATTTTTTCATCACATCTCGCTTTGTTTTAATCGAAATAACTTGTAACGGGCCTCATTTCAAGGTTTTTTTCAAACCGCTTCAAAAAGGTTATATGCGTTTTTATGGAAAAATATTTCCATTTTACGTTATTTGACGATAAATACATCGAGTATAGTACCCCAAAAATAAGAAGTCATTTTAATCAATTATAAATTACTTAGTTTTGTACTTGGAAAACTCAATAAAAACTAAGCTCTTTGTTTTTTATAAGCTTTATTTCCTTTTATTACACTTTTTTAAATAAATCCTTTGGTTTTTAAGCTGTTCGTAAAAAATAGTTGACCAACATGTTTTTTTTTAACGAAAAGTGCGAAAAACTCTAAAAGTATTGACCTACTGAAAAATATTGAAATGACAATTTTTGTTTCAAATTGGATACTATGTATATCAATTACTGGAGTTATGTTGAGTGTAAAAATTTCAACCCCAGGGGAAGAAGTACACATCGGCACCTTATAACTTAATTTCTTTGAGTAATTTTCTACCAACTGTAAAAATTTCAGAGAAATTGGTACAGTAATAAAACATTTAGAGTGAAAATGCCACAGTAATTGGACTATTAGTAAGATCTATCAGAGGATTTTCAAATCACAGAAGATAGTACTTTCTTCAATTCGTCCTTTAAAATAAGTGTCAGAAGGAGTTCTTCAGACACTACCTTAAAGCATCTACTTCCTAGAGATAGAATGCAGTGCATAAATAGCGGACCAAGGCTAAGAAGAGAGAGCAATAGAGAGGATAAGAGGCTTTTTCACTCGATTGGGAACAGCACCCAATGAGCTGATTGGGTGTACCTACTAATCGAGTGAAATAGGCTCTTACCCTCTCTATTGCACTTTCTCTCTATCCTTGTCACGAAATTTATGAATTGCAGGCTACATCCAGAATGTGTATACTGTATACTACTAAATCAACAATTCGGCTTGTCAAAATGACATTTGAAATATCTACGAATTTACCAAAGGTGACTGGATATAACTGTTAAAAATCGACGATAATTAGACAAATGCACTTTTTGCGAGAGCGCGAACAGGTAGCTAAAGAAATTATAGAAAAAGTTTTATAGATCATTCATTGCTTGTCGTTTCCTGACAGATAACACAGTATGTACAAATCAAGTACTCATGGGCGGATCCAAAGGGGTATCAATGGGGACGATCGGCTCCTCCGAGTGCCTCAAGTTTAGTAAATTTAATAATAAAACGAGGTATTCTCAACGACTATTTTGAATGTAATAGCCAAAAAATCAGTTTATAATTATATTTAAGTTAATTTAGTACAGAATCGCTATCGCCATCGGAAGCACGTGTTCTGGATCCGCCCCTGTCAAGTACGACCTATTTTACTGTATAAACTTAGTGACTATTCAACAAAAAATCTTGAACGTAGTGTAAAAGATAGGAAAGTTTGAATGAATAAAAAATACACAAAACTTGATCGTCTTATAGTTTCTAACATAAATTTTGTAAAAAATATAATATTTATATCAAGTACTAAACAAAATAATGGTATTTCATATTTCAAAAAATTATCTAATAAATGATAAAATTTAAAGCAACTGTTAGTGAAAGCTACCTCTGCTTAAAGCCTAGAATAAGAAAATAGAGAAATACATAATATACAATGTAGTCTATTATCAAAAGGCAACTTTGATGTTACTTATATTTGAGACACCTTTTACATAGTAAAAATAATTTAATAAAAAACCTCTAATACACACATTCGATTAGCCGTGATTTTCTATACCGAATAACGTGAATAATCCCATATGGTGTTCAGGCTGTGGAAATTATAAACATTTTGTTTACAAGATGATTTTAAAATGTGTTTCTAGTTTTGAAACTTAAGAGTAAAACTAGGAAAAATGTAAATTCGATAGTGGTAAATCAATAAAAACGAAATAGTTGGACCACGTAATACACTCGATAGCAATAAATCTTTTCCAATCAAACATTTAATTAATCACAAGTTGGTTACATCAAAGAGTACGAACGTTAATTCGTCCGTTCGTGTAATAGCAGTCAAGAAGAAGAGGAAAAAAAAACAGTCAGAAGCTCCATTAGAAACGACCATAAAAAACCCACCAAGGTGCTTTGGGTGGTCCATCCTCTCGAAATATGGATCAAACACACCGCGAAGGATAAATACGTTGTTCTAATGAAATTAAAAGCTAGATTGAGATATTAATTAACATCGTAGTACTTAGTGAAAGATAACGGTGGCCTGTGTCGATGGAAATGTGAAAAAATCGTTTGCTTTGGATAATTAATACTTTTAAAATTCGTCACGAAATATATAAAAATCACTTTCGACTGCCTGTATAATCGTTCACCGAACAGGTGAAGTTTAGTGATGATTTTAAATGGAGCTCACTACCGCTCACTTTGTGTGATGCATCATTTTTGAGTTAGCAAGTCATCCACCTGTTGATTTTGATTGAGTTGGTTAGGCTTTTTGTGTTTAGTTCATACTAGATCTTGAATATTATTTAAGATAAATTAAATTAATCACTAATGAAACAAAACACACCCCTTACTTTACAACCACTAACATGAATTTACAGAATAATAACTTAAAACCTTACTCCACACTATTCTATGCCTCCACTTTTTTTTGAGTTACCTAAAATTCATCACCCCAATATCTGTTTAAGACTAATTTTCAGCTCTATAAATTCTTCATCTATTGAACTCTCAAAATTTCTCATCTTAAAAACAGTGCACATTTCTTAGAAAAATTATCACATATACAATAATAAATTCTTTCACACTACCAAGTTTTGACATTGCAAATTTATGCAATAATGTTCCTGCCACCAAAATACTTCTTGTTCATATAAAAGAATAAAGGCAAAACCCCCAGGGACGATCCGCGTCAATCGGATCAGAGCTACGCCCAAAATTTGAAGAGACCGAAGGAAGCGAGCAAGTAGTCATTTTGAAGCTTAATACTTCTACTTTCGAATGCCGAGTGCGCCTTTGAAAAAATCCAATATGGCGACTTCAATATAGTGGTCGAATGTCGGAGCAATTTCAAGTACCAGAAGAAAAAGCTTGTAAAAATTAAAATTAACTAATGATGGTGCCGTTTCTTTAGTTCAAATTGTACATGATAGATGCCCTGAAAAAGTCCAAACCATAGATCTCAAAATTTCAATATCAAGAATCCAATATGGCGGTCAAATATCCAATATGGTGGCCGAATATTTGAAAATCATCCGATTTGTATCAATTTTAGTATACGGGGGTGTTTCAGGTAGCGGATTACGAATCCGAGGTCTGATTTGCAAAATTCAAAATGGCGAATCCAATATGGCGAAAAGATTTTTCGAAAATCAACAGATTTACACCGAACATGTCATATGGGAATTTTGGAGTTTGTGATCACGAATTGGTGTCAAAATTGCCAAAGATGTTAAATTCAAGATGGCGAACCTAAGATGCTTGATGCAATATGGTGGCGAAAATTTTGAACATTATCCTATTGACAAACAACATTTTAAATAGGACTCAAATGAACTTCTTGATGCATCATAAGCACGAATTTGATATACATGTTGAATGGCACTGTACTGCTACTTCCCATGGCAAAAGTTTATGTGACGGAGCTGGAGCATGCCTGAAATCTGACGCGACACGTTATAGCTTACAACCTCGTCCAAATGATGCTATTGTAAATTCCCTATCACTTTTTAATTGGGCAAAATCAAAATAGCAAAGAAGAACATAAAAAAAATGTACAAAACCTTGATAGGCTCTATCATAACCCACCTCCTGAGCTGAATATTCAAAGCAGTCACGCATTTATTTCTTGTCCTGGAAATAAACTTCAAATTAAGAGGTTCTCTAACGCAAAAGTTGTTCGTTTTATGCAATATTAATTACTTCATTGACATTGATGTATAAGAGAAAATATTCCTCATAAAAATGATCATAAATGCACAAATACTTCAATGATTACCTCACATCACACAAAGTGAAGGAAGCTTATCTGAAAGGAAGGTATTGATACTTAAAAGTAGAATTTGGCATCAAAGTCTTTATTTGCGCATCTTCACTGTGCACAAATGATGGCTCATTCCACAATAATGACTCATTCTACGATAAATGAATGAATGTTACAAGAAACTATTGCATTAAGCCACCTCAAATCAAATAAGATGTTAATCAGTCGTTTTCTAAGGCTTCGCTGCCATATTACAAATATTCAGCCACCATATTTAATTGACTGTCATATTGGATCCGCCATTTTGAATTTTGCAAATCAGACCTCGGATTCGTAATCCGTTACCTGAGAAACCCCCGTATACCAAATTTGATACAAATCGGATGATTTCCAAATATTCGGCCACCATATTGGATATTTGACCGCCACATTGGATTCTTGATATTGAAATTTTGAGATCTATGGTTTGGGCTTTTTCACGGCATCTATCAGGTACAATTTGAGCTAAAGAAACTGTACCATTATTAGTTAATTTTAATTTTTACAAGCTTTTTCTTCTGGTACTTGAAATTGCTCTGGCTTTCGACCATTATATTGAAGTCGCCATATTGGATTTTTTCAAAGGCGCATTCGGCATTCGAAAGTAGAGGTATTAAGCTTCAAAATGACTTACTCGAGTCCTTCGGTCGCTTAAAATTTTGGGCGTAACTCTGATCCGGTTGAAGCGGTTCGTCCTCTACATTTTGTACGAAATCAAAATATTTTTAACCGACTTCCAAAAAGGAGGAGGTTATCAATTCGTCGCGTATTTTTTCGCTTTTTTTTTTGTATGTATGTTACCTGATTTCTTCTCCCGTGGTGCACCGTTTTGAATGACTATGGTATTGTTTAATAGAGTATATATCCGGGTTGGTGAAACTTCAAATTTTGGAAAAGAATTCTATTGATAAAGTGATAAAATTTGTGAATGAAGACATGCGTGCATGGAAATCTACCAATATCATTAATATTTTAGTCAATTTTTCGATAAGTCCTTATGGATGTGTATAGTTTTTTAACATTTAATCTATTAAGGAATATCCTTAGGTGATCTCATATACTTTTCTGCGACGTACTTTTCTGCGACAGTACAATCGCGAAAATTCCAAAATTCTTATCAAAAATTTCATCCAGTATGTGCGGTAATTTTAGGCACTGGAAGTTTTAATTGCGAATTTGAAAATTTTCTATGTACATCTCAAGCATATAGGTAGTAAAGCCTAGTATTTTCGGCTCCTTAAATCAATGAGTACCAAGCTCGTTTTGCTTGTATACCAGGCAAATACCTAGTTAAATGCAAATTTTTCCATTTTGCGAAGACGGTGCATTCAGTGACAACACATGTCAAACTGTAAACTGCTATTTGGTGGGATTATAGACAGGGTGTTTAGTTATAGCAAACAAAATCACAAAGTAAAGTGGTAGAAGGAGTTGAATTTATATGAAGATTGAAATATAGGACGGACTAGAATGATAGTGGTCCGTATATACAGGATGGTTGGAATATAGGGTGGACTAGACGTTTGTTGGTATAAAAATGTTGGAAAAATGTGAAATTAAAATTATATAGGGTGATTAAAAAACTGTTATATGATGTGGACATAAGCAAATCATATACAGGAGGTTGAAATATATGCTGGAGTTGAATTATATTTATACAGTGTGATTAAAAAATTCTTTCTTTGATAGCCCATAAGAAGTTGCATAAAGTGTGGAGAGGAATTAATGTTACACAGGGCGATAATATAAAATGTTAAAAATGAAATAATTTATGGGGTAGCCCACAAGGAGTTATATATTATAGTTGAAATGTAGGACGAAATTGACTCCGTAAATATGGGATGGATTCTACTCCGTCCTATACTTTACAGAAGGCAGCTAACAAATTTATGCTTGTCCGTGGGCAGTCGTATGTACAGGATGGTTGGTACATAGGTTGGAGTAGAATTATCTATAGTAATACAGGGTTGTCAAAAAAGTTGAAAAAAAGTTACATGGAGTAGTCCATAAGGCATAAATACGTATTGGGCTTATTAAATCAACGCGTACTAGTACATTTTGTTCGTAAAGATTTACCTGTCAATTTAAATGGGAAATTCATTGTGTAAAGTAGTTACCTGGGTATTAAGCTTCAAAATGACTACTTACTCGATTCCTTCGGTCGCTTCAAATTTTGGGCGTAGCTCTGATCCGGTTGACGCGGATCGTCCCACATTTTGCACGAAATCAAAATATTTTCAACTAAATGATGACTTCTACCAATCAGATTTTGACAGGGCCATGGGTTCCTGTCTGTACACTGCTTTAATGCAACTTTTTTATGGATAAACTTGAGGAAAAAATTTTTTAAAGCGAGTTATATCTTTAGTTTGGTGGCATTATGTTGACGACATATTCATATTTGGGAACATAATCTTGAAGACAAAAACTGCAGGAGTCTGATTTAATTTAGTTAAATGAAACACCGATGGTATCTATTCTTGCGTGTATTGTATTGTTCTTATATATACAGTAGACTGGTCGTTAAAAATTAATTTTTTTGCGAACGTCCCCTCAAAAGCTTCCTTTGATGAAAAAACACTAGGGATATTTTTTTATTTTTTTTAATGCGAAACAACACGTGCCTCTAAACGATCTAGCTTATTTTTTTTGGCTATAATCATTAATCATCTTTTTGGGAATTTGTCATGAAAAATACAATTTTATTCGAAATATAAAAAAATATAAAACTCACATCAGTAATAAAAAACAATATTTGATCAAAATACCAATAAATAAAAATTTAAATTAAAAAATGTTCCCAGTTAATTTCGTGTTAAAAAAAAGATTAAAATATTCATATTGATATATTTATTTTGAATTTAAATTTATATTTAAGGTTATTATTATCAAATATTGTTTTTATATTGTTTTGAGTTTTATGTATTTTTCATGAAATATTCCCAAATAAAAAAAAAAAATATTACTTCTACCATAATTTAAAAAGCTAAAAAAATTATAACAAATGGAAGCTCTAGGGGGCGCAGAGCATCGCAAATAACATTAAATTTTTAGGACCTACCCTAATAAAGAGTGTTTAAAATTAAAAGGTGCTCAATCTGTACAGTAAAAATAATTCCTACCAATCTGTATATTTTTCGAGTCGAGTATTTAAGAATATTATTTTATACACATTTTTGACAATTACTTGGAAACTGCTTGCACCAATGAAGGATTTTAGTTAAAGCTGGACCGAAGACACTCAAAGACTAGATTGGTACCTGGTTTAATAGACGGTATTTGTAAATGTAACTTTTTTAGGTTATGGTCTTAGGTGGAAATTTTTAATAAAATTATCCAATTCAATTTTAGGTACCTAACAAATTGAAGTGCATTCTATTTATAAGATTTGATATTTTGTTATACCATATTTTGCTTAAAAATGACCGGACAGTTAGTTAAAGAAAAATGGTCGGGTATGCAAAATAATTTTTTTAAATGTTTTATTGAATTAACTGCACATGGGGTTTAGTTTTTTACTAAAAATTAGTTTTGCATAATCATTTTTTTATTTTGTATGTAAACCTCCAAATATAGATAAACCGGTAACATCGAAGGTATACCTGCTGTAAAATTGAATGATACTTTTCATTAAATTCGACAGGTAAAAATCTCAAAAAAGTTACAGTAACAAATACTCTCTGTTAATCATATACTAGCGCCCTCTTTGAATGTCAGATATAACAATGGCGTGTTCAGATGTCCCAGCTTTTATAAAACATTACCAACAAATTTCATTACAATGGTGTCAGCAGTTTCCAAGTTATTGTCAAAAATGTGTACATATGATGCCCACGGACAAGCATAATATTCTTTAACACTCTTCTACAGGATCCAGTAGGAATAATATTATACTGAGTCAAATCCGTTTTCCTATTTTCAACCAAGCATGCCATAACTCTTTGTACACCATAAATTAGCTTCAAAAATGTCTTTCTATCTATTGTATATAAGATATCGTCCGTTGTAACATTAAACCGATGAATGTCCGTCGTATACTCTGATGCTTCTTCTGTGAACTGTTATGTTACTAATACTGCACCTGTTTATGATCTTCTACATTTAAATGGATTACTCTTTGCTGTCCCACAGAATTTTATCAGTTCGTTAGCTATTCCATACTTAGCTGCAACTTTTCCATTTTTCCACATTATACCTCCAGTCACTTCTATTCATCCATGCTTAATTTGGTTTTTTGCCCTGTGATTTATGGTGTTTCTGGTTTACTTGGTGGGGGACCATGTCATTCTAGTCCTGAATATCAATCTTTTCATATAATATGCAACTCTTATTTCTATTATTTCTATCATTTCTTGTGTCTATTTGTTTTATAACTAAAACTTTCTATAAACCAAATAGAAGTAAAGGCTGCATTTCACTGAATTTTTATTAGAAGCCCGGGAGAAACAACAAAAGCAGTCTTCGAATACAAAATTTTAGAGTAAAACGCCATGATTCTTTAAGGTATTAGAAGAAAATGTAAACAAACTTACGATTTAAAGCCGAAAAGCTAGGTGTATATGCTTGAGAACATAGACAAATCGCAATAACAACTTGCAAGCATGTGCCTAAAATTACCGCACTATTACGAGATACTATATTCACGAGAAACTTTCGTTATGTCATTTCGAAGAAATTTTCATGCAGACGATTTGTTGGTGGCGTTCTGTCAAAATGCAATTGCACGTCGCAGAAAAGTTTTATTAATTCCTTTAGATTACGTTTCAAAATTGGTGGGACTATAACATTAAGGAGTTGAATCCTGAGCCCAAATCGACAAATATTCATGGTATTTCCATGCGAAACCATGTGTCAGAAGATGTTATACTTTCCAATAGAATAATCTATGCTGGACAAGAAGCACCATCCGGAATATAGCTCATTAAACAAGATAACGACATCTGTTCATATCAAAACGGTCACCACAAAGAACAAATAGGTAACATACATACAAAAAAAACGAAAAAATCCGTCCCGATGAATTGAGCCTAACCATCCTTGAAGTCGGTTAAGTTTTAATGTATACAAAAAGTCTTAGAAAAAAATTAAAAAAGCTTCCCAGTTTTTTTTTCAAGAGGGTGGGGCAAGTCGGTAGGTTTTTGGTTTAGTAGGGGCTAATCAGAAATATTTATGTTAATATAGATGGAAATATTTAACGATGCTTAATTACAGTTAGGATTTCAAAAAAATTCATGGCGTATTGCTCAAAAATTTATTGCCATAACATCATTAATGCATAATTCTGCAGCGATATTAATATTTGGTAAAAAAATAAAAATTTCGAATATTACTCTTTCGCAAATTTTATGAACATCAAGAGCCCCTCATAAATAAAGATGTGACAAATTCAAATCGTCTTATCAACTTATCTAAGGCTCCTAAACTACACTTTATTCATAATTTATTCCGAGCTTATGTAAGTTTTCATAGGATTATTAAAAGATTACTGCTTGAATAAAACTTGTTTTAAGTATAATTAATCAACAGATTCCTGAAGATAATGTCTTTTTTCTAGCAAATTGAATGTTCTAATTACATCGGACAACTTTTTCAGATAGCTATTAACTAAAGATTAATAATTTATCCGTTTTTTAACTTTAGTTGGATGCAAGTTTTCGTTTCCAGTGTTATTATTCGTTGAAATTTAATTTTCTTCAAATATAAAATTTTATTTAATGATTTAATATAATGTATTGCACTCCCTAATAAGGCTGGATTTCTAAGTTCTATAATGTTAAAAAGATAACAATATTCATATTTTATATCATTGACTTAATATTTATAATACGTAATTTTAATTGTACCTTTTTCTTCTTGTTTGGGTGATCCTGAAATGATCAGAATGGCCTCCAACTTCTTTTCATATTGGCCAGCTACAGGTTCTAGGAACCTTACATAACTATATACATTGTCGAGACAGCTTAAATTGATTGGACTTCCAGCGTATACTAACATTATTTGTAGACTACCTTTATATAACTTCACGAGAGTTTTTAAGGCATACAGTGTGGAACAGCCAAATGGAATAAATTCGATAACGAAGAAAGGAGGGATTGTAAGGAAAAACGCTTGGACACGTCGATTTGTATTTTTAAATGCGCATTTAAAAAATATATATTGGGTGTGTCATGTGACAGTGGCCAATACTAATTACAAATTCTAGACATAGTGTTTTCAGATTTATTACAAAAATTAACATTGAAAAAAGAAAATTATTTTATTTCACAAATTCGATACATTACATTCAATACTTAATTCACATTTAGCTCTTGATATTGAGATATTAGTAAGCAAAAACCAGTCCTGCGTTCCTGATTTGAAAAAAAAAACTGTTTTGTTTATTTTCGTCAAAACTCATAGTCTTAGCATCTTGTTGTCTGTCTGCTTGATAGTGGTATTCAGTGTCAGTGCTATTGTCGTTTGCATTTCGTTAACTAATGAGAATCTTACTGGATGACAGATCGTAGGTCCTTTTTTCATTGACGGCAACTTAAATGGAGATAAATATTTAGAACCGCTCCAAAATAATGTCGTGCCAACTTTGACAAACTTATATCCTGATCCAGTAATCCCACAAGTTCCTGCTAATACAATATGGTTTCAGCAAGATGGAGCACCGCCCCATTACAAATTCAATGTCCGGCAGTACCTGATCCAATTTTTTCCAAATTGGTGGATTGGGGGACGCGGACCGATAGAATGACCAACACGATCTTCTGATTTATTTATTTATTTATTTAGCGTATGGCAATAGTATACATGAACTGATCTTATAATACAAAAATACGAAATTACATTTAAACACTAACAATACACAAGAACAAGAATAGTACAGAGTAAAAACAGAAACAGAGCATTTGTAGATAACAAGTCCACACATAGTAATTCCAAACTAACAGATAGGTTCTTTATCCATTGAGTCGCTGCAGGAGGAAGAGTATATATATATCCGTTTTTGTTCCCTGGTAGGCCATAATTTTACAGTCTTGGTATCACAGACCTATAAATTCTTAGGTCTGTGCTTGGTATATATGTTTGACTGTTTGATAGGCTGCACCGCATTCACAATTATGCGTGGGTTGTTTATTCAATTTATACAGCATATCTGCGCAGACGCCGTGTGCCGTCTTCCATATATTGGAGGTAAATCGAAATTCGCAGGTTCCTCATGGGTGCTCACATAGTCGAGTACCTCTGGAGGGGCATCCTCCCTTCAACCTGCATCCCATTCCCGAAAACCCCTGAAATCACTTCCATGCAACGCCTTCGCAGTCCTGACTGGTGGATGTCTGGATTTCAGACTGTTGAGGCAAGCAGTTGGTATATACTCATGGATGGGCAACTCCGGGGTATCCATTATTATCTCGTATTCTCGTAGGAGAGCTTCTTTCCGTCGGATATTTAGCATTTGGCGGCATAATATGGCTGAGAGTTGGGAGCCAGTAAGTGTAGATTTTATGCATCCCGTTATGATACGCATGCTACTGCGGAGTTGAACATCAACTTTTGAAACATGGTGGTTGTTCATCCATACTGGAGCACCATACTCAGCCGCGCTGAAGACGAGACCCATTGCCGAACATCGTAAGGTGTCGGCAGTTGCTCCCCATGAGGTTCCACAGAGCTTTTCCAGAATGCTATTCCTCGTTTGAATTTTTGCAGCCGTGTTCTCTATATGTTTCCTAAAAGAGAGCCTTCTGTCCAGTGTAATACCCAGGTATTTTGGGTTCGGATTGAACCTAAGGCGTTCACCATTCCAGAATATTTCAGGCTCTTGATTAGCCTGTTTATTATTTAGGTGAAAAAAGGAACACTCTGTTTTGCTAGGACTTGAAACTAGTCTCCATTTTTTATAATAAACATCCAAAGTTTCGAGATCTTTTTCTAACATTCTCTTTGCTGCATCAAAAGATTTAACTTTCACCGCTATAGCCAGATCATCGGCGTACGCAAATTTATGTGCAGTCGTTGCAGGAAGATCAGCGGTGTATAAATTAAAAAGGACAGGAGCAATTACAGAGCCTTGAGAAAGGCCAGTATTTAGAATTCTCTGTTTGATGGCTTTGCCGTTAATGATCACTTGGAATTTTCGATCAGAAAGCATGTTATTCAAGAGCCTTCCAAGTTTTTTACAGGGAATCACATGCAAAAACTTATAAAGGATACCTCCTCTCCAGACTGTATCATAGGCAGCTGTTAAATCTATGAATACAGCCGTGGTTTTAAGACATTCCTGGTATCCTGATTCAATGAATGTTGTCAGGCTTATCACTTGGTCCGTGCAGCTTCTACCTGATCTAAACCCACCTTGTTCGATTGGAGTGTTCGCAAGTAATTTGTCTTGGAGTCTATTGAGTATGAGTCTGTCCAAGAATTTGTAGCAGGTGTTAAGAAGGGAAATTGGTCTATAGCAGTCGGCTCGTGATTCTAGCTTTCCAGGTTTTAATACGGCAATTATTCTTCTGATTTGACGCGATTGGACTACTTTTTGTGGGGATATGTCTAAAGTACTGTATAACAAAACTAAACCCCTTAACTTAGATGAATCCCGCCTGGGATGTTGAGTAACGTTAGAAGACATTTCTATACCAGATTAGCATGTTAGTAAGACGTTCGCGGCGAGCATTTTGAACATTTCCTATATTTACATTAATGTTTTTTTGTTTCTTTACATTATTAAGAAATAATCAGTATTACTTATTAGGTGTCCAAGCGTTTTTCCAGCACGCTCTTCTTTATTCGCTATTGAATTTATTGCATTTGGCTGTTACACACTGTATGATCTTTGCTCTATCATGTTATGCTAGGGGGTCTTTAAATTATTCAGTGGGTAACTTAACGCTGTCGCTTTCCCATAAATCCAAATATTTCATAACTCTAAAATTATTCAAAAAAATTGAATTTACCTTCTATGTAGACGTTTTGCTGCCCCCTATTTTCACTGAAAGTCATACCTACTTATTTAACCAATTAACATACGTTGGTGTAATTGGTCTTTGTCTTGAATTTGTAGTAGTACATAAAGAGGTAAGATTTCATTGTTTGCTTGTAGGGGATAATCCCTCGAAGTACTGAACCGATCTAAAAAGTATGTCACGGCCAGATTGTTACATTATGTGTGTTAGTAATATGCCCTATATTTTATAAGTATTGGAAAGGGAAATTTTTATTGGTTTTAGGGCAAAGGCATATCCTTTTTCTCAAATAAATGGAAAGGACGTTAACCATTTAGGAAAAATACAATGATTAAAATATCGGGAATTGAAAGTAATTCACCCTTTTCTTTAAATGAACAGAGATGTAAATAAATTTATGATAGAATGTCTCAAATGGCAAAAATATGAATTTCAAAATAGAAGAAAAATATTAAAATTAACAAAAAAAATTAAATATGTTAAAATTTGCAAAATGCAAAAATGCTAGATATGAAAAATCGTTAATTAAAAAAAAATAAAACAACAGAAACAACTAAAATATAAAAATGACAATTGAAAGGTGAAAATGTCAAAATTAAAATAAAAAATATATCAAACATCTAAACTGCCTAAATTTCTAAAAATATTGTACATGACAAAAAAAGAATAATAAAAATATGTCAAAATTTAAAGCTGATATGGTTATAGAAAATTTAAAAAATTGCAAAATGTAAAATCACCTAAAATGTTGAAAATTCCAAGAATATGAAAAATTGCAATATTTATTAAATTAATTAAAATACAAATATAACTATATTATAAAAACGGCAAAAAAAACAGATGTGTTAAAAAGGTCCAAAAATTTAATACTATTGAAAATATCTAACTCCATCGCATAAGTACTTTACAAAACTTTTCTTTAATTTCAAGAAACGGCTGGTTGGCAAAAAACATAAAATGTTTATCAACCTAAATATTTATCACCAAAGTCAACATTATCAAACATTTACTTCAAAATCGATATACAGAAGTTTTTATAAATAATAACCATACTAATATTACAAACCAAACACAAACATAAAACAAAAAAGCCTTCTAACCTAGCTCAAAATTCCAATAATGGTGTCGACATTTTGTTTGTACTTGTAGCCTACCGGTGAAACTTCAGGACCTGTCGAAGTAAGGAAAAACGAAAAACCAATATAATATTTCCAGAAGAAATGTGGGCAACTCAAATTTGGTGAACCATGTATTAATCAGCACTGGCAGTCATAGGATAGATTGGGATAAAACAAGTTCTTGTCGAAAGATAGGACAGAGAAAACTTCGATCTTAGAAATATTGATATTTTTGAAAAAAAATTAACAGAAATCTTTTTATATAAATAACATTTTTATGAATACAAACTATATATTTAATTAGAATGAATATTCAATGATCGAATAAAGTACAAATTAATCAATTGAAAAAATGAATTGCTACATGGTTTTAAGTTGTGAAAAATAAATACATAATAATTTTTTTAATTCCTAAGCTGGTTGTGGTGTAAACATCTCAGTATTTTTATTATCTTTGCTGGTATCATATCGAAAAGATACTTATAATTGCAACTTTTTATCGTTTTTCTTATTTCGATAGATGATAGTGCACCTCATGTGATATTTCACTTTCTTGCATCGATCCAACATATCGAAAGGAAGAGTATCGACACAAAATATCGCGTGCCGAATATGGATAACTAATAGTATAGAAACGTAACACTAAACACTAGTTCGATCTTCAATAAAATAGTGTGTTTTAATACTATTTTTTATATGCAGTGCAGCCCTGTCAATGACCAATAAGCAAGTCCATCTTTGCAAAAATCCTTCCTCCAGTTATACAGCTTAAAAACTGGAATTGGAAAAAAATTACTACAAAATGTTGTGCGTTTTAATCGATAGTTGTATCGCATACGCCTGAACAAGAATCTCACCAGACCATCTTCATATTTCATATCATTCCTACGATTCTCCAATTTTTCATTAACTTAACTCACAAGAATTTCACTTACGATACATCACGCGCATTCCTCCAAACGCACTCAGATACCATATAGTTATCTAAATGTCAACTAATTAGATTCCTATACCAATTCCGAACAGTATATCGTGGCAATTTTTTTAAACGTCAAAATGAAATCGATAGATTCTTTCAAGAATTTGCTGGTCGATAATAATTATCGACAATAATTTTAATGAGAAAATATAGGCACACGCAAATATTTATGTAGGTTTGTTATCTTTATTCGTATAACTTCATTATAGTTATTTACTGCATTGTTTCACAAGAACTCCTACCAGATGGGTGGTGCGCCGTAGATATAGTAATGAAGTTAGTAGCAGATGTACAGGAAATGATGGACTTGATACGAGGCAAAATAGTGATACTGTTTTTTGTTATGTAAAATAAATAATGGGTAAATGAATGTAAGTAATATGAAAATAAGATAAAAAACAAAACATTGGTAGAAAACTCACCTTAAAAGTTTAATGAGATATTTTTCTCAGTTAAAGTACCCCCCCAAAATCTGAATTCGTTTGCTAGGCTATGTATTTCTAATTGGGTCACCAAACTCTGTACAAATATCAATTTCAACTTTTTCCGCCCAGACTGTCACAAAAGTACGGAACCCTAAATATGAATCAAAACTAAACCTACCAATGAAATAATACTGTAAAGAAAGTTTAATATTACATTACATTATTAATAAAGGAATACTCTGACAAATACATTGTGGTTGTGATAGAGTACTTTAGCAAATGGTCTGGGATATAATACTCAATCAGAAGGCAACCACGGTGGCAACATTGCTAGTGGAACAGTTATTGAAATTCCAAAAGCATCAAGGAAACGATGGTGGAAAGTTTCAATAGGAGTACTCTCTTTCGAATAAGACAATATATAATATATAAAAAACAAAACATTGGTAGAAAAATTACTTTGTCGAAAATCGTGTTAAATGTTTAATGAGATATTTCCTCCGTTAAAGAGGGCATCAAGGAAACGATGGTGGAAAGATTCAACAGGTCTTTGGAACAACATCTATGTAAAGTTGTCAGCAATAACCAGAGTGATTGGGCTGAGCAAATTCTTTTATTCCTATGGGCATATCGCTTAGTTGTCACAGGACTGACCAAGCAGCCAGCGAGCAACCAAGACAAATGAGAGAGAGAGAGAGAAAGAGATTAAACTGGTTCAAACATCAGAGAGCTATAAGATTTTGAATATAATTTTTGATTTGTGAACTTTAATTGAAATGTGAGGTTACTGTTTCATTTATTAGGATAACCTTATTGTTTTAGGCTAATCGGCTTGCCATTTTCCTGTAGATACATGCGGATGTAGATTCTTACGTTTTCATCAAAAATTGTATAATGTAGATTAGTCTATTTTGATATTTTTTAGGATCATCATAGTTTTCGAATGTCCTAATGTGCATTTTAAATAGCTATTTATAATATTCAAATTCTAGGTTTAATTAGAAATTATACTCAACTAAGTTTTCCACTATCATTGTCTTTGTCAGCAGCTGCTCGAGTGTGCTATAATATTCTACAGCTAGTAGAAAGCTTATCGGACTATAGTTTAGAAGATTTGTTTGATCCCTCTTCTTGTGTAATGTGGTCCAGCATTCTTTAGACTGCCGGCAGAGAATCTGTCCTTCCAATTGTTGTCCTTTATGGAGGTTACTTCACAGAGATGCCGAGGTGGCTACGCAAGACAATGTATATTATATATTATATATAATATATATCTGTTCAGGGAAATTTCCTAACAATTACTCCTCTCACAATGTATGATACTTCGTTAAATGCGATGTACGTATTTCGAGAGTTAGCACACAGATTTCTAAGGAATGACATCGAAGAGAGTATTCAATATCTCTCTGAAGTGTTTGACATCTGGGAGTTAATAACAGCAATTACACGGAAAGATTGCTGTATATTCTCAAGACGTTCTCGCGGGTCTAGAATCGAGAGGTTGTCAATGGCAAGAAACTGATCATAAACAATATATATAATATATAATATATATCTTTGGAATGTACCTCGAAGAGAGCATTCTTAATCCGTAGATCTTAAGCCCATTGGGAGTTTATAGTACGCTGTGGCTCTGATCTAGGAAAACGTTTAAATAATACACTTTCCATTTAAATGTTAGTTTGGTGTTATTTCCCAATAAACACTTAGACATTGAAAAATATGCCACAAGTATCCTTCAGAAAACAACTAGGTTTCAATATGTTGAGAATAGTGATTGATAACAGTATTGGGCTTTTATAAATACCATTGAGTTACTACCTTATTCATTGGTAAAAACAAATTAGGATTTTCATCTGTTGTCTGGTCTAGTAGGTGTCAGAACCATATTGACTCAATTGAAAGAGTCCCAAATAAGTCCTTCGATTGGTACCAATGGACTTTAATAATTATCAGATCAACCTAAGATTCTGTCTCTAATATATCTCAACGTAACGCAAATTAGGTAAATTTAACTTATTCTTTACTCCCTTCCAGGTTACTAATTATGCACATGAGTCTGTGATTGATAGACCGCTACGAGTACTAAACAAGTTCGAAAATGATGTCTGTTTGTAACTTAAAACCAAAATGCCGGAACTAATTTTATTATATGTACTGAAATATTATAACATTAGTAGCTTTATTTGATTGTTTGCGGGAATTGAAGAACTACTCAACTGGGTTTGCTGGATTTTTTTTGTTGCGAAGCTTATAGTTTGACTTAAAATCTGGTATGCATTTTATTTCCCTACATTGATAAAAACGTTAGATATAGCGGAAACACTTACTATAAAATAAATATTAGTAATAGCGCTTGCAAAATATTTATACTTGCATCACTTATTATTAGTATGGCCTATCAGTTTCTATTTTCAACCTATCAAGTGTAATATTATGTTGGCTATTATAATAGATGAACGATAAAGTTACATTTATAAGGTTTTCAAAATCTGAAAAGCAGTTGTATGTAATATTACTGGAGGCTATACAGTTGGTTACAAATAAGGTAATATATAGTTGTATTAACAGGTGGTATACAAAGATTTATTTAAACGTGGATAACAATTTGCATCCTTATGTCTGGTCGCAAGTAGTTGCACATTATGTACAATGTGGTTGAATTAGGGTGGATAAAAAATGTTATGCAACACTAGATATTTTTATTTAATGCTATTATATCTTTTATGGGTCGAAAAAAAGTAGGTGCAGTTGTTTTACACGGTGTAAACTTAAAATGGAGTGGAATTGTAGTCTATAGGGTGGTTAAATTTTTTTTATATTCAGTTCAGTAGTTCATAACATATATATGGTTATATAGTACAATTATATGTTTGCTGTATATGCCGGATGGAAATATAGCCTGGACTAGAATTTATTCCGGTACATATTGGGTGACCCGTGAGTAGTTGCACATACTAGGTTGTTGAAATCATTGACGTTTCGAAATTATCATTATAATGGCTTTCTAGAAAAAAAGTTACTTAGGTAGAGAAAGCACCAAATATGGGGCGAAACGTTAATGTGATTTTTGCAAACGAAGATAAATGAAGTGTGGAATAAATCATATATATATATTGTGGTTAAAAAATATAGTAGAGTTAAGTAGTTAAGTAATTATGAATAGTTACATAAGGTGCCTTATAGGCAGTTGCAGTTTTGGTGAAATTTTTAATTGGTTTAAATTTATACAGGGTCCGCGTATGTTATACTGTGCCCGATAAGTAGTTGCACGACGTTTGCAGAGTACAATCTAGTTCAGAGTAGGTTCGCATAATTCTCGATAGTCTTCTGCTTTGTATATCGAATACTGACAGGAAATCCCGACAGGGATCAATTTTAGAAAAAGTAGCATATACGCGGATGAATTCCCGGAAACCGCCTAAAACATTTAGTGCCCGCGAAAACTTAAAAACAAATATATAGAAATTTATTTATATAGAGTAGTTCATAAGCAGTTTCATAGAAATATAGTTTTTTCTAAGTTCTTTGGGAATAACACCACATAAAGTTAAAAGTCTGTATATTTCAAAAGTCCAAACGTTTCAAGGTCTAAATCAGGCCCTAAAAAATTAAAAGGATTTGTAATGACAAATATCGTAATCACAATTTGACATTACGGTATTTTTCATTGCGAATGCTTTCAATTTTTTATTTCTTGTTCATTTTGTGTAATACCATTGAAAACAGGTCTGATTTAGGCCTTGAAACGTTTGGAGTTTTGAAATATACAGACTTTGAAGTTTATGTGGTGTTATTCCCAAAGAACTCAGAAAAAATAAAACAGAGATGCCACAATTATCATTTCAGTAAAAATATAGTTAAGTGTTAAAAAAATGTTAGGTGGCCCTAAGCAGATGCATATACAGAATGCTTGAGACCTTTTGTCCATAAAATTATGGTTATACAGGATGGTTCAAAAACCGATAGACAATTATTAAGTTATAATGATTGACTAATGGGCAGCAGTAAATAGAGGGTGGTTTAAATATAGATGGAAGCAGAGTTATAGTTATACAAGACAGTTTTAAAAAATTGATTAAAATTGATATATAGGGGGGCAATTGTCATCTGTAGTTTGTGTGATGTATATTGGGGATTAGTATTTATGTTATGCATGGCTTATAAGTAGTTGTTCATTTAAGATGGTTGAAATTGAGGGCGGAGTAGAATTAAAGTTTTCCAGGAGGATCAAAAAATGCTAAAGTTGTTATATAGGGTAGACCATGAACAGTTGCATTCTACTATGTGCTACCTGAAATTTGGGACGAAGCAAAATTATAGATATACAGTGTGTTTAAACCAATTAAAAAAAAGTTGCTTATAAACGTTGGAGATATATATTATACTTTTCAAGGTTGCTCAAAAATTATCAGAAATAATTATTATATGGCGTAGACCATAAGCAGTTGCGCAGCTGATATATCACTATATATAGTGTGGAGTAGAGTGAGAGTTAGGTGTTCAAAAAGGTTTATTGGGTGACAAATAAATATCACATATACAGGATGTTTGCAATACAGCGTAACAGTTATGTGGGTCAAAAAAATGTTGAACTAAATTGTTATATAGAGTGGCCCATGAGCACTGCACTTTGGGTGAAATAGATTCGGGATTTATAGTTATGTAGGCTGGTTCAAAAAAGTTTAAAAAATTGTTATATAGGATATCCCATGTGTTCCATATGCTTTTTGCCGAGAATTATACATTAATTACGCGGGTGAACCGCGGGTAACGGCTAGTTTTTTATATAATAATATATTTTTCCGTAAATTTAATAAACAAATATTATATTTGCCTAGTCTAGGTCTTTGTGATTACTCCATTTGACAAGCATACGTTGAGGAGATAATTCTGTTAAAATTTCTTGTTGTCTTTCTTTTATTATTTCACTTTATTCATTTATCTCCATGCATACCATAACTATTATCCATGTAGAAATATAATCATTCTTTGATCGACCTTACCTTTAGTTTTTGAGTTTTCTAGTGTATAGACCCATACAGATTTTGTTTATTTCACTTATTATTTCATCCAGTACTTGCCTGTTAATGTAGTACTGTGATACATTAGTTTTTTATTTACTTCAATTTCTTAGCAGTTTTCTATTTCATTTCATATAATGCTTTCGTTTTCTTTGATATCCCTCTAAATTCCTTGAATGATTTCTCAATTAATAAAAAGATATGAAATACTTAAGAAAGGTAGCAGGAATAAGGAATCAGGAGTAAAATACGAGTATATTGCAAAAAAGTTTAAAGAAATTGCATTAATAGACGAGACTGGAGATAAAAAAATTA
The DNA here is from genome assembly GCA_034190945.1 of Octodonta nipae. NCBI lineage: Eukaryota > Metazoa > Arthropoda > Insecta > Coleoptera > Chrysomelidae > Octodonta > Octodonta nipae. The sequence goes on along the minus strand of CM067219.1, from coordinate 13,782,926 downwards.
AATTGGTTTGAACATTTCACTAAAATTAACACTGATGGGCAAATGAAAGCCACTAAAGGGGCAAACGGGCGAAAAAATTGATAAGTACTTTGATAAAATAATAGAATCAAGAGATGACCAACAAATATAAACGACTGCAATGCTTGGAAACGCATAAGGGCTATTTGAATAATGATTAGAAAATGAAGAACTAGAAAAATAGCGCTTTTGTATGTTTTTTAGTTAATTACAAGTAAATTAATGCTATTAAAAAGTTTTGGGTATTTTTTATCGCAAAATAAGTCAGGAAAATATTATGTATCAAGCCTAAGTGGAAATTATGTTAACTAAAACAGAATGATACAACTGAAATATCAAGAATGAATACATACAGTTCATTGACTGCCGGTTACATAATTGAAATCCACAATTTTGTAAAATTGTTTCACTTTCTGAATATTTTATTGCTCATCAATTAACTGTGATACCAATAACTAAAAATTTAATATGCCTTTCCAGATCATTTGCGGAATATTATCGCTTTATTAACTACGAATGAACTAATAAAATGATGTTGATTATGCAAAAAAATAACATCCTTAGTTACAGCAGGACTAATATATTTATACATTTGTGCTCATTTCCATTGAAAAAAAAATCACATCCAGTAAATTATTACCCAATAGTATGAGGTGAAATGGTAAACAAATTAAATCAATTATACGTATAATAATTTTTTGAATCATTGCCGCCATGTAGCATTGCGAAAGATCGAGCATGAGTACTTGAACTAGATAACTCAATATCTATATAAGGTATAATCTAGTTGTTAATATTTGGGTGGTCGACGATCATATCGTACTGAGTTCAGAATAAATATTGGTCATTAAATTTTCTATTTGCTGTAGCTGTAAACGTTTGTTTTAATTGGGATTACTAATAGATTTCAATTATCACTGGAAATCTTGGAATTTCGTTATTGGGTACGTTCGAGGTTCGGAAACATTTTCTTTAATTTGTTTCGTGTCAATTATGTTGTGCGTCTTTTATTTCAAAGTTATTTATCGGTTAGGTGTCTTCTAATCGAATTGACTACGGATAATGTTGTAGGTAACAAAATTCTTTTGTGTACAACGATTGTTTTTTAAATGAGTTTTTGAGGTTAACATGTGTGAGTGTTTTCATGGTTTGAGATGGAAATTCTTTTAATATTTCTGATGGACACAATGTGGTCAAAGCTCTGTCCATAGTCAAATATAAAACGTCAAAGAATTTGTTGTTTCTATTCTGCATATATTGCGGGGAAAGTATTTAATGGGTAGCATTATCTATATATAAATAGGCAAAGACAAAAAGATTAGGTACCATTTTCTCCTCTGTCTCTCAATCGATTTTCTTCATTTTTGTTTTGTTTAGTAGCTATTGACGACCTTCAGTGCAGAATGCTAATATTAATTTATAATTTTGGTTCATTCATTAAATAAAATATAATAAAAATTCATTATATACGTCCATACTGTCAACGCCAAACAACTGACAGTGCCATAGACAGTTCCGCCGCAGCCAGACAAGGATATTTTACAAAGGATTGCTTGATCAATGTTAAAAAATTTCCAAAGAAAACCAGCCACCTTGTGACATATAACCGTGTGTTGGGCCCGCTCTCGAGTTGTTGTGGCACTTAGTTTGTTGACATTTGAAGAGTTTTTCTGGTTCGTTTTATCCTTTTAATGTGATATTGATAAAAACTTAATTAGAAAAGGTTACTCTGCAAATATTAGCAGCCACTTTGTGACGTATGCTTTCGGAAAAATTTACATCTATCGAGCAATCCTTTGTAAATTATCCTTGGCCGCCAGACGGTCAAAAGTCAAAACATTGAATAATTATATATGGAGGGAGCGATCGTTACATGCTCATGTACTTCTGGAAGTGGCATGCAAGCGTTGTTATTATTTAATGGTAAAATAGTCAATGTAGTAGATCAGTGTTGAGTTTTCGGACGCGTTGCAGTAACTTTCATATTAAATATTCTGTTTTTAATGTGAATTTAATTATTTGAGTAATATATTATTATTACAACCTTCCCGCAGGTGTTGGTGTAAAAAATTGTGAGACAGCGGACAATAGAGAATGTATTAAATATTTAAGTTCTCCTAGGATTGTTGGCCCTCTCTTTTGTTTAATATTCCTGAACTTGATTGAAATCGCAAATGACGAAAACTTTTAGGTTGGCAAAGAACAATCTTCCAATTATTATATCGAATATTTTGCCAGTAGCCAATAGATTTGTCAAAATGAGTTAACAATTTTGGTCATTACATCTACTTCTCCGATTTCTCCACAACTTTGTTTTTTATAAAAATATACTTTTTACAATTTCACGAAATAGGGTCGAATTTCGACCACTGGGCGACCAATAGTTTCTATTAAACTTTTGTAGAGAATTAAAAACTGTAGTAGAAATATTTTTCAATGAAGAAGTTCGAAAAAATACTGAAAATGTTAATTTTAAAAAAAATCCATATGTGTGGTAATGAAGATTAATAAACAGATTTAGAGAAAATATAATATGAGACATAATCTCTGAAATAGAGGTTATTATATTGTAAATGTCTACCTTATTACTTAAACTTTCAAATGTTTCAGAGTATAAATCAAATCCTATGTCAATGGCGATTAAGACAAAAGAGTGGCAGTCGTTTGAAGCTGAATGATGGAAGCAAGAGCTTCTAACGAAATATACCTCCCGTCGCTCTTTATCTTTCTGTCATTGTGACATTCTTAGTAACGTATATATATATATATATATATATATATATATATATATATAAATCTGTTGAGTGTATATTTTCTTGATTTTAGGTCGTTCAAAATGATAAGATTGTATTCATTTCATATGTTTTATTGATGACTTTTTGGCCATGTTTTTGGCATTTTTCAAATCTATTCTAAAACTGTTAAGACTATTGATACTGTTATAAAAATGTTTCCAGTCCGTCCCTGGTTCATACCGTGAAACATCAATCGCTGGGATAGAAAAAAAAGAAGAGCTAGAAGGTTGCGATGGGAAAAAAACTTATTTGGAAATAACTCGACAACTGTAAAATGGACGCCTAATTGTACCAGAGAATTCGATGCTGATTTTAAAAGGATCGGCCCATCATCGCAGCAGTTAGTGCAGCGAAGAGATTATATTGTATTATTATTGTGATATTCGAATCAGCTGTTGTGTATATTGATGTAAATAAAAGTTCTAGAAAGTGGTAGTGGATAAGAGTTTTTAAAAAATTTAATTGAACCCACGGAGTATATAACAATAAATTTAAGAAATTCTGAAATTATAATTTTAATTTACCTACAGCGTTAGTACTTGTGAAGTCGCAATTTTTTCTGTTACATTTTATTACTTGACACTTAGCTTTGAAAGAAGGTGGGATTCCACCGATTGTCAGCGACTACTTATTCGTATATTTGTAGTTACCCTTTATCTTAAGAAGGGCTTTCCTCTATACGCAACTTGAGTATGAGCTGTGTTCTGTTTTGTTGATGGAGCCCCAGTAAATAGTTTTTTTTTTGTTATTTTTTTGTGTTTTTTTTGTTTTATTTCATGTTTTAGTTTTATATGAATTTCTTTTCAAAGAGTTTGAAGTCAGTTCGTAGATATTTAGTTTTCGATCTCTAAAGCATATTTTTAAAGTTATTACCGTCAGCAAAAAAGAACGTAAAAAAATGATGGAAATAATAAATGAAAAATTTTTGTTGCAAATAATGAAATATCTGAATGCACAATTATCCGCGTTTTCAGATTCCGGAATAAAAAATCGGAGTTTTGATTTAAGAAAAGAAAGTTGACAATGACATGACTTTTAAAAATGACACTGGGGTCAAGGACAAAGTGACCACTGAACTTTTAAGTCAAAACTGAACAACTTTTTTCTGGAACGTATTCTCGGAAAAAGCGATCATAGGAAGTTACAGGGGAAGTACCGGTACTTTTGTTAAAACCGATATAGTTAAATGTGCTTGCAGTGGCCTATATTATACTTATAACAGCTTTTGCGTACGTGTTTCTAATTCATAATTTTGATGTTTATTAACATATAACACTTTTAGATAATATGTATATTATGCTATATATTAGATTTTACTTCTGTTGTCACTCCACGAGTGCTCGAATCTTTTAGTGTTTAAAATGAATATTAATACACCGTATGTAATAGATGAAAAACTCACTGTAAATCGTGTCTGAGAACAACTTCGGATTACACTGAAAACTGAAATTTTTGCTATTAAACCTTCTTTATTTGGACGATGATTTCGTACACTAAAGACTTCACATAGCTTTAGATCAAAACTCAATAGGATTAAATTCAGGTGACTTGGAGATCAATATTGGGGTCCACTAGGACGTGTCCGTTTTTCACTGTTTAAAAAGCTGAACTGTACGTTCTGCCAAATATTTAAAGATGCAATTCATCTAATACTTCTTCCGGAAAGCGAATATAATTATCACCATTATTTAATTGATTTTGTAAAACGTAAGGCCCAATTAACGTCCAGTCATACTCACCATAGATTTCTGTTAACGAGGTAACAATCTCATTCCTACAAATTTTGATCTTGTTTGTATAAAATACATATATTGGAAAATTCAATTTGTAAGTTTGCAACAATTGTCGTATTTTTTAAATTTTCTATAAAAAAAAAGAATTGTAAACTTTTATGAATACATTTTTTTACCCTTGAAAAAAAGCTATAAGGCCCAAATAATACCGTATTTCGCTTGTATTCAGTATTTTCCTATGAGAAAATCTGATTATTCATACTTCAAATAAACCGTCAGAGTGTCTAATATAAAATAAACTCCACCTGTATAGGGCCACTTTATTACTTTCATTAGCGACTCGTTCTTAAAGTATTTTAAAAGCATATTTACCTTCACACATTTCATTCTATTATGCGCATTCTTAGTAAACAAAATAATTTCCCACGTAAATAATCATTGACGTCTCTTCATCCGGCTTCGATTTTATTGGTGTTGGCTGTTTTGTTTATTTTTTCGTGTGTGGTTTTCGCAAATTCTATGTCTGCAATTTACACTGTTGTGTACGTACAGATAAATTTGGAGAACAATTAACGCTTTTACATCGTAAATAGTAAATGGTATATAGATTACTTAGCAGTGTACCAGAAAAGTTACATTTTTCTATTTTGTTGATTACGGTTAGGTCAATAACCCTTTGACGACAACGATGTTATACAATAATCTTACATACTGTGTAATTTATTAGTGTATTACTGTTAAGGCTTTCCTATATTGTAGTGAATATGTACCCATTTAACCTACCGACAGGAATAGCTGTGTCCCGAAACGTGTTTTTTATATGTAATTAGGTAACTCCAACAGAGCTACTGACTACAAACTAAACGATGTATTTGTCATTGTGTAGTAGTTATAGTGAAATAAAGAATTAACAGTTGTTGTTGATATTCACGACGCATCAAAGTATGCACCAAAGTTTAAAACCAATAGCAAGCTAGTATACAACAACAAATAACTTAGTTTTTAGATATTTTAGATCGTAAGGGGCAAATCCAATTGATAATTAAAAATTAACATAAATTTGGAAACAAAATTTTCAGCAAAACGTTAATAACCATATTGGAGATTTTAGTGTGTCGTTATAGTAGTACTAATTTTAGCACTTTACATTAAGAAGGAGTAAATTAACAGTTTTATGTAGTACACGACTCCGAAACTTCTATTTGGAGTCCTGCTGGTAGATTTCTTCCATACAATTTTCACCTGGCCTTATTTTTTTGCTTTCAAAGTTCAGTATCCACCCCACTGTTTGTTTTGGTAGTCGAGTTCGACTCGTTCTTTGAACATGGCAGAACCAGATCAGTTGTCTTCTCTCATAATCTTTCAAAATTGTTCCCTTTATTCTTATTTGTTCACGGATATCTTAATTTTTTTATGTTAGTATTCTTTACATTCTACCACCATTTTTTTATTTGTCTCTGCTAATTTTGTCTTTAACATTGTTGAGAAGCTGCATAGGAACTTACAAGTAATGAATTGTCACTCGTTTTTAAAAAAACCTGCATATATTTGAAAGTGCAAAAATCAATAAAACATTATTTATTAATTAATTTCTTTATGTAATTCCTCGACAAAATTGTCTTCTTTTAAAATAATAAAAAATAATGGCTTTGAAACATATATGTTTCTAAATGTTCGCATCATCAAAATTCCCCACGGGTAATTTCAGTTTAGAGTATACAGAGGGTCAAAAATTTCTTTAACACTAAATCACGCCTCCGAAATAACAGACCCCAACAAAGAAAAGAAGAAATAAAAACAATAATTGAAGAGTTACTGAAAAATATATGCAAAACCTGACAATTCAAAAGCAATAATAAGTGGATATTTTCAAAAAAAAAACATAATTAGGAGATCCCAATAAATGGGAGAATGCTAAACAACAAAACACATCTTTAGAAGATCCCCAGAATACAAAATAAAACTTAAAAACCAAGAACTAGAAGGACTGGAGAACTATGTCTATTTACGACATATGTTAAAACTAAGCAGGATATTATAAAATAAAAATATTAAAATTTTTTATACGATTAAAAAGTGCATGTGTCAATCGGAACGTGGCCAGTACAAAAGCTAAATTTGACGGACCTCATTGCCCTTTTATATCTGTTCTACATGAAAATCCGGACTCTAAAACAAAAAACTGAGAATAAATATAAATTTTCGCGTCATGAATAAATTTTATGCGAACTTTACCCAGCTAACTAGTTTCAGATACAATTAATACACAAGATCTAAACTTACTGGTGCCATGGGGTTATGTTAATCTTCATCTACTTCTTCATCTTTATCTTCATTTTCATCTTCATTTTTATCTTCGACTTTATCTTCATCTTCATGTTCGTCTTCGTCTTCATCTTAATCTTCATCTTATTCTTCAACTTCATCCTCATCTTCGTCTTCAACTTCATCTTAATCTTCGTCTTCAACTTCATCTTCATCTTAATCCTCATCTTCTTCATCTTCAGTTTCGCAGGTAACATTACCTTTAAAAAAGGCATGATTAATCGAAGTGTGATCAGTACAAAAACTAAATCTGAACGACCTCATTGTCCTTTTATATCTGTTCTACACGAAAACTTGGACCCTAAATTTTCGAATCATGAATACATTTTATGCGAAATGTACCATACTAACCAGTTTTCATCTTCATTTTCATCTTTAGGTTCATTTTCTTCTTCGTCTTCTTCTTCATTTTCATTTTCATCAGCATCTTCGTCTTTGTCTTCATATTCATTATCGTCTTCGTCTTTGTCTTTATTTCCATCTTCACCTTTATTTCCTTCTTCATCTTCATCTTTATCTTCATCTTCATCTTTATCTTTATCTTCGTCTTCATCTTCATCTGCATCTTCATCTACATCTTCATCCTTATCTTGTTCTTGATCATGATTCTGATGTTGATCTTGTTACTTGATCAGGATCATGGTGTTGATCATGAACTTGATCTTGATCTTAATATTGATCTTCATCTTAATCTTCAACTTAATCTTCAGCTTGACCTTGATCTTCATCTTCATCTTAATCGTCATCTCTTTATTTTCATCTTCATCTTTATCTTGTTCTTGATCATGAACACGATCTTGATGTCCATCTTCATTTTGATCTTCATCTTCATTTTCAACTTCATCTTCATCATCTTCTTCTTCATTTTTGTTACCATCTTTACATTTTCGTTACCTATATGTCTATCTAAAATACAATTGTAAACAGTTTTTTTATTCTGTTTGTGTTTGTTTATTCAATTTTTCACTTCAACAAGTTTGCTGCCTTCTATCACTCTTACAAATCAAATGATGGAAATCCTCTCTTTCTTGAATATTCAACTCTGGGTGAGGACAGTCAGTTAATCATTTAGACAACTTTCATTTATATTCTAAGTAGTATATACTTAAATACTTGTTGTTCAAATTCATATGTCATACATATTGTTGAAGTTTTCAAAATATTTTTTAAGTCTTTGTATCCCCGTCTCAATTATTAAACGCTTTCTTCAAAAATTCGTATAAAACAACTACAAAATCTCTCTATCTGTCTGTTATTAACTCATTCCATACCGTTAGCAGTCATTAAAGACGATAATGTGAAGAAAACGAGAGCAGAGTATATCTTCCAATAGCCACTAGACTTCTTCTACTTGATTTATCGCGAGATAATCGTTATTTACTCCTATTATTAACAGCTCTGTTGTGCTTGTTAAATTGTCAATTTTATTACCAACACTAAAGTTTATGTCGGAAATACGAGCTTTTCCGTTCGCGTACTTTTATCCCGGAAATTTTCGGAATAGTCCTCCAGAGTTATGGCAACCGTTATTACGATTACTAAGCAGTACCCATAAATTCACTTTTCTTATTAGACCGAAATAGAGAGAAAATAAAGTAAAACTATCACGTAGGTATGTTTATATCGTGTCGGTTCTCCCACGGAGTAATAATATCGGGAGAAATTGTAAACAATCCGGTAAATTACGGTTAACTATAATGAAGTTGTACAAGTATAGATAACATACACCGATAAATATAATTCTGTATGTTTACTTGATATAATTAACAATTATAATATCTGAATTATTCGTAGCTGATTAGTCGGAGTTTAAGATCGTTGGTTGTGGATGTTCCGTCTAGTTTTCGCATATCGTTGTGCCTTATAAAGCATAATTTGAAGCGTTCAAGTTGCTTGGAATGCTTCTGTGGTGTAGCGCCTTTTTAATAGGAGAGTTTTACATTGCTTTTTTGAGTTTGAAATGATATTTCCGTAATATTCCCATTTTTCAAATTTATATATATGAATAGGCAAAGACAAAACAGTTCAGTATCGTTTTATCCCCTGTACCTCAACCGATTTGCTTAGTTGTGGTGTTATTTCCAAGAAAACAGATGCAAATGCAAATACATATTTATTCCTACAATATTTAAATTCAAAAGATATTATCAGTAACCACAACTACTAGTCATTTGTTTTTTTATGTTCAACAACCATGAAAGGCATTTTTTGAAGATTTCTTATTTTTTCACTCAATAAACGGCCTTTTCCATCTATAAAGTGGAGGGCCATGACATTCTCATTAATTTTCTTTTAATTCACAGCCTAAATGAAAAAATGTCTTGATCACTCAATTTTTTTGGAGATAGTCTACTACAAAAAAAAAACAACGCCGTTTGACCAGGAGTCAAGAGCACAAGGCCCGTTGCTCTTCTGTAAATCGCTCCATTGTAAAATACGATTTACAGTGAGACTTCTATTGTGTTTGGTTTCGCTGTAAATATCACAATGAAGGTGCCATACCCTTTTTTATCAAGTTAAAACTATATCTATTTAGAAATTCTGCAACAAATTGCTGTGTCCAACCGGCCGTCAAATATGTACAAGCCCACTCAATCAATAGTTGAAATACAATAAAAACATAAAGAACAGAACTGCTTATGCATACAGTGTGGAACAGCCAAATGGAATAAATTCGATAACGAATTACGATGGGCTTGTAAGGAAAAACGCTTGGACACGTCGATTTGTAATTTTAAATGCGCATTTTTCCATAAAAAAAATATGTAGGGTGTGTCATGTGACAGTGGGCAATATCAACTTTCTTATTTTAAATGCAAGCCTGGTATATAATTAATTTTTTTGGATTCTCCTGAAAATTGTAGACATAATTCATGTACAATGTCCTACACCTCAACTTCAACTGTTTCGGAAATAGTAGTGTTTTCAGATTTATTACAAAAATTAACATTAAAAAAAGGAAATTATTTTATTTCGCGAATTCGCTACATTACACTCAATTCTTAATTCCCATTAAGCTCTTGATATTGAGATAGTAAGCAAAAACTATTCCTGCGTTCCTTTCAATTGATTTGGAAAAAACAAACAGTTCAAAACTCATAGCCTTAGCATCTTGTTGTCTGCCTGCATGACAGTGGTGATCAGTGTCAGTGCTATTGTCGTTTGAATTTCGTTAACTTTACGTATTAATATAAGAAAAATGGTTCATTTAACAGAAATAAACAAAATAACCATTCTACAAAGATTGGTTAAGGAGATAATACAAGGACACAAATGGAAGTTTCTCGCTTATTTCGAGAAAATTTTCCAGATTACAAGGAACAATTAGCAAAATAGAAAAGCAGTTTCGCGAGCTTGGTCGTGTAAGACAGATAAAAAAAGTTGCTGCTAATGCTCTAAGTGATAATATGAAATTGGATATTATGTTTGAGTTCCAAGAAAACCCACATAATTCTGGTTAAAAAGCAGCCCCACTGTTCAACGTTAGCCACACATCAATTTTTCGAGTATTAAAGGAAAGTAAAAGGCATCCCTATTAAATGATGCCGACTCAGGAGCTCATTGAAGACGATTTCGATAGGAGAACGTATTTCTGTGAAGAAATGATGGTAAGGTTAGATAACAGTGTGATCCAATTAGAAGATGTTTTGTTTTCTGATGAGAGCACATTTACACTTTACGGTCATGTTAATTGTTAAAATTGCCGCTATTGGTTTAATGATAATCCTCAATGGATGCCAGCGAAACATATTGCGTATGTTTCCTGAAAAAGTTAATGTTTGGGCAGGAATTATTGGAAATCATATCGTATGTCCCTTTTTCATTGATGGTAATTTGAATGAAGATAAATATTTAGAACTGCTCCAAAATAATGTCGTGCCAACTTTGACAAACTTATATCCTGATCCAGTAAACCCACAAGTCCTGCCAATACAATATGGTTTCAGCAAGATGGAGCACCGCCCCATTACGATATCAGTGTCCGGCAATCCCTGAACCAAAGTTTTCCAAATCGGTGGATTGGGAGGGCGGATCGATAGAATGGCCAGCACCATCTCCTAATTTGACGCCATTTGACAACTTTTTGTGGGAATATGTCAAAAGTACTGTATACAAAACTAAACCCCTCAACTTAGATGACCTAAAAAGACGAATCACACTTGCGATTAGATCAGTCACGCCTGAGATGTTGAGTAACTTTAGAAGAGATTTCTATACCAGATTAGCATGTTGCCAAGACGTTCACGGCGAGCATTTTGAACATATCCTGTATTAACATTAACAGTTTTTTGTTTTTTTTTTATATTATTAAGAAATAATCAGTATTGCTTATTAGGTTTCAGTGTAATTTTATTTTCTTTTTTTAATGTTAATTTTTGTAATAAATCTGAAAACACTTAGTATTTCCGAATAGGTGTAGGACTTGTACATAAATTATGTGTAGAATTTTCTGGAGAATCCAAAAAATAAATAATATACAGGGGCTTGCATTTAAAATAAGAAAGTTAGTATTGGCCACTGTCAGTTAACAGTATAAAGGACCAAGTGATCATTCAGTTTTTTCTGAAAATTTTGTGTGTTAGATGTTAGCTCTCATCACTTTTCGCTGTTCACTGTCATTAGTAAGATTACGAATTTTTAGATTTTTCGTGAGATTTTTTAAATTTCATATTATTAAATCACACTAACACAATAGACAGTAATCACAACACAGGTTTAGCTGCAATAAATTAATTTGCATGCGCTCCATTTTGAACAGCATCTGTATTAGCGGAAGTATTTACATCAATAACTGTCGACAGAATTTAAATATCTGCCTGTTTCTGAGTTACAGATTTCGACTTGAGAATTTGCTTATAGCTGATGCACCTTTGAGAGAAATTCTTCGATGTCAGTTCGTTAAACATAAGTTTTAATTCTCTTTTTAATAATCTCATCCTATGAAGTTTATTAGTTTAAACAAGCTTCTGAAGAAGCAACGTTACATCTGAAGAAGTCTCTCAGCCGATAATTATTCTTATTGAAAGCTTCTTGTCTGCGTTCTTGTAGCAGAACTGTTCAAGTTCAAGAGCAAGAACACGTTGAGTCTAACAAGTAGAGGATTAAAAATAAATTGGATAATTATTCTTGACGCCTGAGTTATTAACAGAAATACTTATATATATGAGAGAGGGAATGTTTAATTGACGGCTTATATAATGAACATTCGAATTTTATTTTATTTTTTAATTTGATTTTCTTCTGGCGTGCGAATAAACATTGCTGGAGCTATCGGTTACTCTTAGAGGAAAAGAAGTAAACTCTTTTCTATACATAACTGAAATGAATATCGCCAAGTAGCAGTTTTAGGGGAAACTAGCCCACAGAGATTCCCAATTGAAAGTTGTGCTCTATGTAAGAGCGCTTTCTTGTGATTTCAAAAGTTAACAAAACAATTAAGAAGCTATCTTTGATAGTTATATGTACGAAATATATAAATTAGTTATTCGAGGTTTCAAGCAGTTGAAGGAAGAAACAACATATTGTTTGCTTTCAATGGATTGTAAATCTTGAAGAGATGGTAACATAGGGTTTATTTTATAGTATAATAGAAACAGAAATGAAATTGAGATTACCGAGAGTGAAGATAGCCCTAAAAATTAAAATTCTTTGTATGTGTCATTTGATAGGGCTTCGTTAGTGTTGATTGGAGCCGTTTGAGTTTTTACTAGTGCTCTTCATGTAATCTGTGCCGTTGGTTAGTGCAATATTAGTGCTGGAAAGTGCTAAAAAAATTCTGTTAGCACAAAAAAATCGCCAGTGTTGGTTAGTGGTATTTTGTAAACAGCCTATCATTTTTGAAAAATTACAATCGATGATGCTACTCTAGCGCTGGATAATAAGGGCACAATTTTCGTTAACTCCATAAAAGAGAGCTCCTGTTATGATTATATTACAATTTCATTTAAAGCGCCCTCAACATCAATCAATCAAGGTCTCAATTATTGGTGTTACGTTAATGTCTATTAGTGCAATCGAAATGTTTCTTACTTCTTTTTAAATCACAATAGGAGAAAGTTAAACCCTATATTATAAGGAAACTAAAATAAATTAGAAGCTTGAAATTTTAGTTCATTTAATGTCGTAAATCTTTATATACTAGCGGTCGCCCACTGGTCGAAATTCGACCGAAATCATTTTAAAAATTTCAAGATAATATACCTATATCCATTTGAATATTTGCACTTTTTTGTGTACCTATGCTAAATAATTCACTACCATTATAATTAGGTAAAAAATTATTTCGCCAAGGATAATAATGTACATGTAGGACCCTGAGACATATTCAATAAGCAAAATCAAATAACGTTCTGTCCTGAATAAAAAATAATATACAAATTTTCATGCCATCATACTATTTTTGAATAAATTTACAATAAAAATACACTTCGAGAATTGAAAACGTCAGTAAAAATCAAGAATTTAAAAAGCCTTGATTTTAATTATTAGCGGTGGAAAGTTTAATGGTGCTAGTTCAGCTATTACGGAGTAGATGGGACAATAACTGTTATTAACCTAAAATGTTGGCCGTTTGAACCATTTTTTTATTACTAACAATAAAGCCCGTCAATTAGCAATTAAAAAATTACAAAAATGGTTCACAACAGAATGAAATAGTACCAAACTCTTTTACATTTGTGTATTTACATATAGTTTTTTAATAAAGTACACATATTTAAAATAACAATATATTCATTTTAGGCAAGTCATTCACCCTGTATTAAAAGGCATGATTTTGCAGGCATGGTAAATAATAAATTAATATTAAACATAAGTAATATTTTTAAACTTTAGTTTTCCAAAATGTTTTGCGGTCATTCACATATTTCACAATTACGATTTAAATTTCTAAGAAGAAAATTCAAGAAACGAACTCTTAAGTAACTATGAAGATGCAGTATAAATAAATAGTTACATAAGTACTTACATATTAGTACACCTTAAACTACTCTGTATGTATAATCTCAATAACTTCAATTTAATACACAAAGTTAACGATGACTTTTCTGTATTATATCAAAAATATGAAGAAATACAATGCACTTGCTGATAATTTATGTTAAATAATACTTTTTATGTTGACAATTTTTGTAACTGCATTGAAATTAAAATTTTTCAAATAATATATTGATAATTAATTGAATTGAGAAGGTATATTAACATAACGGCTAACAATGTTATGATATGTCAAACTTAAATCAAAATAATCTGATTCGCTAAAACACTATTTATCTTTAATCTCACTAACTGTATTTATATCATGGGCTTTGTAAGATTACTTAAATTGTATGAAACTATTAGCCTTTAAAATAGAAACAATATAAATTAAAAGGGTAATGTCAAAATAATAAAATATTATCGGAATTGGTCAGTTGCCACACAATAAACAATTCCTAATTTTAGTTGACAAACCATATTTAGAAACAAATTAAAGTTTCAAACATGGGAGTACTAAATAAATAATCTGAATAGCGTGATAATGTGGAATAACTTTGGGAACGAATGAAAATTTGTAACGTTTTTGTTTAACTTAGTGTGTTTTTCGAGTCAATTTATTACGATTTTCTCCCCAAGCAATTTGGCGGCACTGTTTGTCATTGACAGTGTGGACTTGAATTATGAATTTTTTATTTTATTTTATTTAATGAATGAAGCAATATTATTAACAAACGTAAGCATTCTGCACTGAAGCTCGTCAATAGCTACTAAACAAAACAAAAATAAAGTAAATCGGTTGAGGGACAGAGGAGAAAATGGTACCTAACCGTTTTGTCTTTGCCTATTTATATATAGACTAGTGGTCACCCAGTGGTCGAAATTCGACCCTATTTCATGAAATTGTAAAAAATATATTTTTATAAGAAACAAAGTTTTGGAGAAATCGGAGAAGTAAATGTAATGACCAAAATTGTTCACTCATATTGACAAATCTATTGAAATAAAAAGAAAATAAAAATGTAATAAAATATCGGTATTCGAAATATTTTTGACAAATGAATGACCCTTAAATTTTTGACTGGAACCGCTCCTTGCAAAATATTGGATATAATAATTAGAAGATTGTTCTTTGGAACCTAAAAGTTTTCGTCATTTGCGGTTTCAATCAAGTTCAAGAATATTAAAGAAAAGAGAGGATCAACAACTCTAGGAGAACTTAAATATTTAATGCATTCTCTATTGTCCGCAGTCTGATATTTTTATACACAACATCTTCGGGAAGGTTGTGATAATAATATATTAATCAAATAATTAAATTCACATTAAAACATAATATTTAATATGAAAGTTACTGCAACGCGTCCGAAAAATCAATACTGATCTACTACATTGACTATTTTACCATTAAACAATAACAACGCTTGCATGCCACTTCCAGAAGTACATGCTCTAAGAATATATATCCAACGATCGCTCCTTCATATATAATTACTCAATGTTTTGAGTCTGGCGGCGGCGGCACCACAGATCAAATAGGCGGGCGGCACTGTCAGTTGTTTGGCTTTGACAGACGTAAATAATGAATTTTTATTATATTTTTTTTAATGAATGAACCAATATTATAAATTAATATTAGCATTCTGCACTGAAGGTCGTCAGTAGCTACTAAACAAAACAAAAATGAAGAAAATCGGTTGAGGGACACAGGAAAAAATGGTACCTAATCGTTTTGTCTTTGCCTATTTATATATAGATTTTCAAACGTGCCCGTTCTTCTTAAAGTTGTACCATAGTGCCTCAAAAGAGGTTTCTTGGAAATCGTTTCAATCGCTGATGTAGGAAAAACTAACAAGCGAATGAAAAATAAATGTTTTCACTTCGGCCCTCATTAAAATAGAAATTTATTCTAGTAATACTTTTTCCATTTCCATTATCTAGTGATTTGGGGCAATCTTTTACGTTAAAGTCTCAGTGCGTTCTAGTTTTGCCAACCACTACATATTCATTTTTGATAAAACAATCCTCAATGGCAGCTTAAGAACATGACCGTTTTGGCTCAACGGCCCTAATTCTGTTGGAGCCCACCAATGGGTTAATCAATTTATTTCTGTTATACATTTTTATTTAATATAGACAGCAATTAATATTTTTTGAGGACGGTGTATCGACAAAATTCCATTTTTTTTAATTACTGGCCATGTAATTTTTTTAACAAAAATTATTTAATTATTGTTTGTTATTTTTTTGGGCCTTATTGAGAGTATTAATGGAAGTAATTGACACCTTATTTTAGACGCTTGAAATTAGGGCATCTCTTGTAAGACAATTTTTACGGCACTACGGCTAACTTGAAGTCTTTTGGAACGATGTTTCATAAACAGAGAGCTATCCACAAAAAAGCTTTTTGTACTATCAAAAATTGTGAACACTAACTCACGCTAACGTAGCACTCAGGATTCAGAACACTGTTACAATTTGGAGGGACTCTTTAAAAAAGTTTTGGTGGGATTTTGAGAAAAAGAGAAAGTTGGCTCTGTTTTTGCAAAAAAAAAATACTTTTGGGTCAGTGCAAGCAGAAACCAACAGCACTAACATCCACTAACATAGTACGAAGAATTTTGACCTGCTTTGAAAAAAAAATGGCTGACTCTTTTTAAAAAATCTAGTGGTAGTGTATGAAAAGCACTAACAAAAATTCAAACGGGTCTAACGTAGCACTAACACTGGACAGTAACGACTGATCTATAACGCTACTCAACAGCTGTGCGACAGCTAGAAATGAAAATGTGAATGAAAGTTACATTCAAATATCAGAACATTCAAATGATTTTATATACAGGGTGATCAGTTATTAATGGCCAAATAGAAACCGAAAATTGCTTATTAGAAATATTAGGATCGAATTGAACTTAGGTCGGCAAAAAAAATTTCGCCAATAAATATGGTAAAAGGCATTAAACTTAAAGGCTGTTTATCAAAATACTTCTATAATTTAGAGCGTTTTGAATATATCTTGACGAATCTTAATAAAGCGGGAATTTTATAATTAAGAAATCACCGTCTAAAATGAATTTCACTCTTACCTACGGAGGTCAATACAAACTCTGTAGTAAGTTCCTTCAACTATTCTTTCTCAAGATGAAAAAAACCCTTTTAAAAAACTAAAAACCTGCCAAGTTAAACACTTTGGGAGGTATTCCAACTTATATAATAATATAACACTAAACAGTAGTTTCGAAATTCCCGAACAACAGAATATACAGCAATTTTCGTGACTGTGGTGTTATTTCCCAAGAAGTACATAAACATTGAACAACAGATAAGTTGCACAAAATCTATAATTATTTTTTTGTGATATTGTTTTAGATTCTAACTTAACATTTTGTCAGTTGCTTTCACCTAGATTGTAAAGTTGATGGAAAATTCTAGAGAACTATTTCCTACAGACAATAATCTTTGTTTAATTCAAGAACAAAAAACAAATTCAAAAATTGACAATTCTTTTTGTCCTCAAAATCTCCAAAATCTAAAAATTGCCAGACAGGCGACACATTAACAAAAAGAATGTAAACTATGCCTGAAAATTATGACATAACAAATGAGATAATTAAAAATTTAAAAATTTTAGGATTTCACGTCCGTACGTACCCAAGAAAATAACTCGTCCAAAAGAGCCATAAAAGATATAATGCACATTAAAAATACACCTAGCGCAATTAATTTCCCAGCAGACATTGATAAATTAGGGTCGATTTATATCAGTTAATTAAATAATGATTATCTTTTTCAACGTCGGTAACAGATATTTTAACACATCCCAAACAGTAATCTTTTTAGTTGTGTTTAAAATGCTCCTTTTTCTTTATATACCTCCTATAAGTATTCAAACCTTTAAAACGACTAAAGTTCTATTTATTTTTTCCAATAAGATAAGATTGCAGGACATGACATTCGGAGCTTCATAGATATCTCCATAATTCTAAGATAGAAAAGTGTTCAATTACTTCTAAAATATGAGCTACATTTGTTTCGTACATCATTTCCACCACTTAAACCCTTCAGAGAAAAATCTGACAGACATTTTTAACGAAAATTATAAATTTGAAAAATAATTATTATTAATGGGGTTAGTTTAGGAAAATGTAACATGGTACATTTAGGAACAGTATTTTCAAAAAAGAACAGAGAAAGTTGAACACTTTCAGCTGTCTTCTAAATGCTATTTGTGGCATATTATTGATTATTTTTATGTGTGCTTGGAAAATAACACAAAAATCGAAAGAAAAATCTATATTCAAGAAAAAACCAAGCAATTCCAGATCTATTCTAACCTCGTTTTCAATGACTTTAAACATGTATTGTAAAGTTTGATATATGACATTTAAGTTGACATAAGAGAAATTTGTTGTTTCTAGATATAAAGGTAGAACAAAAAATTCTTAAGATCATGTATTACAGTTAAATAGCTTTCAAGTTGCAAGAACTTGAAAGAGTTGTTTTTAGAATTTATGTGGCGTTCCTAGGTACGACTTTGATATAAGATAGAGAATTCGCCAAAAATGAAATCAAAGAATTCTTTTATTTCAGTGATCCCATTAACGTCATAAGGGAAAACCTAGGAAAACCCTTATGAGCTATCCCGATACTGGGTTGTTCAAAAGAAGATGGGCATTACTAATTTCTTCTTTAATTGTCGGGAACCAGATACGATTGAATTCTATCGAAGTAGAAGCGATACAATTGTCAAATTGTATTTTATGGCCTAACTTCCAAGCATTTTCAAAATTTTCGATTTTTCAAATTATAGTTTCTTTATGTGATTTTTGTGTTCATTAATTCTCGATGTGTCCCCAATGCATTCACAAGGAATATTGCAGTTTTTGAGTTCTGAGTTTTGTTGGTTGGTTTTCTCTTCGATATTAGTGATTTCAATGTATTTCTTGTTTTGAATGCTGTTTTGACATTAAATCTGTTGTCCACTCTTTTGAATCTTCCAAGTTCTTCCAACGTGAAAGCTGTTTAACGGTAATACATGATCTTTAGAATTTTTTGTGCTACCTGTATATCTACAAACAACAAACTTTTCTTATGTTAACTTAAATGTCATATATCAAAATTTCATTGTGAATTTTTAAAGCCATTGAAAACGAGGTTAGAATAGACCTGGAAACGTTTGGTTTTTCCTTGAATATACAGATTTTTGTTTGATTTGTTTGATTGTGGTGTTATTCCCCAAGAACACATAAAAATAATCAATGTCAGCTTTTTCAAACCTATTGTTGATAAGTACTACATAATCCACACCTTGTTATGAATATGGCTTGATGATTCCTAAAGCTTAGTATATGCAGGTACAAATGTTTTCTATGGAACCAGGAGCAATAGTGCTTTACTGAATAGTTTGTTCTTTCTGGCGAACTGTTAGTCACTAGAGATTGCTACTGTATTTCCCGAAGTCTTTGAAACTACATGTTGGAATGATTGATGAGAGTAGAGTTTTTCATTTCGAGGTATCGCTAAACGTAAGACCAGAAATCCAACTACTGTTATGAGATGTTGTCAAGCGTGGTTTGATAATACTTACCCAAAATCGAAGAAGAGTAGGCACCGGACGTCGAATGAGCTCAAATGAAATTCAAGATCGATGTCTAAGATGTATGGCCTTTGGAGATCGATTTGTGACAACTAGAAATTTGGCTGATGAGTGGTTAGGAGAATAAGACCATTCGAACGGCTTACCGCCCTATAAGGTGCTTTGGATTTCAGAATTATAGACCCCATCTTGAACTACCTCTGATCGCTGAGAATGTGGAATGACATCAGGTCGTCTTCTCTGATGAATTTCGATTAAGCTTGGGTGGACATGATGGCCGAAGAGGAGTTAGACGACTTCGAGGAGAGACGTCAACCTCAAGTTGATGTTGACAGACATACACACCAAACAGTAGGCGAGATGATATGAGGTGCTATTGCACATGGAAGTAGGTCACCTTTAATCTTTAGTTCGAGGCAACATGACAGCGCATAGTTATCTTCAGGAAGTAGTGGACTCGTATGTACTTTCTTCCTTTAATCGGCTCATAGATCCCACATTTTAGCAAGTTGCTCGAGTTAGTTTAAACTTCTTTGAAGAGATCCATGTGAATTTGTTGCCATGGCCGCCCAGATCCACCGATCTTTCGCCCATAGACCATGTTTTGGAGATGACCGGTAGAAGGCATGGAAATTTACCCCAGCCCCCACGGACTTTGGAGGTTATAAGACATGAAATACAGATAACTTGAAATAGTATTCCCCCCTCAAAAAAGAAAACTTTACTGAATTAATTAATGTGTTGGGGAATGAATAACCGCGGTGGACAACACATTATTAATAAACTTAATAAATCAAAATAAAATTTTAATCATCTACTCCTTACTATAGCATCTATGTTTACCAAAACAGCATTTAAATTTAAACATCTCCTTATGGGTGTTGCGATTTCTTTGTCAGTAAGTACGAGGGCTGCCTTTTATATTTCCGGATTGGATAACCCTAGTGTTGCAATCTGACAATAAGACAGCTCTATCGTAAAGTTTGACATTTTTGAGGTTATACGTACACAGAACTTTTTGACATACCAGCGCTATGTGTTGTTTACAGTAACTTAAAGCATTCATCTCGGCCAAAAAATGGAATTAGATCGTGAACATTTTCGTGCGATTATTTTTTACAACTTTCGACGTGGATTAAGTCAGCAACAGTGCATGGATGAACTTAATTTAATTTTTGGCGATGAAACTCCATCAAGGATCACTGTTTATCGATAGTATGGTGAATTCAATCGAGGTCGTAGTTCACTCCAAGACGAATTTCGTGAAGGTCGTCAAAAAACAGTTGTTGTTCCGGAAACCATTGATACTGTGCGCGAACTGATATTGCAAGATCGTCATCGTGAGATTGAGTCAACCTTACACATTAGTGGGACCAGCATACATTCAATATTGCATAAACATTTGAATGTCAAAAAAATTTGTTCGCGTTTCACAATTTGTCAATCGTCCAAAAAAAGGCTCGTGTCGATTGGTCAAGCGTTGGATTCCACACAATTTGTCAATCGTTCAAAAAAGGCTCGTGTCGATTGGTCAAAAGAAAAGCTTAAAAAATACGATCGCGGTGCTTCAAAACACGTTTATGACATAGTGACAGGTGATGAATCGTGTATTTACGCGTATGAGCCCGACAGGAAACAGCAGTCGACTGTATGGATGTTTCAAGATGAGCCGAATCCAACAAAAGTTGTTCGCGCACGAAGCACTTCCAAGCAAATGATCAACTGTTTTTTCGAAACCATTTGTTTGCCAGTTGTCTTCCAAGAAATGAGGAAACCCAACCGTCGAAGACGGATCACTCTTCACCACGACAATGCGAGCTCTCACACATCGGCTCAAACAACTGTATTTTTGACCACTCAATACATCGATTTGATGAGTCATCCGCCGTATAGTCCTGACTTGTCACCACCTGAAGAAGCGGTTGCTGCGTTCAGAATGCATGTTTTGGAAATACCTCAATCAGAGTGGAAAAAGTGGTTCAAACGCATGCAAAAGTGTATAAATCTTCATGGGGAATATTTTGAAAAACAATAAAGCGATTTTCGATGATTAATATTTGTTTTTGTTCTCTAATCCCGAAATATAAAAGGTAGCCCTCGTATATTTATCAAGCTTTAAAATTGACGAGGTTGTTTCAAAGGATATCAAATACAAATTAAATGACGGAGCAAACTGAAATTTTGACAGTAGCTTACCATTTATGGCAGTTGACAAGAACAATGTTGAATCTAACTGCAATCGTATTTTTTTGAATTCCTGGTGGGCAGGTGACCGCTAGTTTCAAATAAAAATTCAAATACTTCTATCTGTAGGAGTAATGAAAATGATTTTTTTATCTAATATAAATTATGTTAGAGCTTTAATAAATACCGACTAATTTTATATTATTGTAAAAAATGCTATAAATATTTTATATAGACCTTGATATATTACCATAAACAATTGCTGTTCCGTTTTTCATAATGTGCACCAGTTATGTAAAGCCTCGAAACTGTCATTAGCAGACAAAAAAAAAAAGTAAAAAACGGACATGCATTAAAACTATCACCTTTCAATTATTACCGTATCGTATGTATTGACATTTTCCGCCTCATACAGCATTATGGTAATTTTCTAAGAAAATTATTTATTTTCAACACTTTTAATAACCCCGAACAAATTTTACTGATGGCGATACAATCCCAAATTGCTCACTTAAATGCTTTATGAATATTAAGTTACATTAAAATATTTAACGCTTTGTATGTGGTCTTCATTACACACGTTTTATTATTATTATAATCGAACATAACATATTCTGTTGTTTATAATGACGAGTGGACGGATATGTGAATGCGGAGATGATGATTGGATATTTATATACCGGAAAAAATAATACAAAAAATGATAATAAAATCCTGCAGTTAAGGCATTTTATGAATACGAATGAGAAAAATGTAAAGTTAGGAGTCTGTAGAGTCGCCGACAGAGAGAATTTCAAAATTACATCATACTGCTAGATAAGATTTTTCCAATAGTCGATAATTCTGAATAAATCTCTGAATTATTGTATTTTTTAGGTTATCGGACATCCCGATCGGACTAGCCTTATTAATCCGGAGCATTTTGCAAAATATATTCCACAATATCCATTTTGAGCTTATATAAATTTAATATGACCAATCATTTTGAACAAGATTAATGTTCCAGGGTGAGGTACCAAAAATTTTTTTTTGAAAATAAATCACATTTTACCAGTTTTTCAGTCATTACTGGGTGAAAATGGCGTACTCACTGCATACAAACTCATATTAAAAAGCATTTCTGATTCTCTACAACTTTTCCAATGTCTAAGAACTTCTTGGGAAATAACACCACAGTTTAAAGAAAATTGCTGTATATTCCAAACGTTTCGGGGGTCTAGGTCAGACCCCGTTGTCAATGGTTAAGAAATTTGGATAAAAAAGTCACAATTCTAAGATGTAAATTAAAATATTTGACAATGTGTATTATTTGATTTCTGACGTAACTAAGAGAATTTTATTTGCAATATACAGGGTAGCACAGAAACTTCTAAAGATCATAATGTTCCTTTCAAATTGGAAGAATTTGAAAGGGAGATCTTTAGAATTTTATGTGGCGCTCCTATTTGCGACTTTGATATAAGATAGTGCATTATTACACAAAGAAGAACACAACACCAAAAGAAAACTAAAAGAGTCTGCTTTAATTTTGTTAAATGAAAACGATTGTATCGATACTACCTCCGTAGAATTCAGTCGTTCCTGGTTGCCGATGATTAAGGAAGAAATTGCTAATGACCATGTCCTTGTGACAACCCAATATCGGGATAGTTCATAAGGTTTTTTCCTGGGTTTTTCTCTTATGATTTTAATGGGATCACTGAATCAACAAAGTTCTTTGGTCGCATTTTTGGCGAATGCCTTATATCAAAGTCGCACCTAGGAGCGCCACATAAAATTCTCTCCCTATCAAATTCTTCCAGTTTGAAAGGAACTTTATGATCATATGATCTTTAGAAGTTTCTGTGCTACCCTGTATATTGCAAATAAAATTCTCTCAGTTACGTCAGAAATCAAATAATACACATTGTCAAATATTTTAATTTACATCTTAGAATTGTGCCTTTTCTATCCAAGTTTCTTAACCATTGACAACGGGGTCTGACCTAGACCCCGAAACGTTTGGAATATACAGCAATTTTCTTTAAACTGTGGTGTTATTTCCCAAGAAGTTCTTAGACATTGAAAAATATTCCACAAATATCATTCAGAAAACAACTTTTCCAATGACGGCATTACGATTCATTATAATCGTATCACCTTTGAGAATTGTTATAATGTAGGTAAATAATAAAATATATTTTTCTAATTTTACAGTTTTAGACAGGTAGGGATTTTCTTATATTTTCTTTAATATTCTTTAAACTAAGCGTTTTAAAATTTATAAAAATATGCACTTTTATTTCTTACAACGACTTTTTATTTGATCTGGTACATGATTTAAAAAAAATATATTTAATTTTGTTATTCGGCCGACAAAATCAAGCATTTTCGCTTTATTTTAGCAAAATGCTTTTAATGACGCCCTATCTAATCTTTTGTCTAAATTGTAGGCCCAGAAGTGTGGGAGATAAAGTGGAAAATGTTTTATTTTTTATTTTAGTTTATAAATTTATTTTAATAATTTGTGTTACAAACAGTAATTCTTGTAAGTTTTGACTTTGGCCCTATATTCTCAGTACATTGCAGAAATAGGAGTAAATGGGACGAATTTTGTAGATTTTTTTAACAACTGTTTACCAAATTATTTAAAAATATGAAAATTCATACTTGTACTCCATATAATGAGCACTTTCATTTGATAGATTACAAGAACCATTTGAAAAAAATCAGTTAATTGTGTAATTGGGCCCCAAAATTAATATTAGAGTTTCCTAGTTTATTTTTACTATACTCCTTTCAAGTCAGGCGATATATTTCTATTTTTCTCTAAATTGTGGGTCTTATAATTTCAGAGAAAAAGTAGGGAGTGAATAGATGATTTTTTATATATTTTGCCTAATATATTTTAAACACATTATTTTGAAATTAAAAAAAATATTTGTATACCTGATAATAAGCCCTTTCATTTGATATATTACATGAAGCCTTTAAAAAAGTTTAATATTTTATTTTGGGTTTAGTTCTATACTTTGCCCCCCTCCCCCAAAATTAGTATTAGTTTTTTCTTATTTTTCCTATGAAGTTCAAGTGAGGTCCTACATGATTCTGCTTTTTTCGGATTTGGACAGCGTCATTTTTTCGAATTAATTTATTTGTATGCCTAGACCGGCACATAAACAAAGCTTTCCGACGTTTCGCGGACACTTATAAGGGGCTTTTTCAAGGTTGAGAGAAAAAAAAAAACAAAACAAATGTTACTTAACTTGCGGCGACTCCATTCATTTAGTCTTTTTCATACAAACACACTTTGAAACTTCACTTTTACTAAACTTGTCACACTAACGCACAAATTGTAAATGACTAATAGGTACGAAGAAATAATAATTGGCCTATCGAAATTTTTCTCATCCTTGAAAAAGCTCCTTATAAGTGAGGGCGAAACGTCGGAAAACTTTGTTTATATGCTGGTTTAGGTATATAAATAAATTAATTCAAAAAACTGACGCGGTCCAAATCCGAAAAAAGCAGAAGCAGCTCAGACTCTGGCCGCGAAAACCTACGTTAGAGGTCCTACATCTTTATTTTTTTTTTAAATTTTAGGTCTTACCGTTTAGAAATATAGGTGGGGCGGGGGGCAAGTGTATTCATTTTGTAGATTTTTGGTAGTATCTTTTAAACCAATTATCCTAAAAATATGAAAATATTTGTATTTATCAGGATGTCCTGTTTCATTTGATATATTACATGATGCATTTGGAAAAAGTATTATTTTTCATTCTCTTTTTAGTTCTCTAATTTGCATCCCAAAATTAATATTAGGGTTTTTTCCTAATATTTCCGGTAAGGTTTGGGCAATGTCCGTTATTCACTATTTTTTTCAAAATTTCAGGCTCAGTATTTTCGGAGATAATGTGGGGGAACGGTCATTTTTTTTTAATTTTCCCTCAAAAGTACCCCTAAAATCAGAAATTTTGTATTTAGGACAAGTACATCTGATCGTGTCACCAAACTATACACTGATACCAATTTTCAAAATTTTTCCTCCAGTAGTTTTGGAGAAAATGGCCTGTGATGTGATTTTATAAGGGTTTCCATATACTATAGGTACGGAACCCTAAAAACAAAAGAAAATCTTATTTTTTCGGGTTTTTATTATTTAAATAAGTCACTTCTACAATTTTTCTGATAAAATCTTATCAACTATTCTTTATAAACTCTTACTGATGGGATGGTGTAAGCGAATTGCAATTAAATGTTATGTCCGAAAATTACTTCTATTTTGTTCTGTAGACTGATGTATACTGCTAAACAAAAACAACGCCTCCAAAGTTGGAGTTGAAACGTCTCCATAACAGCTAAAAGCAATCAGGGGAGAAAAACCTAATGAGCAGTCAAAACAAGTGCAATCAACATCACATTAATTATAAGGCTTTAAACACTTTATTTTGTTTTTGATCCAAACATTAATCAGCTGTTTTTCGTTAAATCAATGATTTATTACTTACATGGCTTTACATTTAAGAACTTCAATTATACTTATAAGTTTGTCAGCAAAAAAAGTTTTGACTGCTGACTTTGGCCTGTATCACTGGTGCATATAATGACGCACTACGAGGGCTGCCTTTTATATTTCGGCATTAGAGAACAAAAACAAATATTAATCATCAAAAATCGCTTTATTGTTTTTCAAAATATTCCCCATGAAGATCTATACACTTTTGCATGCGTTTGAACCAATTGTCGAAGCACTTTTTCCACTCTGATTGAGGTATCTCCAAAACATGCATTCTGAACGCAGCAACTGCTTCTTCAGGTGTCGAAAAACGTTGACCTCTCAGTTTGTGTTCTACGTACGGGAATAAAAAGAAGTCATTTGGTAACAAGTATACGGTATAAGTATACGGCGGATGACCCATCAAATTGATGTTTTGAGTGGTCAAAAATGCAGATGTTTGAGTCGATGTGTGAGAGCTCGCATTGTCGTGGTGAAGAGTGATCCGTCTTCGGCTGTTGGTTTTCTTCATTTCTTGGGAGACAACTGGCAAACAAATGGTTGTGTACCACTCAAAATTGACTGTTCTGCGTTGTTCTAGTGGTACGGTTGCGATATGTCCAGTCTTTCCGGAAAAACAGGCGATCATTTGCTTGGAAGTGCTTCGTGCGCGAACAACTTTTGTTGGATTCGGCTCATCTTGAAACACCCATACAGTCGACTGCTGTTTACTTTCGGGCTCATACGCGTAAATCGACGATTCATCACCTGTCACTGTGTCATAAACGTATTTTGAAGCACCGCGATCGTATTTTTTTAACTTTTCTTTCGACCAATCGACACGAGCCCTTTGTTGAACGATTGACAAATTGTGTGGGATCCAACGCTAACAAATTTTTTTGACATTCAAATGTTTATGCAATATTGAATGTATTCTCGTCCCACTAATGTGTAAGGTTGACTCAATCTCACGATAGGTCACATGACGATCTTGCAATATTAGTTCGCGCACAGCATCAATGGTTTCCGGAACAACAACTGTTTTTGGACGACCTTCACGAAATTTGTCTTGGAGTGAACTACGACCTCGATTGAATTCACCATACCATCGATAAACAGTGGTCCTTGATGGAGTTTCATCGCCAAAAATTAAACTAAGTTCATCCATGCACTCTTGCTGACTTAATCCACGTCGAAAGTGGTAAAAAATAATCGCACGAAAATGTTCACGATTTAATTCCATTTTTTGGCCGAGATGAATCCTTTAAGTTACTGTAAACAACACATAGCGCTCGTATGTCAAAACTTTCTGAGTACGTATAACCTCAAAAATGTCAAACTTTACGATAGAGCTGTTAGTTGTTAGATTGCAACACTAGGGTTGTCCAATCCCGAAATATAAAAGACAGCCCTAATATCTAGTAATTCAGACACCCAATTAACAATAAAATTCCTGATAATATCAAAAAACATTAATTATGCACACTGCTACAAAAATGTCGAAATGCATTTGTACCACCTACAAAATTATGACCGCCAATTTAACAACTTATAAACAGCCATTTCGTGTGGGTTTCTTCTAATGCGACATAAGTGTCGCTCTAATACTTATAGCAGAAATTTAGATACCAGGAACAAACTAGAAATATCTCGAACATGCCTATCAACTTTAGATGTCAAAACTGTTATTACGGCAATACCGATAGGTATTTTTATTGGTCTGTTATTGTTTTTACTTAAGTATATAATTGGCTTGCAGACGCTAGATTAGTAATGTGTGGAAGACTTTAATAACGGGAACGAGAGAATATTATCAGTATTTGTTCGTTTCTAGCAAGTAGATTTAGGTTAGTGAAATGTTTATGGATGTTAATTCAAAAGTTATAGATTACTTAAGACTAATTGTATGATTCATCCTTTGTTAGTATTCACACTTTGCGACTTTGGTGATTTCGAAGGATCTTCAATCTGAGCTTGGTAGTAAAAGTCAACAAAATAGTTTGTGGTGACAACTAGGAATGTTTTTAAAGCAAAAGTTTCTTATATTAGGTCAAGGCGTTCAGAGAAAAGAAACCTTTTAATGACAAAATTAATAGTAGAACAAAACAAGTAACAACATGGGCTCGATATAAAATATGATTCATTCGTTTGTTTTTTTGTTTTTTTGACAGATTTTTGTTTATAGGATATATACTGGTGAAACAATGTTGTAGAGAACTAAAAAACTTACTAAAGGTGTTGATACTTTAATTCAGTTTATCCAATTTTCAATTTAATTTTATATAAAAAAAGAGCGGCAGTAATTTGAGACTGGACGATCGAAGCAAAAGCTTTTTACAAATGTTTTCTGCCCTTCTCTCGTTATCTCACTGTCTCTATTTTTCTTTTTTTTTGCGTCACTATTAGTAATGGATATAAATATCAGGTGAATTAAAATAAGTGTCACTATTTTGTTACGGCTCAAGTATTAATTCTAATTTAATTCTTAATTTAAATATATCCGCAAAGAAATATAAGTTTAGATATTGAGTAAGAGTTTGTAAATAGTTTTGTTCATCTGAATAAGTACGAGGGTGAATCAAATATTAACCGGACTGTTGTTTTAAAAATTTTATTGGTACGATCAATACAAATTTTAATACATATTATTTTTTCTACATAGTCTCCTCTCTTATGTATACATTTTCCCATCGAATCGGAAGTTTTTTAATACCTTTCTCAAAGAATGAAACTGGTCGTGTCGATAACTAATTGCGCACAAACGTTTCTAAGCCTTCGTTGTCCTCAAAGTGGTGGCCTCCCAATTCATCTTTAAGTGGCCCAAACATGTGGTAGTCACATGGCGACAAATCAGGACTGTAAGGCGGGTGTTCAAGGGTTTTCCAATGCATTTTGTTCAATTTTCCTTGAGTCAATGCAGCTGTATGTGGCCGAGCGTTGTCATGCAACAGAATCATACTTTGGATAGACATATC
This sequence comes from Octodonta nipae, assembly GCA_034190945.1. Lineage (NCBI taxonomy): Eukaryota > Metazoa > Arthropoda > Insecta > Coleoptera > Chrysomelidae > Octodonta > Octodonta nipae. The sequence continues at coordinate 13,753,851 of CM067219.1, read as the reverse complement.
CCGCCTCTTTTGCCGATAGGTAAGTTTCACTTGTTGGAGTAGTTCGCAGTAATACTCAGCATTAATTGTACGGCGTTCGTGCAGAAATTCGATCAGCAGTACGCCTTTCGAATCTCAAAAAACTGTTGCAAGAATTTTCCCTGCAGAAAGACGGGTCTTGGCTTTCCGCGGTGCTGCCTCACCAGGTTTTCGCCACTCCATGCTTGCACGTTTGGACTCCGGGGTATAATGATGCACCTATGTCTCATCACAGGTGACAATATGTCTCAAAAACTCATCCCCCTCTGCTCGATATCTTGCTAACAGCCTTTCACATACGGCAAGACGGTTTGCTTTCTGATCTTCCCTTAGAAGGCGAGGAACCCATCTTGCACACACTTTTCGGTAACCCAACTCATCTGAAATGGTTGATTGAGCACTCCCGTATGATATTCCAACGTGTTCAGCAATTGCCAATACTGTAAGATGGCGGTCACCTTCAATCAGCTCACGAATTGCGTAGATATTCGCAACATTGATGCTTGTCGTGGAACGGCGTGCATGAGGCTCATTTTTCACTGTCTCTCGGCCATCTGAAAACTTTTTGTGCCAGTCGTACACTTGGGTCCTTGAAAGTGTTTCATTGCCGAATTGTGCAGATAGTCGACGCAAAATTTCAGACGGTCTAACTCCCTCCCGCACCAAAAATTTGATAACAACACGTTGCGCAACAGACGTATGCACCTCTTACTCTGACATGATGCTACTAACAGCGCATCGACTACGCCTCGCCAAACCGACGAACTCCCCTCTTCTTAACATCCCTAAAATGAGTTTGATTCATTTTATATGAATTAAAAATAGTAAATACAATTAATTAATAATGTCATAATATTTAAAAAAGTATAATTGTCTTGGTTTCAAACCGGAGAACTTTGTATTGGCAGCCGTACGCTTTAGATTCTAGACCATTTGTCGCTCCTTTCGGATGTATGTAATATGTAATGTAATACATTTGTCCCTTTAATGAGTGGTAAACGCACTTTGTTTATTACGATAACAAAACGATATAAACAAAGGACATGTTTTGCTTAATATGTATCCTTCTATGGTTGATAATATGAAAATTTAATGCCAAGTTGTCTTTTGTGTGCTTTTCTTGTTAATTTCTGACGTATGTCATGTCTCCAATTTAAAATATCACAAAGAGAAAATTGAAGTGTTTATTAGAACTAAAAGCAAATTTTGTGCAGATATTCTATATTACTTGAATGTTATATTGGTTTATTTCCAATTTATTATTGATTTTCTATAATAGTTAGAGACTATTAATTTATTACGTGCTCATTGATTCTTAGGCAGAGAACTGAATTGGATGGGTATTTCAAGATCGAAGCAGTGTGTAGTGCTGGTCGTGTCGATCGAGTCGAAACAAATGAAGTTTTAAGTTATGCATTTCATTCTCTTGCTCATCTGTTTTCATACGTGGAAGTGTGGGTCTCCGTTAAGAAGCTTTTGCTTCAATAAAAGACAACACCAAGAATTAGTAAACAATACAAAAAAGTTATAAAAATTATGATGTCTAAAAATAAAAACAAATCTGCCCCCATGGGGTATAAATAAAAGAGATTTATTTTGCCTATTCATTGGGGTTTTTTCTCCTTAATTTTTTTTCCTGAACAAACAAACACTTTGGTCTCCAAATACGATTTTAAATATTTATCTGTTGCAGGAAAAAATTTTGAGAACAGAAAACCCCAATGAACAGGCAAAATAAATCAAAACCTCTTTTCGAAATTACTTATAATAAAAGAGACTTCCAACAAATATGCCATAAATAGAGTTATTATTACAAAATGGAAACAGTATATCATTTCGTGAAGCGATAGAAAAAACGAATTTTTTTTTGTTAATGTTCCATATGGTATAATAAAGAAAATAAAAATAAAGGGCAATATGTCTTTCTCGGATGTGATATACTTTCTATGTAGTCTAAGTTATAATATAAAAGTGTAAGTGGTCCAGATCAACTTGCAAGTCCATTGGTACATCAAATTAAAGTTTCATTTGAAAATTGACAATTCCCTAGTTTATTACAAATAGCAAAAGTTATTCCAATTCATAAAAGGGATTCTAAGTTACAATTTAGTAATTATAGGGCAATGTCCATTACTTCAAGCATTCATATCTGAATATTGTATGTTAGAAAGATTGAATGCGTTTACAGACAAGTTCCAACTAATATCACCAGAACAACCTGGGTTAAAAAAAAATAAAGCAAACCTCACTGCTACAACAGCTTATTTTATTGAAAATTTGGATAAAAAATATTGAGCCGTGGGTTATGGACCTGTGGAATATGAGGCTTTGTCTCGAGTGGTTAAGATCTAACTAGATTGGATGAAGATAGTTACTTGAAATTTAATATCAAATAATGGATAAATGGTGGTGGTCTATCTCAAACACTGTTTCCTTTGTAAGTGCCGTACAGATATTTTATTTAAGATATCTAACAAAATATGTTAGCTTAGGAGCATTAAAAAAACCTGGCTTGTGCCGAAATAAAATCATGGCTAGGTTTGACATTTTTTATGGGGATCTTTTTCACTTTAGAAAACGCCCTTTGTTTTATAAAAAAATGTATTGGAATTATTATGAGAAAAAAAATAGCATGATTCTTGCAGATCTCTCTTTTCTTTGTTAGATATTTTAACTTTACCACCAAATTTGTATATTTTAGAGAGTTATATTTATAAGAATAATAATATATTAATCCTGAAATGTGATATACAACTACAACACCAGAACAAGACACCTTATCACAACTCCTATTCATACAATGAAACTTTCAATTAATGTTCCACCAAGTGTGGGAATTAGAATCTTTAATAAACTCCCTGAAATTATCAGACCAGTAAAGGGTTACAACAAATTCCGAAAAAACTTAAATGCATGAAAAAATATATCACTGATGTTCAGAACACTCAGAGACATTGGTTCCATGCAATTATAGTCTTATGTAAATACCTTATCAGCATGAAAAACAAGAAGACGCGAGATGTAAGACCGACATCTAGGATTTTCGAGAGAATTAGCACACAGAGGTTCCGAATCTGGTCCCGTCGTTCCGTGTAATTGCCGTTCTCCCTTAACTCCTAGGACAGAAGTCACGATAAAATTTTCAGGTTACTTCACCTGGCAGAGATATTGAATACTTTCTTCGAGGTGTCATTCCTTTGTACGCAAGACAATATATATATATATATATATATATATATATATATATATATATATATTATATAATATATCTCTGGGTGCCAATTCTCTCGAAAATCCTAGATGTCGGTCTTACAACTAGCGTCTTCAAATTTAACGAAATATATCAAATACCTAAAGAAGTGTTCGAGAGGACATTCAATTGTGGGAAGCGCAACTGATGAAGGTTCCCTGGCCAGAAACAATATATATTATATATAATATATACTGTCTTGCGTACAAAGGAATGACACCTCGAAGAGAGTATGAAAAACAGGAACCAAAAATATTCAAAACCATTACGAAAACTTGGTAACTTTGACTTAACGGTTGGGTACTATAAACCATAATTAGTACACTCGGTATCCTATAACCTCAGCATTCAATTTGTGGTAAAACATCCATTATACCACTAATGACGGAAAAGATATACGCCAAAATTATTCCAACCAACAAATAGCCAAACAGTAAAAATATCTGAATCGACAAATCGCTTCAACAGTAAAATTTGGCCAACGGATCGATAACCAATCCCTACAAATATGGGCCAACGATAATATAGGCCAACGGAAAATATATTGTTTAATGAAGAAAATACTACCCAACCCTTAAAAAAATTAAACGGCGATCCTAAAAATGTATGGCCTAGCTATACAATGCTTTTAAAAACGTATTATAACTGAAATTTTGAAAATTTCCGCCCATCGATTCAATTTCGAACTTTCAAACCGGTGCCAAGAAATAAACGACCTCCACCATTATCTTTTACGACTAATATTACTCATGTCGGCCTCTCAAAACTCTGATAGAATGGATTCACATGGAAACTACCAAATGTTTCGAGTTTTACTCTACCACAGCTAAATCTGAAAGAACAAATTTCTTGACTCGATACTCTCTATTACAGGAGAGAACAATCGCATTTATGTCTTTTCGACGTGTTCTTGTAATGTAAACACTAGACTTATCTAAAAATAATTTCTTTTGCATTGTCGACTTGCGAGAACTTACTAAAACAACTAAGGTACTCGGGAGCTACAAACACTTAACTTAACTTAACACAAGAGTCAAGGCATATCCTTTTTAAGATAAATTAAAAAGGTCAGTACGGATTACCTTACTTCAATTTTTTACATGCTACAATCGTACAATTGATTGATAATTAATGAGGCTTCGATATATAAAACAGTTGGTTATTTATTCAATCAACCCTCCGTACTCTGAATAGCAACCAGATAGATAATTTAAAAAACAGTTTCTTTAGTCCTAAATTCGATAAATATCAACCCCGTTATATGTTCGTACGGTGTCACTGACCTCGAAAACAATTTATATGATTTATTCATATTGTTTCAACCTTAATTTCCATACGAGAACGATCATTAAAAATTCATAAGGACCTTATTTACTTTTAAAGGTCTATAAATATAAAACGTGCATTTTTTTCAGCCGTTACGGCATAGCAGAAAAAATCATCTCTTTCTATGTGGGGAGCCTAATAATTGTCATATTTTTCACCGTTGTCTTGGTGATTATAAAACAGAAATTAATATTTTTATTAATAATATCTCAGCAGTTTCATTTATTTAAGGTACTTCATACATTTTCATTTAAACAAATTTTCTTTCATTCGAGACCTCAAACTCACTGCCGTATTCATTATAATTAAGAAATATTCAAAAGAAGATGATAGCAAACAAGAAAAAATTATATAAATACCATAAAGCTGCTTGACTTCCATTACTGTCATATTGTATAGCATTCTCAACTATGTTAAACACCATCGCTAACTATTTGTAAATGTTAATGAAATTTCAGTTCTTACTGTTTTAGAAGCATAGTAAACCTTTTTTTGTTGGTTCTTATTGGAATTTTGATTGGATTACCCTCTTAATGAGTCTGTAAAAACTTATAGGTAACAGCGCATTGAATTTTGTAGTAAAGACTTTAAATTTTACGAGTTATACATAATTTCAGAATATAAGGAGAGTTATGGTGAATAAATCCCGATTTATTGTCGAATTATGGAATTGCTTTATGCATTTGGAAGGCAAAATGGAGAACATTTTGAGAATTTGAAAGTGTGGGCTATTATTATTTAATATTGTTAACCGATTTCAAGCAAGAAAGAAGCTGTATTGGTTTAATATTTGTGATCTCAGCACTGTATCAACTATGAATCACTTTCGTTAACTATTTGTTTAGGATAGAAATCACAAGAAAGAATTCGTGGATTTACTAAAACCTTTCAAAGAAATTACGGTACTAACTTTTCGAGATTATTCAATCTATTAAACGCAAGACAATATATTGTTTCTAGTCGAGAACCTTCATCACTTGCGCTCTCCTTAACTGATTGAATTCTCGAATTTTATTTATGTATAGAGTACATACAAATGAATTGAATATTTTATCGCGAAATGAATTCCGACATCCAGGAGTTTCAAGAAAATCTGGCTTACAGAGACTCCAAATCGTGGATGTCGGAATTGATTTCGCGATAAAATATTCAATTAAGTTGTATATACTATATACATAAATGATTATTCAAGAATTCAATCAGTTAAGGAGAGCGCAACTGATTAAGGTTCTCGACTAGAAACAATATATTGTCTTGTGTTCAATGTATTGAAAAATCTCGAAAAGTTAGTATCGTAATTTGTTTGAACGGTTTCAGTAAACCTACGAATTTGTCTGTGAGCTAGATTTTCCTGAAACTCCTGCATCGCGGAATTCATTTTGCGATGAAATATTCAATTCAGTTGTATGTACTATATAAATAAAAGTGATGACTAGAAAAAATATATTGTCTTGCGTTCAATAGGTTGAAAAATCTCGAAAAGTTAGTATTTGTTTATGTTACAGAATATACTTCTAAACTAGATATATATATATATATATATATATATATATATATATATATATATATATATTTTTTTTGTTACAACGAGAATGGTATTGCGTGTTAAATCGTAAAATAGCTATTACTTGAAGACAAATTTTTACGAAGGAGCCGGTATTAATGAAACGTAATAAACTTTATTTGAATTCTCGGACGAACTTATTGAAAATGGATGATAGCTAGTAAATGGCAATTAATATTAGTTAAGCAAGGCCAAATAAAGATGGAGGTTCTCAATTAGTGTGTTTATATACAGTGTGTCTACTTAAGTTGGAAATAAATGTATTACTGAAGACGCGAGATGTAAAGACCGATATCTAGGATTTTCGGGGAATGACACCTCGAAGAGAGTATTAAATGTATTACTTTTATTAAGGAATATAATTCATCATAAAAAGATCTGTATGGTATGAAACTTAAAATGAAATCATCGAATCTTACTTTTTTTCAATAGTATACGAGGCTTGGCACCAAATATGGATTAAAATTATGGCAAAAAAAGATAAAAATATTAAATTATTCGCATTCTAGGATTGAATACTAAAGTAAATTGTCATTCATAAAATACATTCGCATCTACGGGGTGGAGGGTATCATTTTGTGTTACAGAATGTGACTTTCACAGTTCACCAACAATTGTACTTTATATTTCGTCAAGTTGATCTCCTGTTTTTGGCTATCAACCAAAATTTAGGTAAATCACGAACATGTCCAAAGTTGCGGTGTTGAGACTCAATATTGCTTTTACTACTGGGACGCCGACCAAGATGAGTTTCATTCAACAATTTACCTACTTCTGGTTGGGTGCGCAGTGCGTATCCTATCTTCAAATGTGATCACTTCGTTCTTATTCAGTTAATTTCATCATTAAAAAAAATGATAAAGTACTACTCAACAAACAATTCAAACACACTACTTTTGCCAGACAACATATATTATTTCGATAAGAAATATCACTTCCGGTCAAAATGGCGAGGTGGCATGGTGTGTGTTTGTGTAATAGGTTAAGGATTAGTTTAAGAAATCTTGAGTATAAATCGTTGGATAACCTATGGCCTTTTTTATGATACCCCAAAGACGCTTAGAAAGTGATGCAGATGCTCATGAAGTGTTTAATTTAGTGATAAAACCGGGAGTCCTACGCCACCTCGCACTGTAAATATGACGATGGAAAAGAAAGGCTATTTTTTTTATAAAAGAGTTTAATAGTTTCAGTTTACCTCATTTTTAATTACAATTTTCATAAGTTTGTACATAAGGTGAAGGTTGATAAAAGTTATATAAGAATTTTTTTTTCATTTTATACAATTGTGTCTGGTCGTTAAGGTCGAAAGGACCAGGACCATTAGCCTTGTGTCGTAAGGCTGCTTGAAGAAGAAGAAGAAGATAAGAACTACAAAAGACTAAAAAAATATAATTTCAAGTTTTTATCTGACAATAAAAATCATTCTTGGTGGCTAAGGTTACTATAAAAAAACATAATTTTTGACAAAGTGTACTAGAATGACAAATTCTTTCAGTTAGCGTGGTTGAAGTTGGGTTTACCTAAATCCATGTATTATACAACAAACTCTGTTGTGTTGTACAGGGTGTCTAGATGAAACCCAACAAGGACTTTTTCATATTTATGCCGAAAACTAGTTCATTGGACCTTAGTTTTCCGTTTTAATTTCTGTTTTCCATTTTGGTAGCTTATTTGATAATGAAGAATTCCTCTATCCTCTCATCTAGATGCAGTAGTTTGCCAAAGTATTCTCAATGTTTGTATAATTATGTTTTTTTTCTGGTGCTGACTGTCCATTTTTAACCGACTTCCAAAAAGGAGGAGGCTATCAATTCGTCGCGTATTTTTTTTTCGCTTTTTTTGTATGTATGTTACCTGATTTCTTCTCCTATGGTGCACCGTTTTGAATGAATGTGGTCTTGTTCAATAGAGTTTATATCCGGATTGGTGAAACTTCAAATTTTGGAAAAGAATTCTATTGGTAAAGTGATAAAATTTGTGAATGAACACATTCGAGCATGGAAATCGACCATTATCCCTAATATTTTAGTCGATTTTTAAGTCCTTATGGTTGTCTATAGTTTTTTTTAACGTTTAATCTATTAAGGAAGATCCTACGATCCTTAGGTGATCTCATATACTTTTCTGCGACATGCAACTTCCAATTTAGCAGAAAATCGCCGAAAATTCCAAAATACTTATCAAAAATTTCATCGAAATGACATAACGGACATTTCCTCATAAATATTTTAATTCCAACGCAATAGTGCGGTAATTTTAGGCACTGGAAGTTTTAATTGCAAATTTGAAAATTTTCTATGTACATCTCAAGCATATAGGTAGTAAAACATTGTATTTTCGGCTCCTTAAATCAATGAGTACCAAGCTCGTTTTATCTGTATACCAGGCAAATACCTATTTAAATGCAAATTTTTCCATTTTGCGAAGACGGTGCTTTTGGTTGTCACATTCTCCGGGCCTAATAGAAAATTCAGTGACAACACGTGTCAACTTAAAACTGTTATTTGGTGCATTTATAGACAGGGTGTTTAGTTGCAGCAAATAAAATCACAAAGTAAAGTGATAGAAGGAGTTGCATTTATATGAAGATTGAAATATAGGACGGACTAGAATGATAGTGATCCGTAGGCAGCTGTATATGCAGGATGGTTGGAATATAGGGTGGACTGGACGTTTTGGTGGTAAAAAAATGTTGGAAAAAATGTGAAATTAAAATTATATAGGGAGATTATAAAACTGTTATAGGATGTGGACATAAGCAAATCATATACAGGATGGTTAAAATATATGCTGGAGTTGAATTATATTTATACAGTGTGATTAAAAAATTATTTCTTTTATAGCACATAAGAAGTTGCATAAAGTGTGGAGAGGAATTAATGTTACACAGGGCGATAACATAAAATGTTAAACATGAAATAATTTATGGGGTGGCCTACAAGGAGTTATACATATACTATGGTTGAAATATAGGACGGATTTGACTCCGTAAATATGGGATGGATTCTACTCCATCCTATAGTTTACAGAAGATAGCTAACAAATTTATGCTTGTCCGTGGGCAGTCGTATGTACAGGATGGTTGGTACATAGGTTGGAGTGGAATTATCTATAGTTATACAGAGTTGTCAAAAAAGTTGAAAAAAGGTTACATGGCGTAGTCCATAAGACGGAAATATATTCTGGGCTTATTAAGTCAACGCGTACTAGTACATTTTGTTCGTAAAGATTTACCTGCCAATTTAAATGAGAAAGTATCATTGTGTAATGTTGAGGCTTTCGATGTTACCAGGTTCTGTCTATTAAGGTTATACATACAAAATAAAAAATAAAGAATGAAAACAAAAAAGTTGAAAATAGAACATTTAAAAAAATATATAACAGACTTCTGCCTATAACTAAAAAGCTAAAAATAATTATAACAAAATACAACTCTAGCAAATAAATAACACATTCAATGCTGTTAGGTACCTACCCATGAAGTAAAAAATGTAAACATTAAAATGTGTTCATTCTAGTATATTTTTGAAGTCGGTGCCAAGCAACAATCAAGTTTGATGAATTAGTAGATAAGTACGCAATGAAGGATTTTAGATTTATTAATTATTTTTAGCTTTTTAGTTATAGGTAGAAGTAGGTTATATATATTTTTAAATGTTTTATAGCTTTTCAGTTCTTTCAGATTTTTTTTATCTTTCTACTATCGTATATTCAATATTAAGGGTCCCAAGATCTTCGCATTAAACTCAGACCATTTATAACCATATTTTAATAACCGTCGTAATTAATTCGTCGCTGTAAGCTCTATCGAATACTTCGAAATGCTGAAGAAATTTTATTTTCAGTTCCCAGCGAGAAGTGAAACATTCGTCTGAGCGGTAAAACATCTGCCGAAAAAAATTTGTTTTCGCTAATCGGTACATTTGTAGTCGTTTGGTAATGTGTGGTGTCGAACAAAAACACTGGCGGAGTTTTGAATTCTGTCATGACAACATAATAAATAAACGTTGGTAAACTGAGATTCACAGATTTGTTCTTTCATACGGTATATTTTTTGTGCCAGAATCGCCGTTTACCGAAAATAATAATCCTGTCTGGATGGGATACCGAGCTAATGTTTTAATTTGTCGTAATTTAAGAAACGAAAACTACATCTTCGGATAATGTTACAAGACAATTTTGAAATTCAGATGCTTGCGCTTATGTGATTTTTATACTGATGAAATAATGTTATTGCATTATTATTATCTTCAAGGTGTCACTCGTTTGTATGTAAGAGAATATGCAGGGTGCCCCAACGGGAACGAGCCATCTGGAATATTTCCCGAAATACTCATTATTTGAAAATAGATTTTTCAATCCATTAAGCGCAAGCCAATATATTGTTTCTAATAGAGAACCTTCATTAATTTTTCTCGACTAGAAACAATATATTCAATGGATTGGAAAATCTCGAAAAGTTAGTCTCCTAATATCTTTGACAGATTTTGAGTAAAATTTTTTAGTGTGATGTCTATCCTAGGAATCGCAGGAAAACGGCGTTACACACAATACGACTCCCAATTTGAAGTCTATGTAAGATAGATTTTCCCTTAAACTCTGAGATATCGGAATTCATTTCGCGATAACATCGTAAAACATGTCAAAAGGTTAACAAAGGGGGTTATATTTGGCCATACTAACTGTTAATAAATTGTACCCTTATCACTACATCGCTATCTACTCAATTTTTTTTTAATGAAACCCTACTATAAGTGACACCTCAGGAATGCAACGTGTGCCGTTTTTGATATTTTATTAATATTTAGGGAATTTGAGAATTAAAACGTGAATCCGGGCCATTTTTCTGATCTCTGATGTTGTTGACGAATAATAATAATAATAATAATTATAGTTTAAAAAACTAAAAAAATACGCTTTAGTAGCATTTCACTATATTTACATAACTCACCTCTTATAAATAATTGCCAATAGAATAATTGTAAAATTTAATATTTCAAGCAAGTTTTTCCTCTGAATCGAATTATTCTGTTAATATTATATTTTTATTTTGAGGTAATTAATCATGATTGATTATTCGACTTTCTACTGCTCTAATATAAACTGTTCATAATTAAAATTATTTTCTGCGTTTCAGTTCGGTTTGCTACTAAAGCCTATTTTTTAGTTTTTTAAAACTATAATTATTAATTGGCCCCCCGAAATTTTCAGGTAAAAGAAGGGTAGGAGGCACTTAATGGGATTATTTTATGATTGTGATGAAATTTCGTATACTTTCCTAGAATTTTTATTAGTGGATAATGTAAGTGATTTATTTTGTGGAAATGTTGATGCAAGATTGCCAGATGGACGAAAGTTCAAAACCTTTGTCTCGGTTGAAATTCTTGGGATTTTTGGCGATTTCAACGGCCTCACGGAATTTTCTGGTGAAATAATACAGAGATTTGACCACGACAGGGGAGCTGTCGAAGATGATTTGGTGGCCCGTTTCGTGATGATGTTCAGCTACAGCAGAGTTTGAAAGCAGGACCGTTTTCAAAGAACGTTTGTGCTTACCCAGACGAGTGTTTATAGATCGACCTGTTTCACCGATGTGTACTGCTCCACACGAGCATGGAATGGAATAAACACCTTTAGATGAAAGAGAATTTTGTTTATCCTTTGGAGAGGGTAAAATTTGTGAGATTTTGGATAGTGGTTTGTAGACTTTTTGCACCTCTTATGTAGAAGCTTCCCAATCCTATCCGTGACCTTGCTGGTATGTGGAAAATATGCTACTGATTTATTAGGTGACAATTCTTTCTTAGGAAGGGGATGTTGGTGACGAGAAATGGAATTGTGAATCTTTCGTTTGCTGTAGCCGTTGTTTAGTAGGCTACCCTCAACCCAAGCTAATTTCCTTCTCAAACTTTAGGGTTCGGAAATGGATATAGCTTGATGCACCAGGAAGTTCACGACTGACCGTTTCTGAGATGGGTGATGATGGGATTGGGCGTGCAGATATCTGTCGGTATGTGTTGGTTTTCTGTATACAGAGTGGCCCAGGCGACCACTTGGCAACCGTGAAACCAACACGTCTAGTAAGGGCAGGGATCCATTCGACTCAATTTCCATAGTGAATTTGATGTTTGAATGTTGGGTATTGATGTGGTTAAAGAACAATTGGAGAGCCTCTTGTCCATGTGGCCAGATGACAAAAGTGTCATCAACATATCTCAACCAAATTTTGGGTTTGTGGTTTGAAGACTCCAGAGTCACTGCTTCAAAGGCTTCCATAAAGATATTTGCCACTACCGGTGATAGCGGCGAACCCATGGGGGTACCAGAAGTTTGCATGTAATATTTATTTTGAAAAAGAAAATACGTCGACGTAAGACATTTTTCGATTGGCCCCCCGAAAATTTCGGGGGACCAATTATTATTTCTTCGTACGTATTACTTACTCATTTGGAATTTTTACATCATTGTGACAAGTTGAATAAAAAGTGAAGTTTTGAAGTGTTCGTGAGAAAAAGATGAAATGAATGCAGTAGCCGCAAGGTAAGTAACATTTATTTTTTGTTTTTTTTTCTCCCATCCTTGAAAAAGCCCCTTATAAGTGTGGGCGAAACCTCAGAAAACTTTGTTTATATCCCGGTTTAGGTATATAAATAAACTAATTCGAAAATGACGCGGTCCAAATCTGGAAAAAATCGGAATCAGGTATGACTCTTGCAGTGAAAACCTCCGTTCTCAGTTAGTTAATATGTTAATATGTAGAAAATGTACAAAAAAAAAACAAATTAGAGAGAGGGAAAAAGAGATAGAGAGAGAGAGAGAGATAAGAAACGCTACAATTATCAATAGGATTGTACCTTAAATCAGATAAAAAAGAAGATATGTCTGAAAATGGTGATTGAATGCACACGGTTTCTAAGCGGTTTTTATTTTAAGCCAGTTGAATTATAAAGGACCAGCTTGATTTGCATAAAAGTGTTCTCTACCATGTATTCAAAAAACCTTTGTGGGTTTTCTCCCAAAATTTCATATCAATATACTATTTCATCATTATACTTAAATATATATTGTAAAGTTTTTACTCTCATAACGATGCCTTTAGGATTTATAATTAAAGAGTTTACTTCATGTTTGCGTAATCTTTCCATTTCATTACAGCAAGTTCTACTACTGCCACCTAGCTGGCAGTAGATAATAGACGAACTTGTATTTAGGCAAGAACAGTCACAAAAAGACAACAAACGGGAAAATTCAACTTAAAGAATTGTATTGTGTTTTCAACTTAATTTGTCTTCTTTAAGTTGGTGAAAATTACGTTGAAAGTTTCCGTTATATAGATACGTACACATGAACCTAATAAAAGAGTATTAAAAATAGATAATTGGGTTATAATTTTAAAGACTTTTTACTATTATGACAAGGAAAATGAAATTGAAAATGAGTTTTAAATCATGTTATTACAACACATGTTCGATATGGTCTCCCTCTACTGCAAATCGGCCTCATTCTACTCGGATACCATGCCATACAAACGGGTCTTTCAAAATCCCCCATCCCCCCGCCAATAAAACCACTCGATGGCATCTCATCTTCCAATCCCTCTATCAGGACATCGATTATGCAGAAACTCTCTAATGGTAAGACATAATGTCGTGAGGCACTGTAGTGCTGAAAAAAAGTTCGTCTGTCAGATGTTTATCTACCTCCAAAATGTCAGTTATTTTTGGATCTACAGTGTTTGCAAATAAGTCTAAATACCTATCTCCATTTAAAGTGCTATCCATGAAAAAGAGTCCAACGATATGAGTATGAGTCTCTCTAAATAACTGTGGATTAATGTTACTTCAGTAACGGCAGTTAAAGCTCATCAGATAGATAGTATTAAAATAGGTTGAATTGGGTCCTTTTTTATGTATTTCACGTTAAAAAGTATTCAATATATTAACCGAAGTTTAGAAGTAGCTCCACACCAAATTTTGTTGAAAACCAATCAGTAGTTTTTGTGTGATCCGGGTTTAGACAGGCAGAAAAAAAGACAAAAAGACAGACAGACAGAAAGACAGAAAGGCACAAAGACAGAAAGACAGGAACACAGAAAGACAGAAAGGCAGACAGACAGAAAGAAAGACAGAAAGACGGAAAGGAAGAAAGAACGGCAGAAAGACAGAAAGACGGAAAGAAAGAAAGAACGACAGACAGATAGAAAGACAGGAAGACAGAAAAACAAAAATATAGGAAGGCAGAAAGACGGAAAGAAAGAAGGAACGACAGAAAGTCGAAAATAAAGAAAGAACGACTGAAAGACAGGAAGACCGATAGACAGAAAGACAGGAATACAGAAAGACAGAAATACAGACAGACAGAAAGAGAGAAATACAGAGAGACACAGACAGGAAGACAGGAAGACAGAAAGATCGAAAGACATGAAGGCAGAAAGACAGAACACAGAAAGACAGAAATACAGAAAGACGATAGATAGAAAGAAAGAAAGAAAGAAAGACCGAAAGATAATAATACAGAAAGACAGAAAGGAAGGGAGCAAGAAGGGCAACAAGAAAAACAGAAATATGGAAAGTCGGAAAGACCGAAAGACGGCAAGACGAAAAGACAGAACGACTAAAAGACAAAAAGGCGAAAAGACAGAAAGGTAAAGATATAGAAAGACATAAAGACAGAAAGGCCGAAAGTCAGAAAGACAGAAAGATCGAAGGTCATTAAGACATACAGAACATCACTATAAACATATTCAGAAATATTGCATGTAATCAAGCGGTCTTGTTACATCTTATCATCAGTATAAATTTTCGAATTTGTTAGTGCCATTAGATTTTTTTTCTAATTTAATTGCGTTTACATTTTTAATAGTGAGTTCATAATAATAATGTGATTTAAGGTGGGATTATATAGCTTGTACATACTAGCTGCTTAATTTACTGGAAAGCCCTAAGAATCTGCATTATTAGCAATATCATTAACAGTATTTAGTGAAATACGATCAATAATACGAATTGTAATCATAAAATCGTTAAGTTTCTGATTCGCACGTGCATGGAACCCGGAAGGCGTGTCACCCGTAGACTCCGAGGCACCGTCATCAGCGAAAAGCACGCCGCACTAAAAATGCTTATAAGTTCAAGGAACTAACCTTTGATCTTGCAGATGTTGCTGTTTTTTTGCAAATCGCAAAATTGTTGCTCTCTAATTAAGTGAAGCCATCGAACGGGTAGTCTATAGATGCGCCTGTCGTCCTGCCTGCCCGGCTCTCTCTCTGACTAGCTCGATGCTGCCTAACGGGAATCGGTATTTCAATATAAATATGAATTTAATTTAAACCAGCCGCATGTCTCATTACCAACTCAAACAAAACCCAATAAATTGTCGATAATGTAGTGTAAGGTGGAATTACTTTAATCGTTTTGACCCCTTGGTCACATTTCCACCGGGCGGTTGTTTTCTCGGCTCTACTGCCGTTGCAAAATTAATAATTAATGAAGAATTTACTTACCTGTGTATTTTACAAGATTGTGATTGGGAACGTATCTAACATTTACTAGTGATAAAACGGTACGTCCGGGACGAGGTTATTCAATTTCATAGGTCTTGTAATGTACATTTGGATTTTATTAAACGTTTATTTGTCGTGGAATAAAGTTATAAACTTAACATCGATTAAATGTTTATTATATTAATTTCAACTGGGTGTTTTTACAGTTACTAAAAGTATTTCAACTGAAAATGGAACTGTCAAATCATCCAGAATTAATCTAAAATGCTTTAAATCTAAATTTAATTATCAGGATATATTTTATGATGAAAAACTACTATTTAAACGGTCATATCATTTGCTAATTAGTTTTGCAGGATCTAACAGTTTTTACCTTTGAATCTTTGAGCAGATCACGTCCATGTCAATGACAATCTTCCAAAACCTTTAGAAGTTTGGTGAGCACTGACATTAACAAAAGTTTTACCTACAGTGAATTAGAACAACACAATAATGCAAATTCCTATTCAAATGTCTATATTGCTGAGTATTTTTGTGGATTCAAAACAATTAACTAACCCCAAAAAATAGATTTCAGATGGGATAGCCAGATTTTATTTTTGATTTTATTTGATGCGCAGTTGTCACATTTACGACTTACTCAAAGTCATTTATCTTCTTTAATGAAAAGATCGTTCATATATGGATATGCCTTTATACACTGTTTAGTGGCCCATTCCTCTTTAAGCTGCAGATACTCGAATCTATTGGATGGAGAGGCCCTCTCGTTGGTCTATTTTCGGACTTGCTATTTGCAAGAACATTATGCCTAGTAATTATTTTCTGGTGACACAGGAATTCTTTTCTGACTTCGAGAATCCACGGCTGTAGTACTCGATCATCTGCTGTTCGCCATTAAGCACTTGAAATATCTATATATAAATAGGCAAAGACAAAACGGTTAGGTACCATTTTCTCCTCTGTCCCTCAACCGATTTATTTGATTTTTGTTTTGTTTGGTGGCTATTGATGACCTTCAGTGCAGAATGCTAAAATATATTTACAATATTGATTCATTCATTAAATAAAGTAAAATAAAAAATTTATAATTTACTTCACAGTGCCGCCAGATTGCGTGAAGAGAAAATCGTAAGACGGATTGACTCGAATGAGAAAAACAAACTAAATTAAACGAAAAAAAAACAAATTTTGTTTGGTCCTGAAAGTTATTCTACATTATCGTCCTATTGAGAATTCACCCACAAAAATTGATATTATATTATAATGACAATTCATTGGGTATTCACAAGTTTTTCTAAATATACTTTGTCAACTAAAATCAGAAATTTGTATTGCCTGGTAACTAAACAATGTATTTCCGATATTATTTTATTATTTTAAAATTATACCATTAATTTATATTGTTTCTATTTTAAAGGCTAATAGTTTCATACAATTACTACTAAGATTACAAAGCCTATGGTATAAATACAAATAGTGAAATTGAAGATAAATAGTTAGATCTGACATCATGGCAATGGTTCTAATTTCTCGACCAGTTCACGGCCAGATTGTAGCAGATTGAATTTCAATTTGACATTTCTTAACAGTTAACCGCTAGGTTAAGGTACCTTCTCAATGCAATCATTTCAATTTCAATGAACTTACAAAAATTGTCAACAAATAAAAAAGTATTATTTAACATAAATTAACAGGTGGTGCATTATATTTCTTAAATGTTTGAAGTAAACTAACTATTGAGAGATTATAATGCTAATTGATACATTTGATTTCAGATCCTCTCAAGTTGAATATGTTTTTTTATTTTATGCCATGTGCAAATGAAAATTGAATAAGTATTAGTAATATATTGCTGTTTTATTCGATATACGATAATCTTTTAAATTAATTTGAACATGTCGTCTAAAATATTAGCAGTCAGTCAAAAATTGTTAAATGTTCTTTTAACGAGATGTGATATGCTGCAAATATATTTTTACTTATTTATCTAACAATATAATACATATGTTTTGTTTATTTACATATATCTTCATATATGTAATTCTCGCAAACTGCACTATGACTATCGAAATTTCGTTTCGGGGTTTTGGCGTCTACAAATCGATTGGTCGGGAAAAATCGTATTACCGAGAAAGAACGAGATTGTGACAATGATTATGACAGCTTAGTTTTGAAATTACAAGAGTTTCAATACAGGATGATTTGGTAACATACTTGAGGTTGAAACTGCTCTTGAAAAAAATTTCCAATACAAATTGATGTGTAGAATCTTATAAGAATTTTATGGCTATTTAATATCTTTTAAAGTAAAAATTGCTGCTTAGGCGATTTTCCGATGGGTAAAAAGTTATGTGTCCTCATGTTCTAAATTGATTGAGATATAAGGCGTTGTATTATTTAATTACACAGGGCGATTCTAGATATGTTAGAAATCATTTTTTTCGTGGGTAGCACTCAAGTAGTTGCATATATAGGGTGTTTAATCCTGGCATAGTGTATTTTGCGCTTAAGAATGTATAGTATTACGGTGTTGTGTTCGATAGACAGGAGACTCGTGACTAAAAAGGAGAGTGAGTGGTGGTAATTTTTAAAAACAAATTGATTAGATGCCGGCTGGCATGACGAAAGTTTATGGGATTATTCAGAATTTTGCTGGCTTGAGTAGCCATTCGTTTCGAGAACTGTCTGGAATCCCTACATTTGTTTCCCGGTGTTTGGCGGTCGTTGTATGAATCTCGCTAGAGGATATAAAACTTTCTGGTGCTGCTGCATCTACCGAGACACCATCGTGGTCATATCTCTTGCGGCCATATTTGTAAGGAAAACCCCTGTCTTATTGGTTTAGTTAGTTTTTTTTGTCTATGGTGGTTTTATTACGTTTATGGATTGTGGCATACTGATTTGAATTGTCTGGTTAATGGCTTATCGATTTGAATATAATTGGATTGGATGCGTATAAGGTTTGTGGACTCCGACTATTGGAGCATAATTAATTGGATTTGAAGCAATGGGATCAGGTCTTGTTGTTTGAAAATTTTGTAAGCGTGCCTGAACTCCGTCTACTCGAGCATCGGTAATTGGCTGACCTTCAACAGACCTTCAGTTCCGATATCTTACTGGATTTTCTAAGATAAGTGTTATTGACTGATTTGGGGTTACTTGATTGTTTACGATACCGATTATATTTGTATGACATTTAAAGTTGCGGCTAATGATATATTAACATATTTTCAACTGTTAGCAGAAATTAACATAAAACATCATACATATTCTGTGTAAATACCTCCCCTCGAGCTCGAGTGAAGTGTAATCATCTTCATTCGTTTAATTTCTGAAATAATTAACTGCTGTTATAATCTTATTGCGATATAAGACGTTTAGCTTACGACACCGTAAGGTCGACCAATAGTCGAGTAAACTTTTAGCTTATCGAACTCTGAATTTGTAATTATTTAAGCATACACTCAAATAAAGGGAAATTGTTGTCTAGTAAAGTGTTGTACTAATCCTATGATTTGAGACTGATTACATTAAACGTTTAGTCTAATGCATTGTTTTATTGATCGCAACTAGGATTGGTTGGTATCCTGGTCTGGCTTATTGAAGGTATAGAGGTACCTGCCTGGCGCCCATATCTAACTCTCAGTATATTTCACATCAACGAACCTCCCCATCTCCACTGAGACACCGGCAATACCTTCTGCCCCCCCCCCTCTTTAAGTAAATAAAATTTCTAGGGTGGCAAATTTATGGTAAAAAGTAATAAACAACAGTAAAAGATAAGCTATAGGGAAATATAAAAAGTAAGAACAGCAGAAGGTAATATTTATAGAACTCAATTTAATGTACCTGGGCATTGCAATTAAAAAAATCAGAATATTGCTTATTTATTAGAGAAAAATCAAGATACAAGTGAACATCTTGGATCTTTAAAAAAACAATTGTTTTGAAAAACCTGTAAAGTGGGCCTTTTTCGGCACATAATTATAACCCAGCATTAATTACGTAATTTATAAATCCTGTCACAATAATAAAATGTTTAACACAAAAATTAACCTTACATTACATTTGAGGGTCTTAAAAACTCAATTTGTTGGAATAGTTTTTTTTGTCATAATTGTACGCCATTTCAGAGTTAGCATGGATTCAGATCCAGGTTATAGAGTTTTGAAAATTGTCATTTTTGGGTTTTTTCTATTTAATTAAATCGCTTATAACTCAAAAAGATGAACTTTGGAGAAAAATCATAAGAGAGTTTTGTTATTTTGATTGACCCAAAAAACTTAAAAAAGCGGTTTTCAACGCAAAAAAAGTTGATTTGTTTTTAGGAGACTATTTTGCATAAGAATGAGCAAAAACAAAACGAATCGGAATAATTTTGCTATGGGAGCGAAGCTCCTGCCTAAACTACTACTAAAGCACAACTGACGTTACTAACTGACATTGAGTCATGATGTCTAGTTGCATGGACATTAGGTTAGGTTAGGTTCTAAGAAACCATGAAGTATCGATACTTATATTTCGGTACTTTTACGAGTACGATGCCCTTTTTCGATTCTAGTCTAGAGTACAGTATCGATATTTTTTATTCGATATCGTGTCGTGTTCAAGTGGATATAAGAAATAAAGTGAAAACAGATGGAATAATATTCAAGAATGAGCATCAATGCTTAGCCTTTGCGGATGACATAACAATAATTGCCACAAAATAAGAACGAATTAATAACGGTGATAGGAAGAATGGGGACGGGGGCGAAGAAGTTTAGTTTAAAAATAAATCAAGAGAATACAACAAATATAATAATGGGAGCCATCGAGAGTAATACAGAATCAAACATAAGGGCATAAATAGGAGATGGACAAATATCTAGCTTCAAGAGGGTGAGGGAATTTACATATTTGGAGGATGGGAAGATTAAAGTAAGGATAGCTAAGGGAATCAGGGAGTATGGATTACTGAGGGTTTTAATGAAATCCAAATTTGTCTCAAGAAAAACCAAAGAAAGAGTATATAGAACAGTTATTCGAGCGACAGTTACATATGCACGAGAAACATGGGTTCTTAATAAAACAGAAGAAGAGAGGATCGAACGATGTGAAAGGAACATTTACCGAGGCACAAGAACGGAAAACAGGTTTAGGAGAAGAAAAAAATGAAGTACTAAAGAACATATATGGTGAGCCCAAAATATCTAGTTTTGTAAGAGCCCACAGACTCTAATGGCTAGAACACGTAGAGCGAATTACGAGAGAGAGAATAGAACCGCGGGAATGAAAAAGAAATGGACGACCTCGGAGAAGATAGCTGGATAATGTAAGAGAAGATCTGCGGGAAATGAGCATAGAGCAGTGGAAAGCCATGGCTGTCAATAGAAATGAAGGGACCAGTATAATTAAGGAATTCCTGTATGTATTGTAAATAAAATAATTATGAAAATTGTTACATAAAATGTAATTCACGCCCTAGGCCTTCACGGCCTGGTGCGCGTTATAAATAAAATTAAATATGTTAGTTGACCCGTTTTCCAGTAATCGATCCCACTTTACAGGATCTAAATAAAGATTTCCCAATAATTACGGACACCACTTACCTTCGCCATTTTTTTCCTTCATTCCAGTTAGTAAGCTATATCCAATTTGGACCTTTAAATGCCTCATTAAAGAATTTGTCATTAGACAGTTGTAGAAGTCAAGTCCCTTAATATTCTACATGAGAATATAAAAAAAACATGAATGAATTAGGTTCCGTTTAGTTCGCCTACCCCAAAATTAACAAATCAAATCGCTAATACTTCACCTCACCAAAAAATATATTTCTTTTATGCTAATGCACAATTGCTTTTAAAACCACATGATAAGACCGTCGTCGGTTAATTTGCTGAAAAGAGTGACTGATAACAATTTAATGTGGGAAAAAATTTAGAGCGACCAAATAATAACCTAAATTTGTAAAAGTATTCGGAACATAAATTAAGATATCGAAAATGGTGTTCGAGCATTGGTGGTCTTATAAATAATTATAACGTTTGTCTTCGTTAATGAGCCGTAGAATGTTGTTAAGAAGATGAAAACGATTCGCAAAATTCAGACCCACAACATTAATATTTATAAGGTTTCTCTGCCGGGCGTGTTTGACGGACCTGAAAAATTATTATGTCTTAAATATTACTAAGATAAATATCACATAACGAATTTGCAAGAAGAACTATACAAACACATGTGTTAAGGTTTTAACTACTGAAAGTAACTGAGCTGGGTGCGATTTTGCGTTGAGGTATCTGTGTGCGTGATTCTCCAGTATACTGTGTGTCCTATGGTTCCGTCGGGTTTCTTCTTTGTTAACAAGCAGAGGAGTCAGTTGGTCGTATTGTTCCATTTCCATGGTAAATGTAATTTTCGGGTGTATTTTGTTTAGATGATGCAGAAATTTGTGAAGTTCGTAATCATAGCTTAGGCTGGTAGTTCGTGGTCTGAAGAACCTGTCTTTCGAATTTTTTTATAAAAAGAGTTAGGAGTCGGGGCGAAGGGGACCCCATTCTAACAGACAACGAAAACAGCACGGCCGAGATGCACATTTTGAAGGAGGCATTGGCATCAAATAGCTATAACCCAAAACAACGGACAAAATTGGAAAAGTTCTAGCGAAACACAAGTTAAAAACAGTTCTCAAGGCACATGGAATGATTAGGGCGTATATGAGATATCGTGCAAAGACTGCATCCTAGCGTACATCGGCCAAACCAACAGGAAAGCAAGTGCTGTAGAGAGGATCACAGAAATGCAGTAAGACAAAAAACAGGTGAAGATGTTAGCATAAAGTGAATATTATAAAACGATGCTCGTTACAAAAGACCGCTAAATTAAAATCAAATATACAGAAAAAGGTTAAATAACGCCAAAGTAGTTCCGAGACCAGAAAATCACGAGCGGCTTGATAATCAGTCAAAGGTTGAGAGCTCTGACTGTACTAAACGAACAAGACCAAGATTTTGAAGGGTTAGCAACTAATTTAAATCTGGAATAATAACAAAAAGTTGTGAGAACATTACATGCAATATATGGTTTCAGATTGACTTTTGCCTTCTGAACATTTGCTCCATCGCCCACTAGTTCAGCAAACTGCTGAAAATCTTCTGAAAATCTTCAATTTTCTCTTCTGAATTAAAGTCCGTTGTCAGATTTGCCTCTTTGCTTTTCAATTTTCAGCATATCTTTGAAAACTTATATAGAGAATTTTGAGTAAAGGTGTGATCTGCACACGTGATGACACAAGATTTCCCAAGTACTTTTGTCTCCCGAAGCCAAATTTGTGGTCAGATTTGCTCTATCAACCTTAAGTTTTAAACAAATCTGAGAACAAGATTTTTGCTTCCTGAACCAAAATTTGTAGTCATATTTGCTCCAGCACATTTCAGTCTCAAGGACAGTCAAAGACTAGATGAATGATGTACAACATTAAATAGCTGACTACATATAAAATTATAAAACTAGTCGTAAGACTAAATTAGTCTAGATAAAATATGTAACAGATTAGATATGAGACCAGAGAAGTGGTGAATCATGTGTCGCATGTGCGGATCACTACAGTATACAAATGTTTTCAGAAGATTATCAGCGATTTTTAGAAATTTTTCAGCGCTTTTCTGAAAAATGAAGGGACATTTTTTTTGTTGGCCGGTGTTATTTAAATATGACGTTTTTAAATATAGTAAAAGTTATGATAAGAGGAGATCACTATTGACATAAAATAATAGTGAATACAGGTTTCAAATATTTGGGGTAAAAAAATGAGTATTCTTACTAAAGATACGTTCAGAGAACAGCAAATTAAGTAGCCGCAATATTCGTGATTCCAAAACACCGTGTATCACGGAGGCGAAAAAATCGTTTTATATCATGATGCATACATAAATATTAACAGTTATAAACGTACCGAAGACAATATATAAATAATCCCTCAGGATTATTTATAGGTTAGTCCTTTCAGTAAGTACTGTTGTTTAAGACATTTCTCGATATGGAAATGCATAATGAAGACATTAGTAAAATATTAATGTGCGTATTAAACACAGGTGTAATATTAGGTTTTGTATTAATGTACAATCGTAATTTATGTGTGTAATAAATGTTCGGTAAACCATATATATATATATATATATACCTATATATTTTTAAAACGAATTATTTTATTACGTAGGTTTATTTTTTGAAACAGAAGAAAATGCTTTTTTCAGAGTTAAAAAGATACATTTCATTAATCTCATTAATCTGAGGGGTTTTTTAAGTTCCAACGTATACTTTCCTGGCCCATTTTGCTACAATTTACTTAACATTGGCTCATAATTAGGTGCTAATTAGGGGCAAGAATTAAAAATTAGGTACACCTATAGTTTCAGGGATAAAGAGAAAAATTCCGAGATCGCTAGGCTTATATAAATCTGACAGACCCTATCTTTTGAAAAAATATATACATTTTTTAAAATTATATTAGAATAAGGTGCTAATTAGGTATAACTCAGTTACACGATGAAACTATAGTTTCCGAGATATTCGAGAAAACTCAAAGGACCGCCAGGTTTAGATAAATATGAAAAAAATATACAAATATAAAAATTATTTCTACTAGAATTACATGCTATTTAGGTGAAAATTAGGTGCAAGATTTAAAAATTACATTCAATTATAATTTCCCAAGTACTTTCTGAATGATTGGGAAGGCAAATAGTTATTTTGGATGTTCATTTGAGTTTTCCACTCCTCACAAGGGCTTTTTGAAGAGTTTTGTACAATATTCATAGGCTTGACTTTTTTTGGCAATGTCAATTGATTGAATAATTGGCTTTGAAATTTCCATTTTGATGTTCATTTGCCTGGAGCTGTTGCCATGATACTGGTATCTCTACAGAGGGTGTCCCAATTTCTCCATTATTTCATAACAGACACTTTCTTTGATTTTCCTTTCTTTGGTGTGGTCTTGTTTAAATAAAATTTTTCTCTTATTCCACTCCATTTTGTGTATACCATTATGCGTGAGATTAATTAATATTATTATTTATATGTTTCCGATATACAAACAATATATAATAAAATTGTATAAAAAAATCCTTAAAATTTAATCTTCAAGCCCAACGTTTTAGGGGAGAAGGTTTGAACCCCTAACCTTTCCCCTCGCAGACTCATTGTCCTCTACAACCTTACGAATTATAGCAGCAATTAAAAAAGATGAAATCGTATTTTTTAGTAAATGTTTTTCAATTCTAATATTTAATTAACCTTTAACTTCACCTTATCTATAGGTGTTGATGGTTATTGTTAGAGCAGATTTCATTGACTTTACCGTTTACTTATTTCTTGCTTCTTTTTAGTGCAAAGTCTATCCAATTTAGATGGATTGCTTTTATCGTCAACTGTCAAACCATCCTAATTTAATCCCCGAAAATTATTGTTATACTGGATCTGATTTTATTTATCAAGAGTTTTGTGATGTATCTGGGAATTTTAGGTATGTTCCTTTTGAAACATCTATTGTCAAATAGTTGCGATCTTGTGAAAGACAAGTTAATCTTTCTTCTTCGCCTAGTTTGGATGTTATCAAATTACAATGTGACTTGTGTTAAATTCTCAGTTAGTTATTATATATATATATATATAATACACTGTTTGTATGGAACTGTTTATGGGCCACCCAATAAAACATTTAGTTTCTAACATTTCTGGAATCACCCTGTATAATTATAACTTACAGCGCCTTATATCTCAATCAATTTATATATGCATATGTAACTGCTAAAGGCAACTTCATTGAGTGCCTCAAATTAACATAAGAACACAAAACTTTTCACCCAGACGAAAATTGCTTAACCAGCACTTTTTACTTTCAATTTTTGAAAGTTTCAACTATAAAAATGTAATGCTAGAAAAATATCAAGTAGTGATAAAATTCTTATAAGATCATACACGTCGATTTGTATTGAATGAATTTTTCCAGAGCAGTTTTATTCTCAAGTAGGTGACAACATCACCCTGTATTTAATGAAACATAATTTTCACGATCTCGTTCTTCCTCGGTAATACCACTGATCCAGATTTGTATATGCCAAAACTCCGAAATGGAATTAGGACAAAATCGTAGTGTCAATTGCATATAAATAAGATTCATGTAAATAAGCAAACATTATAGGTATTATATTATTAGATAAATAAGAACAAATATATTTGCAGCATATCTCATCTCGTTAAAAGAACATTAAATAATTTCTGACTGGCTGCTAATTTTTAGATGAGATGTTAAAATTAATTTATAAGATTATCTTATACCAAATGAAACTGCAAATTAATTCGTCTTATTTTATTGCTAATACTGTAATACTTATTCAAGTTTTATTTACACATGGCATAAATGTAAATAATTAAAAATATATTTGCGTATCACATCTTCTGAGTATTTTAGTACCGTTTGATAATTGAAATAATGTACATACTTAACTCTTAAATGTATCAATTAACTTTAGAATCTCTAAATTGTGTACTTTTGATCTGGATTCTTCTGTAAATGCGCAAACTTCGTATAAAGACGCTCTATTTGGTCACTTCATTAACTGCTGTCGTCATCATTATTGTAAAAAAATAACGTCATAAATGAATAGAAAAGAAGGCTTTTATTGCATACATCTTTGTATGTAAAAGTTGATTATTTTAGTAATATTTTTTATACCTCCCTACGCTTGTCCACAATTGGATTTTTACTGTTGACTGCAGTGAAATTAACATTAGATTAAGCTACTTGGTCATAGTGGGCGCCACTCACTTGAATTTTATTAATAATTATCTCTAAATTACGTATTTTAATAGATACAAATAAAGATTCTTTATATATTCTGCACTGAACGTCGTCAATAGCTACTAAACAAATCAAAAATAACGAAAATCGGTTGAGAAACAGAGGAGAAAATAGTACCTATCCGTTTTGTCTTTGCCTATTTATATATAGATAATATTCACGATTATCTTCTAATGCCTAAAAGCAGAGAAAAAAGATCACTTATTAAATACTAAGCATTATGAAAGAAAGACTTATTTTAAGAACATAAGCAGAACTGATTATAAACGTACCCACAATAAGAGAAGAACAAAGATTAGAGAAGGTATAGAAAATTGAGTGGTTTTATAATTATTTTCTAGTGGTGGATTATACGAAACTGTGGAAATCCTAAGCATGAGCTTTAATATAAATTGGAAAATATCTAATTTCTGTTAACAGGTGGTACTTCCCTGGAAAAAAAAACAACGATGTATTTGATTTTAGGGATATTATACATTTTACCTTTACGTGTTTGAGACATAAACAAAACAATTTTTTTAAACAAACAATAATTTAAAATCGAATTTTTCAAAAACAAAACCGGAAAATGCCTTGTGACTGCAGAAACCCACTGGTATAATATCAACGCAACTCCAAATAAGGCAAAAAGAACCTGCATAGAACGTCTAAGGAAGATATATAGGCAGATCAAGATGGGTAATCCATATACATATTAACTAATAATGGACAAGAAAACGGTATTACCTAAAGACCACATTAAGAAAAGAAAAATCAAAGAAAAGATCTGTTTGTTTCAAATAATGAAGACATCGGGACACCCCCGATAGATAACATACCAACATATCCGTTCGAATAAATCACATAAAGCAACTTTAAGGTGAATTAGTTAACAATTAACAGTCGAAATAGTCAAAAGAAAATGAGAGTAGCACAACAGTAAGGTGAAATAATAACATAAATTTTTTCAAATAAATTCAGTATTCTTCAGCCTTTAATTATAAAGTACTGGAAATAATTTCACACAAAAATAGATGCGAACGTTAGATAGGAAATTACGCTTCTAAAACAAAATTGGAAGGTATAAAGTTGATCTGCTTATCTGATATAACAGAATTGGCCGATTCTATCTGTAGATAACTGTTGTTGTGTTATATTAGTATTTTGACACTCTTTTTGTTAATATTAAAAAAATTCATACCCTCACCAAATTTTAAATGAGGGCTCATTTGTTAACTTACATGGCTGAGAACTCACGTTCAACATATTTAATGGATAGTTCCGATAGATTTATGTAAATTGATTAAATCTGAATGATACAGTAGGATAAACTTCACCGTGTTTATGTCCAATCTGTCTTGAATAATAGAAATTTATTATGTTTCTCAGAAAAACAGAATGTTTCCTTCGACACGATACCGTGTATATCTCGTGTTTATCAAAAATGAATTTGAGAAACCGAAAAAGATACAACGGCGATAACATCAGATATTACGAAAAAAATGTCGTATCGTAAAAACGTCTTGAAATTTCAACACATTAATTAAGAAATAAGAAAGATGGAGTGTGGACTTGATGTTCGAACAATTTTGGTAAAATATTGAGAGATATTTAAAAAATTATGTTAAATTTTCCCGGAATAACGAACTAAAACATTGTGATTTTATGGTTATATCCACTATCTTAAGCAAAATCTTGACGATTTTGAACTTATATGGGTTTTACGATTATTGATAAGAGGCTACCGAATATATATTGGAAATATAATAAAGAAGCCGCATTCCAATAGACAAAGTTTTTAACAGCTCTTTTCTTTTCCATAAATTCAATCTTTTACGATTACTGATAAGAAGCTACCGTATAAATTGAATCTCTTAAGTCTCGATATGATTTTAGGTGACTAAAGTAGTTCAGTTTTTTCAAATCATAAAATTTGGCAATTTATTTCTTTTATCAGTAGTTCTAAAAAAGGTATTATTAATGCATGCAGACAGATTGCTCAAAGTTGCGTTCGCTGTTAAATTTCATAGCCTACTAGAGTAGACAAAACAACTTCGGTATTTTCGCTATTTGCTAAAATTCTCTGTTTCTATTTCATGGAAGCAAGCTTCATATAATCAATTTCTTAATATGAATGGTACAATCAGCTCTAGAGACATATCAAGTGATAAATTCGGCGATAAGTGGGCCTTGTCGCATACGTTCCAAACTTCTTCTATGTGTATTGAAAACTTCTTTATTAATAACCCATAACATCTCTTCATTAAAATAATTAGATATTTGTGTAATTTCAAATTGATTGCTGAGGAGGTGTATGTCATGTACCAATATTTATAATCCTTTTGGAATTTGCCGACATTTAAATTAAATTAAAATTGTTTCTAACCCAACATGTTATATATCAAATAAAAGGGCTCATGATGAAGAAAACAAATATATTTTTTCCATATTTATAAAATAAATTAATTAAAAGATATTAACAAAAATGTAAAAAAAATTACCCATTCCCCCCCTTATCTCCGAAAAATGTTGAAAAACTGGAAGTATAGCCCCTCACCTGAACTTTACTGGAAAAATAAGAAGAAACCCCTAATATTCATTTTGGGGGGCAAATTATAGAATTAAATGGAAAATAAAAAATTATAATTGTTTCTAACGGGTCATGTAATATATCAAATGGCTCATTATGACGAATACAAATATATTTTTTTAATTTTTTTAAAATGAATATTTTAAAATATATTAAAAAAATATTTTAAAAAAATTACTCATTCTCCCCGTTATTCCCCAAACTCTAAGACCTCATTTTTTTTGTTTATAGGAAAAATATGAAAAACATTTTTGCCCTCCAAATAATAGAATTAAACGGAAAATAAATTATTAGAAAACCCCCATAGTAATTTTAGGAACAAATTATACAATTAAATGGAAAATAAAAATTCAATTTTCAAACGCATCATGTAATTTATCAGATAACAGGCTCATTATGTGAATTACAAATCATATTTTTAAATCATTTGTATAAAAGATATTAACAAAAATATTAAACATCGACTTAATTCCCACTTTAGAAACTACACTATTTAAAATTTGAAAAATATATTTTATTTATATTTTTAAATAATTTGAATGACAGATTTAATAATTTATAATTTAAACTTTGACCTATTTTGCCGTTTTTCTTCCAGTCTACAGAGCCTCAAAACTCAGACGGTACATTATAAAAGGCATCTCTGACAGTTTATTAGTAAAATAAAACTCTAATGTTACTTTTAGGGGGCCAAATTAGAAAATTAAATACATATGTATTGTGATAAAAATCAAGCGAATCCTAAAGCAGATAAAATAAAAAGTCTATTTGTGGAAAATCAAAGTGTATATTTATTATAAATTTAAAACGCTTCCTTTAAAAGATATAAGGGTAAATATAAGAAAATGCACTCATTCCCTGCTTGTCTGAAACTGGAATATTCGAATCTAGAAGGTGGTACGGACCCTAAGTATGCGAGTCCAACTCGCACTTGACCAAATTATTTTTGGTGAAAAATGAGTTTTTCCTAGGTCAGAAACGAGAAGATGGTAACCCCAAAATCTGTCACCAGCAGACGGTCTATAAATTTGGAACCTCCTCCTCGCTTTTTAAAGAGGATTGAAAAAAACTATTACCGTTCATTTTGATTTGACAAATTTCATATAAATATCCTAGAATCGTCTGGTTTTAATCAGTGACTGGGTTAAGCTACTGCCTCACTTATCAGTTTCCGCTAGAAAGATAAATCGAACGTTCGAAGCATTTCCGCTCGTGCACAAAATACCTCAATCGCTCTCGTTATAGTATTTATCGTTAATTTCGAAACAATTCATAACTTGTAGACACTCCATCCTTCAAGCGCAGACATTTTCCATATTTGGACCGTGACATAATCAACGTGTTTCCAATTTTCTAACATTTTTAATGATCATTTAAAAGAAATTCTTCAACATAATACATCTTAATCCACCTTAATTTGTTACGAAACCATTTTATTTTTACACACCGCCGGTTGCGAGAACTGGATCTTATGGCGTATATAGGAAGATCGACCATAAATCATAACTACATATCTTGAATAATAGTTATATGGACATTTATCTTGAAAGTTATTCGTTAAGACAACTTCATAACTATTTCTGCCCATTTGTTTTGAAGCTAATTTATTTCCTGATAATAACTCGTTTGTGTTTATTTTAAGGTGTAAAAATATTGGACGATGCCATCGGCTACCAATAACTTTAACTATATATTTATTTATTGTTATGTAGATGTTATACACCAGAAAGAAGAATTTTGATTGTTTGTAAGAACTACAGGACGTAGTGCGTTTACTCATATACAGGGTATTCCCTCTCAAAGGAGCCACCTTGAATATATTGGTTATTTTCAAAACTATTGCAATAAGAAAACATGTCGATTTTTGTTTCGAAGGGGACATTTTTTGAGGTGAATTAGCATTTGCGCGTATTCAACATAAACAGACCAATTCAATGACCTTGAGATTTGGGAAAATAGGTGTTGTCGTATATTATTTGAAAGCCCTTTTTACGGACTATACCGTCATAATATTTTTGTATAGCAATTCCTGTTTATGTCACAGAAAACCTAACGGACCTAGTAGTAAAACCTGGAAAAGTATTAAAATGAGTTCTTGTATGGTACGCTCTTAAACGATCCTGTTTCACTATCGCACCCTGTAATAACACACAATACAAAAAAAAAACTGTAAACATTCATTTATTTTACATTATTTTTTGCTGATATTTACAGCAAGTTTGTTTATCTGTTCTGACCTTTATTCGATCATTTGAAGCATTGTACATTTATCTGTCAAGTTATTACTTTAGTGATTTGTTGAAAATTTAAAAGATAATTATGGTATACACATTGCAAGAAGGTGTTGAGCGGGTAAATCTTTATTACCAAAATCAAAATTGTGCTCGATCTGCTGCAAGGTTTTTAAACCAAAACCATCCCGAACGTAACGTTCGTCATAAATATGTATTGGAGTTGATTTTAAAGTTTATTGAGACGGGCTCACTAATAATAAAAAAAGAGGTGCCATTGGAATTGTAAATGATGAAGGGGTAGCTGTGGCTACGTTTGGCCATGTCCAACTTATACCAAACACGCACTCTGTCCAGCAAATATCTGCAGCTTCCGGTATTAGCACAACTAACGTTTTTAGAATTTTACATAAGTACAAATTCCATCCGTACAAAATTAAATTACTTCAGGAATTGAATGAGAATAAATGGGATCGAAGGCAAGAGTTTTGCGAAATTATGACCCAGCATATGATCGAAAACCCGAATTTCTTGTACTATGTTTGCTTTTTGCATGAGCGCACTATTCCACTTCATTTGGAGGTTAACCCCCATAACTGTAGATTTTGGAGCGATACAAATCCTCATTTATTTCGAGAAGCTCATAGTCAACATCCGGGAAAACTAAAGTTTGCTCAGGGATTTTGGGAAATCATCTAATTGGACCCCTGTTTATTCCTGGTAATTTAAATTTTATCACAATATATTGGAAAATGAAATTAACGCATTGATAATAGAAAAATTAGAAAATGATCCTCTACTGCATGAAGAACACTTACATTTCCAACAAGATGAAGCTCCTCCTCACTACGCCGCACCAGTTCGTCAATACTTCGATTTGGTATACCCTGGTCGCTGGATTGGAAGAAGAGGTCCGATAGAATGACTTGCCCGATCACCTGGTCGCAACCCTTTGAATTTCTTTTGTTAGGACATGTTAAATCCAAAATGTTTATGATTCGGCCCGAGTATTTGGACCAAATACGCCAACGAATTATAGCGGAGTGTCGTCAGATAACACCGACTATTCTGAACCATGTCAGATACGGTTTTCAGTCAAGGTTGGATTATTGTATGTAAATCAATGGAAGACACTTTAAACATTTGCTCGAGAAGCATTTTAATACCCTTTTATTATTACGTGTACAGAAATTGCAATACAAAAATTATTATGACGGTAAATCCGTATAAAGGGCTTTCAAATGATATACGACAAAACATATTTCCCTATCTCAAATCTCAAGGTCACTGAATTGGCCTCTTTATGTTTAATGCGCGCACGCCCTAATTCACCTCGAAAAATTTCCCCCTCCAAACAAAAATCGACCTTTTTCCTTATTGCAGCAATGTTGGATAGCTTTAAGTTGGTAATGACTTGTTATATGAATAGTATATTTTTGAGGTTATTGTAAATAAAGTGGAGAGTTGTCAAGTAAAGTAGTTTCTTAGATAATCGCACTTAAGGACTTAATAATGTAAATAATGATAGCTACAACTTTCCCTAACAACAAATATGCAACAACTCCTCAAAATATGGCGATAATTCAAAGAGACAAACTATTATCTGCATGTAACGTTTAAAAAATGTTAGCCACGTCGGCATTCAGTGGCTGGTTTTCATTCACACGACTTCTTATTTTGTACGAGGTAAATAGAATTATACAATTGCGGATTTAAACTACCTGTACTTCGGGAGCGTACTATAAAATACAAGTTAAATAATATCCAGTTATATACCGATGTTTATAGTGGTACCGAGAAAAATGCGAAGCCGCACCGCTATAAATTCGCCATTTATGACAATTCGATGGGAATTATGTTGCGATTTTGCCACATTCGAATAGCCGAAGAACCGATACGTTATTTATTGTATCCTTTTCGTATGTGGCTGTTAACCCAGGAAAGCTAATCCCGTAATTGCTGTATCAACGAAACAGTTCCTAGTTCGCTCTAATGCCTAATGATACTTTAGTTGGTTTCGTAAATCAATCAACAAATTATGGGAACAACATTCTGAACAAGAGGTCAGGATAAGTCACTATCTACCAAAGATCACAACTGCACTCTAGGTGAACTACCTTTTTTTGCAAAATACAAAATTAGGTTATATAAATATTAAGTTGACATAAAATATAAATGATCATTCTTTTATAGTTGAGCTTGTTTCACTATAAATAACTGAAGGAAAAAAATACGAATTTGTAATATTGCTACTAGCTGGCCCGCTCCGGCTTCGTAAGGAGGAGAAATAGGTGTTTAATTTGAATTCAAAATTTGTACAAAAATCCTGGATTGCCTATGGTCTCCCCGTTATCGCCAACATCTACATGGAATGGCTAGAAGATAATACCCTGAAAGGGTACGAGAAACAACCAAAACTCTGGTTAAGGTATGTCGACGACACCTTCATTGTTTGGCAACCAGGAGAGAGAGAACTACAGGCATTTATGGAGCATCTAAAGCGATCACAACAAAAGGACTAGGACCGGAATCTAAACAACAGTATACAGGAAGGCCACACATACAGGGTTGTACCTACACTACAACCCACCCATCAACAACGAAAACTGGCCTCATCAAAACACTTGTCCATAGAGCCAAAAATATTCGCAGCACACCAGAGGTTCTCAAAGAAGAACAAATGAAACTTAGAGAAGACCTTTTGACGAATGGATATCCGGAAACCATCATTTACAAGGCATTTGAACAACTGGAGAAACCACCTAGGCAAGAAGAGGAAACCACGATAGCAACCATATTACTATCATACACTAAAGGCTTGTCGGAAAAATTTGGACGTATTCAAAATGGATAAGGAATCTAAATGGTTTTTAAGAGCAACTAACGAATACCTTGATGAGCATGATCACAAAAACTAAGCCGGATAGTCCTATAGTACCAAAAATCTGTATATCACCATACCCGAGACGGCGTATATAATCTCTAATAAGAATATAATCGGCGAGCTAAGGGTCCAAATTAAAAACGTTTCATCAAGACTGAAGCCGTTTTGTCTGTCGAAGATGACGCGCACTTGCGACACGACGAAATCCTGTTCGGATTTAGTGTGTGGAGGGAGCACAGGGATAGGATTGTGGGATTAACCGGAAGGTATCACGCGTAGGATTTGAACACGAAAAACAGTTGGTTGTTCAATTCCAACTACAGCTGTGAACTGAGCATGGTTTTGACGGGTGCGACCTTTCTACACAGGCACTACTTGCATTTGTACTGGAAGTGACTGCCACAGGCTATAAGGGATAAAGTCGACGAATACAAGAATTTCTGACATCGCGTTTGACGTTTCGATGCCCCGGTTGCCCTGATAGTTTATCAGAAGACGATAAACATTTCCAAAAAAGGCACAAATGCTCATCTTCTTCTCACAAGTTTTTGGGTACACACCTTTACTGAACACCCAGTATAGAGCTGACTCGATATTGTTTAACACTCGAATACCACATGACAAACAGAAGTGCTTCAAGTTCATATAAATGACCTCTACAGACAAATTTTAAACTACTACTACTAAGTATTTTTTATTACAAAATAATTTATATTTAATTTACTTTTTTTATTATTACGATTTATAGTAGGAATTAAAAAAAGTGATATTATATAAATTATGTTGTAAATATTTTTTTATAAGTGCCATAATTGTTTACATTAAAATGTATATACCTATATATATATATATATATATATATATATATATATATATATATATATATATATATATATATATATATATCGGGCTACCACCTGTTATTGAGCCACTGTGTCTACACATCACCGAAAATCAATCACCAGGTACGGCGAAGCTGATTGGACGTGACAGGGGATCAAGCGACCCAATGAGCATGACCGGTGAAGGTTATAAATACAACGGATAATCTGATTTTCCCATCATTCACCTGATGAGGATAGCAGATCCAAAGCTTTTGAAACGTTGTGATATCAATCATTTCAAGACAAGGGAAGTTCGAGGAAAATTCGAGGAATGTTTAAGAGGAGTTATAACTTTTCTTACAACCTGATTGCAGCGCCCATTATAGGATCAAATTGCAAATTTAACCCACTCTAATGCACAAAAAAAGTTTCATCAAAATCGGTCAAATCGTTCAAGAAAATTTTCTTAAAACCCGATCTCAGGGCCATCTACCGGGTTAAATTGTAAATCTAAGCCACTCAACCACAAAATAATTCTCAAAATCAACCCAACCGTTAATTAAGAAGGAGTTCAAGAATGTTTCCTACAACCCGATGGCAGCATCACCTACCGAGTCCACGAGCGAATTTAAACGTTCCAGGACACCACCCACAAAAAAAATCAGTGAATCATTAGGATCGAAACCGAGATCTTTGCAATATTAACAATAAGCTCTAGCCAACTGAGCTAATGTGCTCTTTCATGTAATAGTCGCAGAGCGAGTATAGCAGCGACGCGTTGATTTATCAATTATCGACATATTTAAACAAATGAATCCAAAATAATATTAAACCATATCTAATAATGAAAACCGCATTAAAATCTGTTGCGCAGATTAAAACAATTAAGGGTACAGATCGATAAACGTCGGGAAGCGACTTTGTTTTATACTATGTAAAGATGGTGTAAAAGATTATAATAATGCGCATAAAATGCTTAAGGTAACGAACGTATTTAAGTTGATGAGGATTAATACTGTATCCATAAATAGTTTTCCAGTTACTGAATTGAAAGTGACAATTTCAAGCCAAAACCTTCCTCATCTATCAATCGGTGAAAACCACTTGAAAATCCGTTAATAATATGCATTGAAATATCTTTTGTTCCACCGAGGAAATATACTCGGACAACAGTAACTGCATGAAAATTGAAAGAAAAATCGAGTCCTAATTTTCCTCGTGTTGACTATTAAAACTAATGTTTGGCAACGCCTTGACTTTTCTAGAGCATTATGATCCCGAATGTGGCGGTTATTTAAGTCAAATTGTCAGAGGCGAGAACCATGGATAGCCCATGATACACCGGCATCCAAGCAATAATTCATGGTATGGTGGTATTCAAGAAAGTGACGTTTAAGTAGACAATCTCTGGGCGAAACAATCATGTGTAGCTGGTTTTGGGACAGAAAATTGATGTTAGTTGTTGATTTTTTGCGTCGTGCTGACACAATTGATTCTAGAACATATTGCGAGACCTTATCAATTGTGCGAACAATAAAACAAAAGGCGGAATAAGTGTATCGTCCTGCATGCATTTGGCTAGAAACCAGTTGACCTTTATCCATACAGCCCCGATGTTATGCCCAGTGACGTACAGAACTGAAGAAGCATCTCGGGGGTAAGAGCCTTCACGATGCGGACAACGCCCGCCCAATATTATATTGTTTTGCAGTGGCTCTATGACAACTTCTATTAAAGGTTGGTTGTTAAACAGAAAAGTAAGTAAAGGTGTGGGGGTGCAAAAAACACGCCTCGTAATAAGCAAACGATAGCAAGACAAATGTGCTGATCAATAATGCACAGTCATTTACAAGACAAATCCAACCCTTCTGGAATAAAATTAGAAATGCGGCAGCACTATTAATCCAATTTTGCAAACAAGTACCACGTTCCATTCACGTTGGGGTTGCCTCTGTACAATAAATGTTTTTGGTCGCGAATTCTACAATTTAACGCTACTCTGGAACATACTAGAAAACTCGAAAACGAAGACTGAAATGTATTGTTATAACATTTCACTTTACTCTGCCAAAATTAGAAACCTTCGAGAAATCATCCTAAATAAAAACTAAACTTGCAAATAAACTATAAAAACCAGTGAAATAAAGAATGGGCAAGAAAGGGATTCCCGAAAGTACCATTGAAGATTAAAGCAGTGATCATCGGTATCACTCATAGTTGTTGTAAAAATTATACGTATTGTGATTTATTTTGGTCAAATTAAGACGTTTATATTGAGTCTATAGATTTGTGAATGAATCCGAGGAAAATTTTATAATACTCGTAGTATGCTTCCGGAATGTTCTAAGATGAACCTTATTACAGGGTGTCCCAAAAGTCCCGGAACGGCATTTTATCTCGGAGGGAACGCATTTTAGAGAAAAATGTTTCAAACAAAACTTATAGGATTCGTCCCTGGCTATCGAATTGTGACCTTGAATTTGACCTTGACCTTCAAGGTCATTTCAAGGTCAAGTCGATTTTTTTAAATATTTTTCTGACCTCGGAAATGGAAAGATCGGAAAATTTTACGTTCAAATATGTCCTTGACCATTTTTAAAACTTGACCTCTAGTGGTCACTAAAGGTCAAGTCAAGGTCAAGAACAACTTCGTTGCGTAGCCATATTAAGCATCGCATTGCCGTGGAAAAATCTTAAACCTTAGTTCTTGAAATTTTTTTTTCTAATTTACATTGTGCCTTTTTTATCCAAGTTTCTTAACCATTGACAACGGGGTCTGACCTAGACCCCGAAACGTTTGGAATATACAGCAATTTTCTTTAAACTGTGGTGTTATTTCCCAAGAAGTACTTAGATATTGAAAAATATGCCACAAATATTATTCAGAAAACAACTATGAGTTTTGTAGGTTTCGATGATTCTAAAGTATACTTATCTACGACTTGCGGCTGTAAATATGTCTCCTAGCAAAGGCAGCCTTTAAAAAATTGTCCAGTTTTTTGTAACCAGCGCCCAGTTTATAATTATTTTCGACTTTTTGATTATACCTTGAAGTCGGTTTATATATATATATATATATATATATATATATATATATATATATATATATATTTAAATGTTTTAGTTTAATTTTTGAATTTGTAATACGTGACATAAGCAAGTGGTATCAAACTTCCTTTACGAAACAATATGATAATGTTATTGTCCATTTAGATTCCCTTTGCATACATATGCACGTTGTTATAGCGAGCGAACTGATACACCTGTACCTACGCTAACGCCAAGACAATAAACTAGTGTTGTTATTATCTCGGAATTCTAGAAAACAGTAGCTTTATGCCCATAAAATACACAAGGGAAATATGAAGCACATAAAAGCTGTAAAATAATTTTTCAGCCTTGATTTCAATAAACGGGAGTGGCTCAACAATGCCGCGTTTATCTGACGGAACACTTTATTGAGGTGGTTTTTTAGGTGAATCCGAGTGCTGTTTGCTGCTTCTTCTTTGCCGGTGTGTTTTGTCGGGTATATGATTTTACAGCCTTTCGATATATTGCTATAGAAGGAAAATGTTTAAGAGCTGGATTTAGTTTCCAATTTATTGGTAAAATACATTTTAGGGTAATACAGAGAAACTAACTACAGGAAGGCGCAACTGCCCAATTAAAGAGTGGCACTAATTTACATTAATTATTACATGTGATGAAAAAAGCACATTCATAAATAGAATCTACATAAAAATAGAAGACAAAATAGCAGTAGTAATAATCACATATCGATACTACGAGGTGGTGAAAACGATAGAATGACATTTATCACCATTAACAAAAAATCTAGTACAGTATTTTAAAGAATTTGTTTAAGTCATTTTGCAACTTTACATAATCAGAGATGTCCTCAAAAATTTTGAGGTCGGCCGCATATAGTAGTTATTCAGTGTTACAAAAGCATGAACCAATGTCATTCCAAAAATGCTGATCAGTAAGGTACCAATATGTGACCCCTACAATACTGTATTCATGAGCTGTATCGAAAAAGTATCTTACTCGTAAAAGTATCGAAATTATCGTATCGATACTTCATAGTATCCAGTACTTTTCTTTTAGCGTAAGGCTGTTTCCCAAGTAAACGAGAAATACGCGTTTTGGGCGGTGCTTGGCGTCAATGTGACAGCCGTAGACTATCAAACACATAAAAATCATTCATTTTGTCCTTAAGGGATAATAAATTCGAAAGATTACAGCAATCTTAAATTGTCTTATCGCTCAGTTGCTGTGTTTTCGGCTGTAGTTGTAGTTATTAATTGTCACATTGACGTATCGCAATGTCCGCAAATCGCGTTTAGGTGGGACACAGCCTAATGCCCATACAACAAGACATCATGACTCTATGTCAGTCAGTAACGTCAGTTCAGCTTTAGTAGTAGCCAAGGCAGAAGCTTCGCTGCCAATAGCAATAATTTTTTTGCTGATTCTTATGCAAAAACAAATCCGAAGTTTGCCGGGTCGAGAAATTGTTTAAACAATTTTTTTAACACATAAAAAATTAACTTTTTGCGTTGAAAATCATTTTCTAAGATGTTTTTAGGTCATTATGAACAATAAAGGTATCTTGTGATTTTTCTCCAAAGTTGATCGTTTTGGGTTAAGCGATTTAATTAGTTGGAGAAACCCAAAAATTGAGCATTTTCAAAGCTCTATAACCCGGATAAAAATTTTTTAACCCACAAAAACTCAAAAGACAGTTTTATTGCGTCTGTCTCGCAATTGAAATTAAAATAAAATAATTAAGAGTACATCTTCTTGGGTACCATATATGGATTCTTATTATTGTCAAATATCAACACACGTGATATCTACTAAGTTCCGATTTCGATGGATTGCAGAGCAGAATAGAGGGTGTGGCAAGTGAAATAGCCTCTTGCCTTCTCTATTGCCCTCTCTCTCTAGTTTCTTTACAGTATTTATGCATTGCTGGCGATCTCTGGGAACTAGATCTCTAAGCCATAATCATAGTCATAAAGCTAAGTTTTTAAGAGTACATTTTTAAGATTTATTCGATACGATACCTATCTAAATGTATTCAATGAGTAAAAATATCGAATACAAAGTATCGAGTTCAGAAGTATCGGTAACGAAAAAAGTACTCTATACCACAAAGTATCGATACTTTTTTCGTGTCCCTAGGTACCACTCATAACTCCACTCTCCTCAACAATCTAGGGCATTAATCAGACAAAAAAATAAAATCGTTGGACGCCTTCTATTAAGGCAATCCCAATATTGTTATAAATGCTATTTACATACCTACATATTGACTGAGATTACGTTAAGCTCAACGATGTAATTTTTTTGTCTAATTAGTGCCCTAGATTGCTGAAGAGAGTGGTTTGACGAGTGGTACCTAGGACTTACTGATTTATTTTTTTGCTTTTAGTAAAATTTTAACATCAATATTGTCTTAATTTTAAATAAAACCGTTTAAAAATCCTTATAACTTAATTTATTTAAATACAGAAAAGGTTAGTACTACATTATGTAAAGTGGACAAAGTAAGGTATGAGTACAATACTCAATTATAAAATCAAGGGACGGTGAACTCACAAACATTAATTATGGGTATAAAGAAGTATCGAGTCGCTGTTCTGAATATTCTAGTCGATCTTTTTTTGAAATGAAGAAATTTGTGGTAATATTCTGTTTCCAATAAACTAAATTTAGCTATTGTAAGGTTGATATTTTATTTGTATGTCCCAATTTCGTAGGCATATTATCAAATTCCGTTCAAAGTTTCTACCATTATTCAGTATTTAGTGTTATTCATACTTAATTTTTCTGGGACGCCACTGTGCGCAAAACTTTTAACTGAAGATTCCACGCTATTAGAAGCTTTTAAGAATTCAACGCTAATTAAAATCGTTCAACTTTTTAACTCAAACCTAATGCATACGATGAACGGTGGTAGATTTTTTTTCAAATCAAGTTGATAGAAAAACAGAAATTTTTACCTCTCAGATTAAATAACGCTCATCTTTTTAACCGTTAATATAAATTCAACGGATTATGGAATCACGTTGGTACCTTCACTGTGTAAATTACCCTCAGGCGCTCTGATTTAATAGACGTAATTATCCAGATGAAATCAAAAAGTAATAAGTAATTAGCGTCTTTATCACTTCTGTCTTGAAAGCAAAGGTGTAACAAAAACTGACGGGTTTTCGTCAGTGAATGAAGTTTGACGGGAAACGTTTCAGCGGGCAGGAAATTTGTGTAATTCATGTAAACAGCGATAAATATTAATGAAATCGTATAAATGTGGCAGGCATAAAAACTGATGATGAACGATCCGTTAGATTACGGAATAAAAAATTAAAAATGATTCGAGCACATCATGTATTATATTAAATGAAAGGAGAAATACAAATATTGTTTTATTTGTTTAAAAGATATTAAATCAAATATGCACAATTCGACCAATTCTCCCCCATTATTTCGGAAACTCCTGAGCCACAAATTTTAGACATTTTACAGGAAAAATTAAACCCATTAAATAATCGACCTATACCACCTTTATTTCACTCCTAAGCAAAAAATGTGAAGTAGAGAATATAGGCCTTCATTCAAAATTTTTGGGATTTATTTATTTAGCGTATGGCATAGTTATACACAGTACATTACTAAAAATTACAGAGCGATATTTAGTTTATGAATATTCTAATCAACGCTGATGTCGCGTGCAGGAAGTGTCGTGGGTGTCCGTCGTACTTTCTTATTGGGCACTCGGTTGTGATTTGGTGGATTGTTTGCCTCTCAGCTCCGCAGTCGCATTCGGGGCTTTGGATTTGGTTCCATTTATATCGGAAGTCTGCGCAGTTTCCGGGCCCAGTACGTATTCTGTTCAACGTGGACCAAACCTTTCGAGGCAGGCCGAATCCCGGAGAAGCAGTGTCGATGCTAGGGATCTCTCGGATAGCTGGGATCGTTTCATTTTGTTGCGTGCTGTGCCACTAGCTGGTCAAGTGGAAGTTTTTGGACCTCAGTTGTTCAGCTGTTCTCGTTGGCGGGTTTCTCGAACGCAGGCAATTGTGGTTAGCACCGGCTATTTCGTTAAGGATTGGCAGGTTAGGGTTGTTTTGTATCTTCTGCGAAGTTTTCAGTAAGGCGTTTTGGCGTCGCAGTTCTGGAGGTGGTATGTGGCTTAGTAGTTAGTGGTAACCATTGGGTCGGGGTGGATTTTATTGTTCCGGATATTATTCGCATTTTTGTGTTCAGTTGCGTGTCGACTAGTCTTGTATGGGTGTTGTTTAGTGACACTGGGGCACAGTATTCGGCAGCTGGGTAGACAAGTCCTAGGCTTGAGCTTCGTAGTGTTATAGCGTTTGAGCCCCATGTTGTTCCACACTGCTTAGCATGTGGTTGTCAGCGAAGACTTGGAGCTGTCTGTGTGCCATTTTGGTGTTTAGGTGGAAGCAGCATACCTCTGTTTTG
Organism: Octodonta nipae; assembly: GCA_034190945.1. Classification (NCBI taxonomy): domain Eukaryota; kingdom Metazoa; phylum Arthropoda; class Insecta; order Coleoptera; family Chrysomelidae; genus Octodonta; species Octodonta nipae. The sequence goes on along the minus strand of CM067219.1, from coordinate 13,711,352 downwards.
TTAGGGTTAAGTTTGAGTCGCCATGACCTGAAGTACGCCTCCAGGAGAGCACGGTCCTCAGTGAGGATGCGCTCAGTGTTTTACAGTGACTTGTCCCGCGCGACCAGTGCCCATTCATCCGCGTACCCAAATTTTTGACTGTGGGTAGCTCGTATATCTGATATGTATAGGTTGAATAAGCTTGGGGCAAGTACTGATCCCTGAGGGAATCCGTTGTTAATGTTAATTGTTTTGCATGGGATTGCTTGAAAAGTAATCCATCCTTCCAGACCGTGTCATATGCTGCCATCAGGTCTATCAATGCTACCGAGGTTTTCGAGTTCACTTGGAATCTGGCCTCAATATAAGTTGTGAGGGCTAGGACCTGGTCTGTTGTGCTGCGGTCTGGTCGGAATCCAGCCTGTTCTATTGGGATGTGGTGAGACAGTGCTGGGCTGATTCTGTTAAGGACGACTCTTTCGAGGAGTTTATATGTTGTACTCAACAACGCCATCGGGCGGTAGCTTTCTGGGTTGTTGTCTTCTTTCCCAAGTTTTAGTATGGCGATTATATTTGTTTGTTTCAGCTGTTTTGGGAGGATTCTTGTTTGTAGTATGCTAGTATAGAAGTTCGACAGCCACGCTCTTGTCGACTTTCCACTGTGCATCAAAAACTCTGGATGCACGCCACCTATCCCAGGTGCCTTTCCGCTCTTCATGTCTTTGATTGCTGTGTTTACTTCCTCTATGGTAAAGGGTCGCGAGGAAGCTGATTCTTCCGGGGCGTTCAGTTTTAGACACGTCAGCTGCTTCTTAACGTTGGTCGTGAATTATTTGGTATTTTTCCCTCTTGATGTAGAAACTATGTGGGAGGCGATTTTATTTGGATGGATATTAGGTTTTGGGCTGTCGTCTCCTAATTTTCTTAGGAAAGACCATGCTTTGCAACTTGATGGTTTAAAGTCGAGTAATTCAACTGTATTTGTCCACTTATCCCTTCTAGCACTGTCCAAGATGTAGAGGAGTTCGTCGTTTATTTCGTTGTCACCACTATCGAGAAATTGTTGATATAGGCAGTCACTGTTTGCATTCCAGCCGGGGACGTACTATTTGCGACAGCCCCTTGGGATATGTTTCTTAGCGGTGGAGATGACGGCACCGATAAACCTGTCGTAGTTTTTGTATGATGGCTGTATCCAACGGAGGCATTTGTCAAGTTGAGTGGCAAAGAGGTACCAGTCCGCTCTGTTGAAGTTCCAGCGTGGTCGAGGTAAGGACATAATTAGTGGTAATGGGTCTGTGCTGGCTGTGGGGGAAGTTATCGAGTACCTCTCTTCTGATTGGTAGTGGTTTGTGTGTGGCCTTGGTCAGTGGTCACAAATCATAAATCTGGGTTGTATTCCCGTCTCCACGCAGCATACTTAAAGGTGTCCTTAGCTTTAGCATCGAAAACGTGGTAAAGCTTGTTTTCTTCCACCCAGTTCACCAAGAGTTCACCATTTTCATCGTTTCTGTTGTATTTCCAGTCATGGTGATGGCTATTAAAGTCTCCCAGGTATACAGCTGGGTGCGGGCTCAGGTCTAGAACTTGTGGTGGCCAGGGCAGTTTGGGAGGCTTGTAGATGTTTGTTATATGGATTTATCCAATTTTAGTTACGACGGAGTGTATGTTATTCTGTGTGTTGCAGGATATTAGGTAGGCATTTTTAACGCTGCGTCGAACGTATGTGGCGTTACCGTAGGCGTGGTGATATGTGGCTCCCAGGAGATCCTAGCCTGGAATTTTACCTCTTGTTTTCAATTGTTGTTCATCTGCAGCATGGGTTTCCTGGATGACTACCAGGTCGACATCGTTTGAGATTAATAATTTAGATATGAGTTCGCTCTTTGAGCGGCTGATGCCTTCTATATTTATTTATGGGAAAATTAATCATAAAAAAATTTAAAAAAATCATATAGCAGATCAAATAAAACTTAGCCAATAATTTTGAAAAATGAAGAAACACACAAAAGTCCTAAGGCAACTCGCGGTTCAATCCAGTTATCAGGATATTATTCATCCAGGTAACGTCTTAATGCACCATAATAATGCACAGGAGCACCATCTTGTTGAAATGTTATTTCTCAATGGCATTTTTATTGAGCGGAAAAACTACTGGTTTTGATTAATTTTATTTGTCATAATTGAACAGAATGTGAGTCTTCTGTCGGGGTCGTATTCGTAGGTATTGTCAATAACATTCATATGAGCTATCACTTGCCATACGCTCTTATTTAAAATTAGTATCCACTGTGGTCTTGGAAGTTTACCCGACGGTTTATTTTCACCTTCCAAATTTCATTTGTACAACCGTTCAAAAAATAAGACGGAAGTACTATCATATATGTATGTATACATATTTTTAAATTTAAAAACATCGGCTTCATCTTAAAATGACCTATAAGGTCAAATACGAGGTCACGATCACATTGGGCGCAAGACAGCTTACAAAATTTGCATTTGTGTTTTTTTCTTCGATGAGTACTCTCTTAAAAAGGGGGTCGGATTTTTCGACACAATGTATACGTTACGATTTTATGAGAAATCCCAAAGAAGGTACAGAACCCTCAGTAACTGAGTCCAATTCGCACTTGACCAAGTTAATTCCTATATTACCACTCAAATATCTAAGCTAAAAGATCTTGTGACACTGAACTGTCGGCTGCTTTTCATCGGGAACAATAAGGAGTGTGGGCAAGATATTAAAACACAAAAAATATTTTTATTGAAGGTGACATTTGGTTAAAAACCTCTAAGTGACCATACCTTAAAAACCAACAAACAATATGAGGTTGTGATGTTATTTCCTTCTGAATAAACTGCTTTTGTTTTCTCAAAAAGAGTAATATATCTGTGTTCAATATTTTCACTTGTGCTCACTTAAGAAAAAAACTCTTTAACAAATCGATAGGCTCAGGTATAATGAAAAATATGAAAATGTAAACAGAGGAGGGCTTAATAAAAAATAAAGAAAAATATGGTGTACAAAAAAAAATGATCAAAACAAATGCAACACTCTTTATAATGATTAAATTTTAAAAATCTATTATTTCTGTAATAGTAAAAAATTGATATGTTTACTAATGTTACAAAAGTCAATTAGAAAACAAAATGTGCTCAACTATGATTCTATAATCAAAATGATACCGGCATACACTGTTAACAGATTTACCTCACCTTTCATAATCTTGATCAGAAAATTCTTATTACCATAAATGCATTTACACTACCATTTAGATTATATTTCTTGAATATACTGTACTCCAGGAAACTCAAAGCCAAATATTTCATAAATCGTCTGTCATCAAAGAGACTGTACTGTTAAATAGCCATTGATGAAAAGCTAAACTTTCCAAGAAGCCAAGAGGTAAACGGCCTAAATGTAAATTTCACAGGTCCTATCGTGATATAATATTTAAAAAAAACGGCTCTCCCATAATATAAACTTCTCCATAAAGCTACCAGTTAAACTCCAAATATATTACTTCTGGCCATATTATGCTGCTCCAAACAACATGCTCCATTCCATCGGAGGAGAACGAATCCAATATAAAGGAAAAATCCCATCGTGAAACGTAAAAGAGGGATTCTAACATAAAACCCTAAAACATAATATTGCACAAGACGACTTTACTTCGACATAAAATGGCCCTGCTTACCTTTTCGTGAAAGGGGTTGACTTTTAATCTAAAAATTCCTGAACCATCTTCCAAATTACTTTAAAGGCCATGGAATATATAACTCAACAATCGTCTTCTCCTTACCTTCAAAATATTGTACGCCAGCTTCTCTCTAGCACACCGCATTAAGGGGACGATGTTTGCTTAACCACATCAAAACGAGAAGAGAAAACGGTGTACCATGCTTTTAACTGGAGGCTGAGAAATTTTGCTCACTAGACGATAATTAAAGGTCGACATGATCTGCGTTAAAGAAATTAAGACGGCGGACAAGTCCGGCTTCAATTTTTTTCTACGCGTTACAATCTGAAGGAAAATATTAGAAAATTCATTCATTCCCTGCTTATCTTAAACTAGAAAATAAAAAAGATATATTATGATTTACGTAGATCAGTTCAGCTTTGGGTCGTGACCCTCTACCAAGGAAACAAATTTCACGCCATGAAAAACACAAATCTAGATCATATCGAATTTGAAAGGTGGTAGTGAATAGTTAGTATGAGAGTCCAACTTTGACCAAATTATGATCTTACTTATCAATAATGTCAATATTTTGTTAAATGTTAAGCATAATTACATACCTTAACTAAATAATACTGCTTTTTCTGGTTGATTTCTCCAAAGACGTACGGCAATGTCTCTTATGTCTACAAAACCAACTAATCGTGGTGTCAGTTTATTTCTTGTTGGCTATCAGCGGAACCGGCAAAACATTTAAATTACTTTATAATTTGAGTAATTGCAAAAATTTCTTCAACCAGGTAATCAATTTAAGACACTAGCTATGTGGAATTTAATTATTTGCTAAAGCAGTCATTGAAATTGTTGCTATCAGATTACTGGTGAGATGGTAAACGCTAACATCCGTTTACAGTTTATATATAGTAGGACGAATTAAATGACGACTTTGTTATGTCTCTGATCTTTGTTTTTAATTCTCTCCCGGCAAGCCGGATTAAAAAGAGTCGAGCTTTCAAGCGAACAACATAATTACATTATAATTTATCCCCTATTATCTTCTACTTAAGATACAGTTTGATTTTTACGATGTCGGTTAAAGGATGAATTTGCTGTTTTTATGTCATGGCTTGTTTCACTGCCCACGTATAATGAAAGTTTGAAGGACTTGTTGAAAGCTTTCATAAGCTTTTGTTGAGATATATGTTTGTATGTTTTGGAACGTTTCAACTTCACTTAAAAATTCATTCGTATACAGGGTGGCCCATTAATACGATATTTTAGATGAGTAGACTAGGTTATTTTAATGATATTCAAAGGCATACGATTGGAGGTTTATATTAACTTGAAGTTCGTACATAGGCTTGGTTGTTGAAAACCAAACTTAACGTTTATGTTCAAAATCACTATACATACAGCTCTGTCGAACGGTAAACTTTGCCACGGTATGAAAGAGGAAGAGGATTGGCAGATATAAGTAAACTACTAGATCGACAAATTTTTAATTTGCTAAGTCATTTAAAGAAACACAGGATTTTCTGATCCACACAGAGTCATGCGGTCAGATTGATGACTCAGCACCACTGGGACTGATGGAACAACTACACCACAAGTCAACTGATCAGAAACTACTCAAATCGAACAAGAAGCCCCTTCATGAAATATATATCAATGACGCCAACCAAGATTATATCGACAGTTTAGCGAATAACTATTGGTTGATCTCTGGTCATAGTTTCCTGAATCGGAAGGCTTTATATTGGCAATTCAAGATCAAGTAATTTCAATTAAGAACTACTTGAGGTACATTCTTATAGATCCTTCCATCGACAACGACCGATGCAGATGTGGTTGCCAAATATCTGAAACAATCCATCATATCACAGCCGGTTGTCAAGCATTCGATTTAACTGAATACAAAGAACGACACGATGGCAAAAATGCTGCACTACTAAAACTGAATTATTACTGTCTGTAAGAATACTCTATTATATATACAAACCCCAATGTGTTTTAGAAAATAACAACCATAAGCTGTATTGGGGCCGCGCGACACTGAAAGATCGGACTGTTGCTCACAATAGACCAGATATAGTTTCAGTAGGTAACATCTCTAGAAAAACAACCTTAATTGCCCTAGTAATCCTTAATAACAATAATATAAATATTACGGAGGCTGAAAAAATAACAAAAAACTTTATAACACCTGGATCTGTTAAGATTAGCCTGGACAGTCAGAAATTTCATGCGAAACTGCAGCCACAACACCAACCAAGTGCCTGATATCCTGGCAAGGGCTTAGTGAATTTTTAGAGATAGTATGTGTGTAATACAAAAAAAAAAACAGTGGTTATGATAAAATCCAAAGAGGGAAGCTGAACACAATCCAGGAAAGTTCCTTCTCAGCGCACCCAAAAATAATAACATAAAAATGAAACAGAAACGCATATTACCAAAAAAGAAATAAAATTATATACTTCAATAATCTAATTAGATTACAAATAAGTTATAAACAAAATATTATTGAAAGTTCAACAAGATTTTTGTATTACAAATTCAATATACCTATGTTAAAAGTTAAAAGACGTTTCAATTAATACCATTTTATGTGGTAGGTCACTTCAATCCTCTGAACATAGAACTAGAGATTCTTCACACAATAATAATTTATATTAAAAAGTGTTGCCTATAATTTTTTTCTGACCTATCTTGATATTTAAAATTAGTAATTTGTGTCGCAAATTTATGTGATGTTTACTCTTGCAACGAAAAACGCACTTGATCGAATATCCGGCCGGTTAGAGTGAGGAAAAGAATTTGCTACTGCGTTACTAGATTAAAATAGCATTTGTCTGCCGGGGCCCACTAGCCCTGTTTGGATGTGCCAAACAGGAAACTCTCTTAAAAAAAACGTGATTCAACATCCGTGAGAAATTTTTTTTCAGAGACGTCTGGATCACAACTAACAGCGTGCTAAAAATGTCAGACAAATTTTGGGCGCCAAACCTCTCAGACACAACAGAATGTGTCGGAGAATGCCTTCGAAAACATTGGCTTGACACCAAATAGAGAATAATTTGCCAGAATTGTTACCGATTGCAGTTGAATGGAGAGTGCACTTTAAAAAGTAATGTTTGACTGTTTTTTTCTATACAGTGATGGGCAAATGTGTGGAACCAAGTAAATGTCTCTGGAATTATTAGAGATATCAAAATGAAATTTGGAAGGTGGATACTGCAGTAGATTGCCTATTTGTTTCCAAATTTTTTTACAATTTCGAACTTCCTGGTTAGTATTTTAGTTTCCGATGAAACATTTTATTGCGAATACAAAAATATCGGGTTTGATATTGTTTACTTCAATACCTATCGAGATATTAACAGAAAAGTAACTAAGGAAAGGGAAAATTCGATGGTAGCTAAACTCGGTTCAGATTTCATGTACGCCCGATATAAACAAACCGCTTGGTAAGGATTTGTATTTCTATTGGCCAATCGGTGGCATTATACCGTCACAGCCAACAGCACTGCTTGTTCCATAGTCGAATACACGTGCGTTTGTTTAAATCAGGCGCAAATTAAATCTGAATCAAGTTTAGTAGTCCATGAAATTCATTGCAGAAGTGACAGTAGTTGTCAAAATAAGTTATTAGTTTTTTTTATTTGAACGTAAAAAGATTGTATTGTTTTAATTTGATCGTAAAATGGCCGAATTAAGTGAAAGAGAAAGAATAGAAATATTAATGATGATTGGGTATGGGGAGAGAAAAAGGACGCATCAAGAAGTTTGTTACCTTTTTAACATTGTTCATCCGAATACACAAATATCCCGTTCAGTAGTGACGAAAACTTTGCGAAGGTACGACACAAGTGGAACAGTAAGCAATTTACCAAAAATTGGACGGTTCAAAAGTGCAAGTAATGAAGGTGTAGCTTAAAATGTTGCTATATCTTTGGAAGAAAATCCTCACTTATCCACTATCGACCTCGCCAATATGCATGGAACTAGCCGTCGTTCAGTAGGAAGAATATTAAGGCGAGAAAAATATCATCCATACAAAATTCACCTCGTTCAAAAACTCTCCGAAGACGATTTGGACAGACTTTTGCAATTTTGTGAAACGATAATGGATATTTGTAACCGTGATAATAATTTTATAAGAAATGTGGGGTTTTCAGACGAGGCTACATTTTGTTTATATGGTACGGTTAATCGACATAACTGCCGCTACTGGTCGCAAAGTAATCCTAATTGGGTGCAAGAGGCTTATACACAACATCCCCAAAAATTGAACGTTTGGGACGGCATTTATAACAACAGAATCGTGGGACCCTTCTTCCTACAAGAAACTTTAAATGGAGATAGGTATTTACAGTTCTTGGAGGCACAAGTTATTCCGGCATTGGAGGTAAATGCACAATTACCAAATAATATCTGGTTTCAGCAGGATGGAGCACCACCCCATTACGCTCGCATTGTTCGAGATCATTTAGATAGGACATTTCATCACAGATGGATTGGAAGAAGGAGTACTTATGAATGTTCTGCACGAAGTCCCGACCTTAATCCACTAGACTATTTTCTGTAGGGTTACTTAAAGTCTAAGGTTTATGTTGATAGACCAAATAATTTCAAGAATTGGCTGCAAGAATAACTCAAGACATCCAGAGAATTACACCAGAAGTAATAGCTAATGTTACTAGAGAATTTAAACACCGACTTGCTTATTGTCAAGAAGTAAACGGTGCTCAGTTTGAACATCTAATACACTAAGTTTAGTTAAGTTAAGTTTCAATGTTTTGAAAATCACTTAGATTTAGTTAATAATTATCATTATGTATTTCTTTAATGGATACTAGATTTTTCCTTTCCTTAATTACTTTTCTGTTAATATCTCTGTAGGTATTGAAGTAAACAATATCAAACCCTATATTTTTGTATTCGCAATAAAATGTTTCATCTGAAACTAAAATACTTTACAGGGTGTTTCATTGAAAATTTTAAAATTGACATTACTTCCGGTAAAGCAGGAAGTTCAAAATTGTAAAAAGAAATTGGAAACAAATAGGCAATCTACTGCAGTATCCACCTTCCAAATTTTATTTTGATATCTCTAATAATTCCAGAGATATTTGCTTGGTTCCACAAATTTGCCCATCACTGTATATTTTGAATGTTAGGTGAAGATCCAATTGGAGTGTTTATTGTGCATGAAGTTTAGAATTTGGCTTCTAACTGATCGCACTAGCATACTTAAAATTAACATCGAGTGATATACATGGCATAATCGATGGACACAAAATATCATGCACTCAGTTTATGAATAGCAACAAGGTATCCTCTGTCAGGTCGTTTCAGTAATGTCACAAAAAGATTCCATAATTTCCGAACATGGATTCAATTTCAAAATGACATCCCGGTTAACATTCAATATAATCCTTGGTGCGTATCATTATGTGTGAATACATTCGATATTCGAATACCACCAGTATCCACGCAATCGTACCAGATTTCAAACTGATTTACTGCCAAGAATTCGAGTCACACCCTGTATCTCTCGTAGTGTAATCGTTTTATCGGAAAATATGCGGAGAACTAAGTGGTCTCGTGAGTTATTCGCCAACATTCTATAACATACACCGTTAACGTGTTGATCATAATGTGAACTTCTTTGAAGACATTATAAAAATGTCCTACGAGAAGTATCTGGCAAAAGGTTCACTTTATGTTTTCTGCCATTCAATTTTTATAATAAAAACTTGATTTACGGTGCTGTTTCGTCCATGCGAAATGATCTACGGTGAGCCTTTTGTGTTTTGCCATTCGACTGACATTTTTTGATGTAGTTGTCCGTGTCGGTTTTGTTCACTATTATGTTCCTATGTGATCGTTAGAAATGGATACTAAGATTTAGTTGTCAAGTCAAGAGAATTGAGTAATGCGTTGGGCTACAAAAACTTCCTCAATGATTACGTTGTTGTATACAGGGTGATGGGGATCTCGGAAACTAGCAGAGATAGAGCAATGGTTAAATTGGGAAAGATTTGCCGTTTTACTGGCCCAATTTAATGACACTTTCGGATTTTTGTAAAAAGTCATGGCTTACCAGATATTTTGAAAAAACGAAAGTCTGTCGATTTAGTCAAATCCCTCTAGCTCCTTTGTTTTTGATTATATAAAAAAGTGTAAATATCAAAATTGAAGCGAATTGTATCCCGAAAATAAATGTCATGTCCTCGTTTGCGTGACAGCTCTCGTTTTCGAGATATAACACAAACTTATCTTTTTTTGAATGGAAACCATAGTTGGGTATGATCTCAAAAAATCGGACATTTTTAGAGCTTTTCAACGATATAATACTCGATATAGTTATTCATAAAAATAACGGAGTTATGGATGCTTTTCTCTCTGATTTTCACTTTTAACGGAGGTAGCCATGAAAAAGATTGTTTTCACTTTGACGTTTCCTCATTTGAGAGTAATTCCATTAGTAGTTCTGAACTGACAGTCTATATTGACACGTTTTCGTGATAAAATGGAATATTCTATCGAAGAAAAACTGAATATGGTGGAATGCTATATCATATGCCATAAAAATTCAGTTCGTGCAGCTGAGGAATACTTTCATAGATATTTTAACCATCGTTAACTTGCTCTATGTACATTTAAAAGTTAAGGTACTGAAAGCACACACGTTCCACCCGTACAAACTTTCTGTTTCTCAAACTTTGCATGCTGGTGACGAACATCGACGTATTTTGTTTTGTACATGGTTTAGAGACATGTGCCTTGACAATCCACAGTTTCCATTAAAGGTGTTATGGTCAGATTAAACTAGATTTAACTGCGGTATGTTCAATAGACACAATGAGCATATCTGGGCTAATGAAAACCCTTTCCATGTAGAACAAAGACGACTCCAAATAAAATTTGGTTTTAATTTTTGGTGTGGTGTCATAGGGTCTACTATTCTAGGGCCTTTTATCTATGACGAATCACTTACTGGGGAGCGCTACTTGCATTTCTTGCAATAAACTTTTCAAGACATGTTGCATAATTTGAATTTGAGAACTCGTTTAGAAATTGAGTGGTTCCACTATGCTACATTTCGAACTCGTCGACTGATGGTTCGTGATTCACATCAGTACCTATCAAAAGTGTGTCATCGGTCGATTGTTTTGCCATTGCAACTATTTGGTGTACGTGATAATTTAAGTAGACGTGCTGAATTTAATGTGGTTACCTAGAATGGTTGATGATGATTTGAATGTTATGCTAATAATTGTTTATCAATTTTTCTAAGAGTGTCATGGAGAATTTCCGTTACAACGGTAGGTACCTACCTAACTGGATAACTTAACCGTAGCTATAGCTAATACTGTTTTGGTCTCAGCGCTGAAGATGAGGCTTTAGAACAACTCTACGAAGACATAACAGTTACTGTCAACCTAGCGAGATAAACCTACACCATAGTCACGGGAGACTTCAATGTCAGAGCAGGCAAGAAACTCTGATCAGAACGGTTAGGTAGGTACATAGAACACTTCGTATTGGTAGAGAGGAATCATAGAAGAATCAGAATTCCTCAGCAACGAGACTTTTTTCCCTTTAAATATCTTCTATAATAAAAAGAATCAAGGATAAGTCAGAAACTGCAAAGAAACAAAAGGCTTTTACTGTTGCTATAAAGTATTTGTAGTAACTACCTAAGGCCCAGACCCTCCTAGTCCTTTACTCAATTCGCTGTTAAATACCTTTGATGGGCTAAAATTTTCCATAGGTCACTCAGGTATATACCTAAATAGCAATAAATAGGCATCTAGGCATATAATTTAAAAAAGATTCTATAACTTTCTCAAAATAATGTAGGTAGGGTAATTCAGGGGTAGGTTGCCCTAATAACTTTAAGGCTATGTTATGAAGTAAATTTGATGAATAAAACATTGATATATACCGGAAACTCAACTTTAATTATAACTTTTATCAAAAATTAACAGTAACTCACTTTAAAATAAACAAAAAATGTAATTTTGAACTTTAAAAAAATATTATGACTCGCCATCTTTCCCAGAGTATCTGGGAGTGAGGGCCATAAAGGTCGGGGGAAGATGACCAGTATTTTTCTTGCCTTTCCCTTTGCCCGTGAGATTCATTAACTCTTTTTGTTTCTCTTAATATATTAGGTGTAATTTTCCTGTAGTCAGAACTTGCAAATATTGCATTGTATCCAGTCTGCGATTAGTTTGATCTTTCCACCGCAATCGCAATTTCTTCGCAACATCTATGAGAGAGCCTACGAATTCCCTTACGTTTTGTAACATTATTTTTATGCTCAGGTATATCAGTCTTAATTAAATATCTTTGTGTTTTTTGCGTTTTCTTCCTTTTGTTCTTTTTCTTTACCTTCAGCATTACAACAACAATTACTGTGATCGTTTCTCCTTTTTTTGAAGAGGTTGACATGACTAATGCTTTATCGCAAAGAGTTTTCTCAAACATATCAAAATATTCTTTCACTTCTGCTATATTCATCCTTTGACTTCTAGCATATGACACCTTTTTTGATTTCCTCAATTTAATATCGGAATGTCTATTTAAAAACAGCTGAGACCAATCATAGCACGCGTTTTCAAATGACATATTGAATATGTGTTTAATCTCTAATTACTCAGCGAACTTGAATGCAATTTTTTTTCGTTATCTGCACCGAAAGTTTGAGAATTTTTGCACTTGTTCTATAGCGTTTTTCAAATCTTTTCGGCTCCAAGCTCCTCGAACGGCAGCCGCCTTCCGCTAGTATAGATCTCTAAAAAATTTTAAGATCCAAAATATTTTTACAATAGATTTTTTTCGGGGGGTCTGGGGGTAGAACCCGCCCCCCCACCAAAATTTTGGAATGTTTGGTTTCTAGATTCAATTTTAACCAATTAATCATGTTTTTCATAGAATAAATTTTATATTTATATAATTTTATATATTCTTGAAATACATGAACAAAAATATACATTTTGCAATCCTAATCCGCCCATCTCCAACCAAAAAAATTATCCACCCCCCTCCGAAAACCCACCCCGAAAAAAATTCCTGGCTACGGTCTTAAGGTATTCTCTATCTTTCTTGTTCAATAAGATAGTTATTCTTATTTCTTTCAGGATTACTTCCGGTACTTGATTGAAAATAACTGTGGAGAATGAAGCACCATGCCTTAATCCAGTTTGTATTAAAACTTCTCCAAATTCAAATAGTGGGTATACTCGAGTGTCGTAAATCGGATATTCATCATAGCCCATACAAAATTTAAAATTTTTTTTTAAGTAATGCCCATATTACTACATAATGTACAAGTACTTGATCGTCATTCTTAATGAAGATGAATTTAGTGTTCTGTATAAAATCATTTGTTTCATAACAGTCGTTGTTTTCCACTAGAATCATCTTCCTCTCTAACTGACATTTAGTAATGGTTCCACCTTTGTTGGTACATTTTACTGACTTAATATCCCTCTTTTAGGTTGACAAGCCTGTTTTGATTACTTTGTACATTTTTTATTCAAGTTGGAATATTTGTAAGTAATTTCGAAAAGATTGTTGAGGAGGTCTTGAATTATTTTGTCAAAAAATTTGACACTGACAACAAATTCAAAATCAAAGCGAAATTTTTTTAGAAAAAAGTTCGAAAACAACACTAAACGATTGACAACGACTCCAGACTCGGAGTTGAAACGTCTTCAAACACAGAATTTAGAGGAGAGAAAACCCAATGAACAGATAAATAATTGGAATATTTGACTGATAAAATATATTATCACATTTTACCTTGCGCACTCCTGTTCTTGTGTGTTCTACCTTTTCACATCTCCTCATAGATGCTCTACAGGGTACCATCAAAGATTTCAATAAATCAGTGTTATATAAATAGCCATTCGTCATTTCAACGTAGAGGTGTTAAATATTTGTTGTGAAGTTTTTTTTCAGATTAATTAACAATTTATTTTTTGATTTATTTGTTCACACTTCTACACATTTTTAGTAAACATTTTTCATAGAGACGTTAACGGAATGTCTGATATCATTTTCCAATACATCAAACGCCCTTTTTTTTCATTTACACTTAATCAGATAAGAAAAAAGCAACACATATTAATAATCCTCTTAGAAGATTTATCAGAAGATTATGATGAAAAACCCGTCGGGATATACATCTTACATGACACCACCTGATATAAAAATCACTCCAGTAATTTTTCCTATCTGCTGGATATCAACGGATTTTCAAAGTTATCCCTTAGAAACATCTTTTTTTTCGGAAATGTTAATTTGTATGTCAGCGGGTGTCAGCGCGTACCAGCGTTAAAGGTTTTGTATTATCTACAGATAAACGCTATCGAGTATTGCTATAAAAGCTTCTTCTTTAATTAATGGTTGGAGTGAGGTGAACCGAAATTTTAATTGCACTTTTTGTTATCTTCTGTCATTAGCGAAGAGATGAAACAATTTACCGCTGGTGGGGTCTATGGATCAGTCGACGAAAAACCCGAATTCTCTTTGAGTTTAAAAACAAATTTTTATTCGATTAAATGAAATTGGAATACTCACGCATGTTGGTCCAAATTCTCTGCATAACTGCAAGTAAGAATTTCTCATGTTTTAAGAGGTGAAGAAGCTGAAAATATGCATTAAGCAGTTGTACTCTCATTTGTATCGATGCTTTCTAATTTTTTTGCAAACGCTGCGGATGTTCGTTCTTTTTCGACAATAGTGTTGCTAATTGCAGTAGTGTTTAATTGACATTTCTGGAAATTTACCATTGACGCTGGTTTTAAAGAATGTTGACTTGGAAATGTGTCTTTTCATTTGTGTGAGACCTTGTGTTTTTACGTTTACATTCTTTACCGAACCAATGGCCGAGTAAGAGGACAAACTTGTGGAATTTTGGAGATCATTAATTGATAGTTTGTAATCTGAAAATCGATTCAGATCTAGACAGGCAACAAGTGTTTCATAATGTATTCTTAAACTCATATGTTCAGAATGTTTTACAAATACTAGTGGTCGCCCAGTGGTCGAATTTCGACCCTATTTCATGAAATTGTAGAAAGTATATTTTTATAAGAAACAGAGTTGTGGAGAAATCGGAGAAGTAGATGTAATGAACAAAATTGTTCACTCATATTGACAAATCTATTGAAATAAAAAGAAAATAAAAATGTAATAAAATAGGTATTCGAAATATCTTTGACAAATGAATGACCCTTCAAATTTTTGGCTGAAACCGCTCCTGGCAAAATATGGCAAAATATTCGATATAATAATTGGAAGATTGTTCTTTGCAACCTAAAAGTTTTCGTCATTTGCGGTTTCATCAAGTTCAGGAATATTAAAGAAAAGTGAGGACCAACAACCTAGGAGAACTTAAATATTAAATACATTCTCTATTTTCCGCTATCTGACATTTTTTTACACAACATCTTCGGGAAGGTTATGATAATAATATATTAATCAAATAATAAAATTCACATTATAAACAGAATATTTAATATGAAAGTTAATGCAGCGCGTCCGAAAAATCAATACTGATCTACTACATTGACTATTTTAGCACTAAACAATAACAACGCTTGCATGCCACTTCCATAAGTACATGTTCTAAGAATATATCTAACGATCGCTCCTTTCATATATAATTACTCAATGTTTTCAGTTTCGACCGTCTGGCGGCGGCGGCACCGCAGATCAAATAGGCGGCACTGTCAGTTGTTTGGCATTGTCAGTATGGACGTAAATAATGGATTTTTATTATATTTTATTTAATGAATGAATCAATATTATAAATTAATATTAGCATTTTGCACTGAAGGTCGTAGGTAGTTACTAAACAAAACAAAAATGAAGAAAAACGGTTGAGAGACAGAGGAGAAAATGGTTGCCTATTTATGTATAGACAACAATATTCAAAATTTGTTATATCCTACATAAGATGTCCCTTCTATTATTTCGATAGCCTGCCCCATCAAAGCTTTCCATTATATGGTGTAGATCTACGATATATGTAAGGTATATATGCATGCAGTTTCGTATGTATGCATGTAAGTATGAGTATGAGAGGCTTCTAAGGTTATAATTATGGACTCTGTAAGTTTATCAAATTTTCCATGTTTAGAGTTCAGCTTTGAAGCCAGACAAAAACAAAAATCAAATAGTCTTGTTCGGACTCTGGTAGTAGGCAGTTTGAGACCCCGAGAGACCCAGACTATAAAGCTCTCTTTTTAGTATTCTATTGAACATTGGGTAGTAAGTAGATTGAGCACCGAGTTCGCTCTAGAACCTTTTAAATCAGGTGTATGGTGAACTTGGGGAGTGGGTAGATTGAGGCATAAAGGACTGAATAGTTGAGTGACTGCTTGTTGCCATTTTTTCTTCTCACTTCTTCTCTGTCAGACAAATATTTGAAAGTTGTAAGAGAACAAAGTACCTTTAGCAGGGTCAATTCCCAAAAGTTGCCCTAATTACTTGTTGTTGTTAAAGAAAGTCTTCCTCACAGATGAGAAAAAATCCCTGTAAAATGATTAACCAGTTTTCCGGTGTACAATTAGGTAGATTGTCTATTATGTATAGTTATCTCCTGTGGAGATGTGTCAATATCACTAGAAATAATTCGATATATTTCGAACGAGCTTATTGTACGGCAAGCTCAGATCACACCGATGAGCTAATTTATTAAAAGATGAGCACATTTTATATAGTGGAGACCCAAGCATCACATTTGTATTTGATTTGGGTAGATAGAAGTAATGTTTAGACCTCCCAAATAATCTAGGTACAATAAAGTTTAAATCCTCCAACAAAGAGGATACACAATATTACCATTAACCATTTTTGAAAGAGAAACTATTGAATGTATTTCTCTCCGCTCTTGTAGACTAACAAAACCGAAACGTTGTAATAAACAGGCGTTATCTATACCTCTCCGTGGGTAGATGTTATCGTGTCTAAACGATAAATATTTCAAACATTTTCGTTGTACTTATTCCAAAGCGACAATATATTTATTATAGATGGAGACCAAATTACATAATTGTATTCTAACTTACTTTTCACTATGGAATTGAATAAGAGAGCTAAAGTATCTGTATTACTGAACGATTTACTGCTTCTAATTATGAAGCCTAACATCTGCATGGCTTCAGACATAATTTTATCTATGTGATAGCTAATTTTGAAGCAAGAAGTACTCCTAAATCCCGATGAGTTTCTTTGTTTATTAACACTTTATTGTCAATTGTGTAATCATATAAAATAGGGGAAACCTTTTTGGAGAAAGTCCTTACCGAGCATTTATAAGCGTTGAGTAAAAGCTTATTTTTTGCACATCAATTTTGCACTTTGTCAAGGGAATTTTGAAGTTTTCTGCTATCTTCTACACCATTTATTGGTAAATATAGTTTGAAATCATCTGCGAAAATTGGAAATTGTACGTCAATTTCTTCAGAGATATCATTAATAAACATTAGAAATAGAAGAGGTCCCAAATTGGATCCTTGAGGCACACCCGATTAGACACCAAAAGATGTTGAGCTAAATACATCATATTGTACAAACTGTGTTCCAGTCAAGTAAGATTTAAAAAAATCCACAGAATGCAGGCTTATGCCAAACGATCTTAGTTTATCTAATATTATACTGTGGTTAATTTTATCGAAGGCTTTAGAAAAGTCAGTAAACACCGCATCAACCTGACCCCTTCCATCAATAACATTTTACAAATATCGAACACATCACGACAAGTTAATGCTCACACACACACACACAAATTAAGGGTACAGGTCTGTAATTTGGTAAGCCTTTCTTGTTCCCCTTTTTAAGTATTTGGCAAATTTTGCTCACCTTCCAGCAATAAGGAATTAAAAACATCAGAAGATAGAGAAAGATTGAAAATTTATTAAACCATCCTCTGAAAAGAAGGGTTGACTGATTGAAGTATTGCTGATGTCTATATTGTTTTCAATTTGGTATATATATTCCTGGAATTTACTAAGATAAAATATATTACCTGGTTTCTTCCATTCTTTCCGAACATTGTCCTTATTCCTAAGCTTCTTTAATATAGACTCATTATACCAACAGAGATATTTCCTATTTTTATTTTTAAAGCACGGTACTGATTTATCTATAATTTCCCATAAAATATCATAAAATGTACAACACTTTTCATTTACATCTACATAATTGTCTAACTCGTTCCAGTGAGCATTAGTAATATCATTATAAAAAACTCAAAGATCTGCTTTTTTAAGGTTATAGGACTTACTTTCATTATTTTGATTAACTGCAAACTTCTTGTTTTTACACAACGCTAAACTAAATGAAACTTCTAAAGCGGGATGATGTACATCTTCGGAGATCATACGGTCTGTAGCTCTTAATATATCACAATCAATATTCGCAAAGACCAAGTCCAAATATCTTTGATTTATTTTACTCACCAAGTTAAAATATTTGAGGGATAACATACTATAAAATTATAAATTAACGTACTTTTAGGATCCTTCGAAGTTGTCTAATTGCAAAAATTGGTAACTTTAAAGTCACCATCTAAGTGCTTCTTGGGAAGTAACACCACAGTTTAAAGAAAATTGCTGTATATTCCAAACGTTTCGGGGTTTAGATCAGACCCCGTTGTCAATGGTTAAGAAACTACGGATTAAAAAGGCACAATTCTAAGATGTAAATTAAAATATTTGACAATGTTGATTTTTGACCTAACTAAGAGAATTTTATTTGTAATATACAGGGTAGCACAGAAATTTCTAAAGACCATATAATCATAAAGTTCCTTCCAAATTGGAAGAATTTGAAAGGGAGATCTTCAGAATTTTATGTGGCGCTCCTAGGTGCGACTTTGTTATAAGATAGTGTGTTCGCCAAAAAATGCGACCAAGGGACATTGTTGATTCAGTGATCCCATTAAAATCATAAGGGAAAACTTAGGAAAAACCTTATAAACTATCCCGATATTGGGTTGTTCACAAGGACATGACCATTAGCAATATCTTCCTTAATCATCGGCAACCAGGAACCACTGAATTCTACGGAGGTAGTAGCCATACAATCATTTTCATTTAACAAAATTAAAGCATACTCTTTTAGTTTTCTTTTGGTATTGTGTTCTTCTTTGTGTAATATAACTGAATTTTGAAACTGTATTTTATGACCAAGGTCCCAAGCATGTTCACAAATTTTGGATTTTTCAAATTGTCGTTTTTTTATGTAATTTTTGTGTTCGTTTATTCGAACATTCAGAGGTCTAGAGGTTTCTCCAATATAGAATTTATTACATTCACACGGGATTTTATAAATGCAATTTTTTGTATTTTGAGTTGTGTTATTTGGTTTGGTTTTTGATATAATTGATTTTAGTTTATTTCTTGTCTTAAATGATGTTTTGATATTACGTATGTATTGTATAGTTATTGTATTAATGTGATTATCTTGGGAGTCAGTGTTGCTTGGTGAAGTTTGATGTTGGTTGTTAGGGATTGTTTGGTATTCCATTTTGTTTAACTCGTTATTAATAAATTTATTTGGGTAATGATTGGCAGAAAGTACATTTTTTATAAACGTTTTTTTTCATTGAATATATTAATATTAGAACAGTGGGTTTTTGGTCTGTCATATAGATATTTAATGATACCTCTTTTTACTGAACTTGGATGATTAGAGTTAAAGTTGAGATACTTGTTAGTATGAGTTGGTTTTCTGTAAACTTCTGTTTCAAATGTCGATTGTGCTTTGGTTATTAAAATGTCTAAGAATGGTAATTTATAAACTGAATAGTTGGTTCTGTGTTGTTTATGTCGTTAAGTATTGCATGTAAATCCTCAAGATTATGTTCCCAAATAACGAATATGTCATCAACATAACGCCACCAAACCAAAGGTTTAATCTGTTTTGAAAAAAATGTTTCTTCTTCAAATTTTTCCATAAAAATGTTGCTTAAAGCGGGAGACAAATAGGAACCCATTGCCATGCCAAAATCTTGTTGGTAGAAGTCATCATTAAATTGAAAATATGTTGTCTTTGTACAAAATGTTAGTAGTTCGATTATTGTATTAATGGACAATTGAGTACTTTGATTTAGTAAAGAATCTTGTTCTAATCGTTCTTTTACTATGAGTAGTGTTTTGGTGATAGGAACATTATTGATCTAGACGTCAAAACGTTTGGAATATACAGCAATTTTCTTTAAACTTTGGTGTTATTTTCCAAGAAGCACTTAGACATTGAAAAATATGCCATAAGTATCATTCAGAAAACATTTAAAATCAGCTACAACTAATAAATTCTTACTGACTAAATTACTAGATTCAATTATGTCAACTAAATACTGATAGTCATCAACAGCACAATATGGAGGAATATAAACAGTGATTACATATAATGACTGATTAAGTTGACATACTTTGCAACTGACTAGATTAGTTTCAGGTACAAAGTATTTAAATTATTAAGAACTATGTCAGATGATGTTATTGTGTTACTAACAGCAATAGCTACCCCGCCACCCTTTCAATGTTGTCTGTCATTACGATACACCACATAGTTTCGGTAAGGCAAACAATATCAAACTCACCTTTAGAAACTTTCAGTTTTAGTATTTAAACCGCATGTTATACGTTATTTCTTTGATGTTCCCTAAAAAGAGAAGTATAAAAACGTGGATAACAACTAGATCTTAGATTAGGTTTGGTCTATTAAATGTAAATTTTTGTGATTTATACATTATTTATAGATCTTAAACATTTTACTCTTAATATACATTTTCCAGGCAAAGGTATTAATTGTCTATTCTGATTTCGTTGTCAATGGCTTCATATTTATTGATGTAGATTCTATAAATACATCAATAAATATGAAGCCATTGACAATGAAGTCAGAATAGAGTTTGAAACGTTTGGTATTCCTGCAATATACCTTGTTTTATTTCTATTGTGGTGTTATTGCCCAAAAAAACATAAAAGTAACAAAGGTATTAAATTAAGATTTTGTTAAACTTTCATAAAATTAAAATTAGCGTGGTCACAATACAAGTAGAATACAAAGAGAGTAATTTTCAACATCCAATAATTGAAGAAAATCATTCAGCACCTCAGCGAAGATATCCAAATACGCCTGCAGCACGATGCCCAGGTGGGGTCTCGTTCGTGTTAAATAGTCCCATAGATATTTGGTGTAATTTTCCGCACTAGTTGATTTCGTGCCTTTGAGCTGCTATTTCCGCTCGAGAGATTTTTCAATTGTTTCTTGGTCTGTATATTCCAAGTATTTAGTCTCGAAATGAATGTTATCTATAGAAACGAATCCATACGATTTTCATCGCGTCTGTTTGCGAGAAATGAAGTCATTTCAAATTGTTTCCGGTTAAATAAATTCAAATGTGGGACGAATTCGTGAATTAAATCCTGCTAATAGCCCAATATCTAACTGACATTTGGTCGGGGATCGTTTATCACTTCGGGGTAGGTGGAATCATTGAACCTTATAATGGACATTTTCTATACCTATATTTTCCTACTTTTTAAACTACTAAATTATAGGAAATTATAAAAATATGTACATTTTATACTATAGACCCAGTGCGTTAACAAAAATGAACAAGTAATATACAGGCTAAAGAGTAAGGGTATAAAGAAAAGTTCAGCAACAAAGTTGTGAGTTTCAAAAAACTCTGTAAAGCTAAAAGTATTTTATATCTACAATCTGACTTAGAAAAATGTACTTTTTAAATGGATTTTCCTGTATATTAATCTGAGTCGGCAAGGAAGGAGCTACAGTTAGCAAGTAGTGGCTAGCCAATGTTTTTACCATCGCTCCATAACGGAGACAAACATTACAACTGATGTAGATAGATATAAAGTATCATTAATAAAATCATTATAAAGGTAATAGTAAAACAAAACTACATCTAAGGATCAAACATGGCTAATAGGCATAAAATTTAACATTATTTATCGATTTGTAATTTTTCAATCATAAAAATTTAAGTTTACGTCTTTTACACAAAACCAGTCAGTGAAAACTTATTTGTTACTATGGGGAATGTTGTAGAAAATTAACCTACGGTGGAGCTGTTATAAGCTTAAATTAGTTGTTTATAATTTAATCATTTTTATTTATATAATTTCCCTATTGATTCAAGATGTGTACTTAATGGATGATCTAAATATAAATATCGTAGCTCTGGTGGTTTGGAGTTTGCGTAAAACAATAGTTTAACCAAAATAATTCCTTGTTAAAAGGTGCACTGGTAAGAGGAAGAGTACTTTTAGACACCCCTCATCATCTTCTACTGTACCTCAGCTGTTTCTGACATTTACCTTGTGAAGCATCTCTTAGGAGGGTTCTAGTCTGGTATTTATTCTTTGGTATATTTTGCGATTTAGTGTTGGTTTATCCTTTGTATGTGGTTTCTTACGATCCTGCGCCACATCTTAGTTTAACAAAGATTTGAATATAAATTAAAGGAAATAAAACCATTTGGGTATCCAAAGCTGTAGCAGTGTCAATTCGTAAAATTGCTGTGGAATGATTTTTCAGTGAACTATCCTGTAAAAGATAAATTAAATTGTAAGCAATTTTTGAGTTCATGTTGTGAAAACTTGCCAAGTAGTCATGTTTTATTTATTATAAATTAACCTAAATAACGATGGCTTGGCTACATTATATTTCCTGACGTGTTGTTTTACAGAGAGTCGATCTTTGGGTTAAACCCACAACTATTTGATTTTAAGATATTTCTCGATGTCGTTGAGACCCAATTGCTCCTCTCCTAGACCAAGTTAAGATTTCGGTAAGAGAATTTAAATTGGTAGATATAGGTTGCGATAATACATTATTTTTTCTATTTTATTGTTTATCAAGAAGCTTGATGCTGCAATATTTTTGTATGGAAATAAACAATAGACATGGTAATATCCAATGTATAGACAAATGTTTGAAGGGAGTTTCAATTTTCAGCTTTATTTAAAAATGTTGGTAATAAAAGTTATGTTGTTTTAACATAAGCAGCACATGAGTAATTGTGTAATAGTAAAACAAGTAATAAAATATAAAATAAAATTCAAAAATTACATTTGTTCAAAATGATCCCTATTTCATCACTCTTCTTCTCATATTTTTGTAACCTGTAGCAATACAACACATGAACGCTACTGAAGTGATGTGAGATGATTTCATAATGCTCCATGCCATTTGGTTTCGCGCCAATTTTGAACACCCCTCAACCATTTATGAAAGCATTGTATTTCAAAGTTTCAGGAAGTATGCATGTACCCCCCTCCCGCTCCTGAAAAACCTGCCATGAGCCATTAAAGCTTTCCATAGAATTGCTGAGTTGCCCCCCCCTCTGGGCCATAAATTTAAAATTTGTCCCTGTCTCTATTATTACAATTATTTTTCCGATTTGTCCCCTCTAGGACAAATTTTTGTCTAATTTTGCCTCTCCCTAAACCAAAAGCTGAGTAAGCCCTTGGAAGTATATCACCAAGATGTCCTTTGTTGCTGCAAGAGTTGATGCTGAAAATGTGTGAAAAAATCAACAGTAGTTAATAATAGCTAATAGGCCAGCTTTTACTCGAACTACGAAATAAATTTTTCATAGAAGGTAGTCAGTACTCGCGGTCCGGAAAAGTGTCTTCCTTTAATTTTCACCTTCGTACCGAGCCGATCTAACTTGAGGGATACCATTCGTTTTCCTGGACTTCGTAATCGGTAGTTACTCTAAGATTGGTTCTACTTCTTTGCTGCCAGGGATTCTCTCTAGCTTTCAGGAAAATTCCTGCAAAGAATTGATCTCCTGGGTGTTGGCTAATCAATGTAATGCAGATGGAAATTAGACTTCTTTTGAAACTGGATTTTATTATTCATAAATAATAATATTTGCTTTTTTATATAGTTAATTTGTTTCCTCGCATTATGGAGATTCTTCATAACTAACTTCACTCTTTATTTTGACCAGTCTTATTCGAAATAAGCTCTTTCCTCAAAATAGCACTTGAGGATATGAATCCTTACAACCAAACTCTTGATGCAATATTTATTTATTTATTTATTTATTAACGAGTTAAAAACCCTTTTACAAGAAATGAAAACCATTATAATATTGAGAACAGATGATGAAATAGTCAAAGTACAAAATATTACGTAAAAGCTATCATTAAAATAAAACTATTATTGTAATCTTCTAACCATACTTTTAAAAGAAGAACTTGAAGAATCAAAAAATTCTAAACTCACGTGATAATTATTTGCAGTACGAAGAAGTCTAGTTATAATTTCGTTTGTTACTGTAATTGGTATGATGAAAATCAGTAAAGAACAAATCAGGACAACGTGTTCTAGCAACGCTTGTATTGAATTTAATTAACTCCAATAGTTCAGGACACAGTATATAACCATTTAACAATTTGTGTAAAAATCGCAATTCATATTGTGACCTACGATTTTGTAGCGAATTCATATTCAATTGTGCACGAATATCAACACTATTATAATTATCCCCAACTAAGCCCATTTTAAAACCACAGAACCTCAAAAATTTATTCTGAACTCTTTCTAACTGACAACTGTAGGTCATGTAGAAAGGAGACCAAATCATGCTGCAATACTCAAGACCAGAACGTACTAATGAACAGTACAATAATTTAACAGTAGCAATAGAAAACTCCTGAGAATTTCTTTAAATGAATCCCAACATTTTATAAGCTTGAGAGGTAATTTCGTTTATGTGTAGATTAAATGTAAGCTTTTTATCCATCATTACACCCAAATCTCAACTGATTAACTTCAACAAGACTAGCATTTTTCAGTTTGTATGTGTAATAATACTGAGAATTAGATTTAGTAAAAGTTATTTTAAAACATTTCTTCAAATTTAAATATAAGACATTTATATCACACCAACGAAACAAATTACGTAGATCAGATTGTAAAGATTCACAATCGGAAACACATTTAATTGCCTTAAAAAATTTTATGTCAACTGCAAACATAAGAAATTTACTCGACCTAAACACTGTGGACAGATCATTCACAAACAAATTAAACAGTAACGGCCCAAGATGTGAACCCTGGGGCACATCTGAAGTAACTTTAATTGATTTCGATACCCTGCCACCATAATTAACCATTTCTGTCCGATTCGACAAGTAACTTCCAATCCAGTCAAGTAAAGTGTTACTGATTCCGTAATCCCTGAGCTTTGCAATTAGAATCTCTTGGTTGACGCTATCAAATGCTTTCGAAAATCAGCATATACCGAGTCTACTTGCGAACCAGACTTCAAGGAATTTAAAATAAAGTTATTATATAACACAAGGTTTGTGGTCGTTGATTTCCCTTGACTAAATCCATGTTGCTGGCCCACCATTAAATTCTTACAACTATAACACAACATTTTATTTACCAAAAAATTCAAAAGCTTCGGTGGTGCTGACTGAATACACACCGCCCTATAATTCTCAACTTTATCTTTTGGACCTGACTTATGGATAGGTTTTAGATAACTTGTTTTCCAGTAATCAGGAAAAATACCAGAAGATAGAGATAAATTAAAAAACAATTGAATTGGTTTTGCTAATGTGAATAGAGATTTTTTAACAAAATAAATTGGTATTTCATCAGGACCTGTAGTATTTGACGATATCCAGAATGTTCTAGCTATGTTTTTTAGTGAATCAAAACGGGTCATTATTGTTTATTTTTTTCTGGATTTTCATTTTATGTGCTCTTTAGTTATTTCCGTTGCAGTGAGGGCTGTCTGCCAAATCTCCTCAACACTGTCTGTGGTGAACAAATTGTTGATGTTCAGAGCCGGGTACAGATATAACTTGGAAACTCGCAGACAACTGTGTTTTCCGAGTCATCTATTTGTAGTTTTGTATTTCATAGGTGATGTCACGATTTAACCCTAGCGTCACAGGTGACTTTGGTGTTGTCACTTCTTAGATAAAATTATTGAAAATACTTTAGGATAAAAATGAACAACAAAGTAGTTTATTTTCATGCGGCGTATTTTAATAATTCTATACGCAGTTAGATACCTATGCTAATCACAGTTGGTAAGATGATATAAATTGGAGTGAAACAAAAAATATATAGGCCTGTATGACGTTACAATGAAACAAACCAAGCAAGCTTAATTTGTACTTCAAGGATATGTTATAAAAAAACTTGGAATTTATTGGCTTTATAGTTTTACCTACAATAAATCAGCTCAAATAAATTGAATGGGTTATTAAGTGCCATATCGTAAATCAATACATAAGAAAGTAATAATCAATTATATTTGAAAAAAATCTGTTGAAATGGTTAGCGACAAAGATCGTCTCTATAAAATGATGAATAAAAATGACTGGCATTAGGTTTTTATATATCTTTTATCATTATAACACTCCTTAAGTTTGTATTTTATTACAAATACTGTAATAATGATGGCGATATGATAAATAAGCATTATTGGTATATACTGAGTAGCATTTTGTTCTCGATGACTAAGATCTTTTTGTGGACTGCAGCGACTGATATAATTATGAAGGAAACATTGAGAGTTTATATTTCCTTACCAATTTTTATTAAACCCTCTCTGTATTCGCAACATGTAATTTTGCTATGAGTATACTCAAAAAAAGTAAAGGTGAAATTCAGCCAAGATTTCTTGTAGTAACCAGCCCGAGTAAATTTTATATAATTGTCAGACAAAGGTATTTTTTGTGCACAAAAAGACTACTAGATATCTGACCGAAGTATAGGTAGCAATATAGCATGAAATAATTTTTGAAATTTGCGTGATTATTTTCCAATTCTTTTTACTGCATTTGTGCATATCCCACTTACTACGCCAATTTTTAAATAATAAATAATAATTACTTTATTCTTAATCTTAGTCTTATCTAAAACAATGTTGACTTGAAGATATCTTTAATATGAATTATTACTATTTTGTATATTTGTAGACTCTGTTAGGAGTTACGGGAGAATAGCAATTACACGGAACGTCTCCAGATTCGGAACATCTGCGTGCTAGTTTCTCCGAAAATGATAGATGTCGGTCTTACATCTTGCGTTTACAAATTTACTGTTATGTATCAAATACATAAATAAGTGTTCGAGGGGACATTCTATTGTGGGAAGCGCAACTGATAAAGGTTCCCGACCAGAAACAATATATATCATATATATTGTCTTCCGTACATAATGTTATAAACTCCGTTGGTTCAATTAATTAAAAACTAATATTGACTGCAGTTTCTAGAACTTTTATTTACACATAAAGCATCAAATATCTCCAACAGCTGATTCTATAGAATAACATCGAAACCACAACAATAGATAAGCTGAACGCACTAAACTAACTAACCCCACTGAAAGTAATATTTCTTTATATAGCGTAAGGAGAATTTTCTGGTAGTTCTACCTTTGTTCGCACAGCGTCCAGATTCACAGTTTTTTTTCATCCGAACCTTCTAGTTGTTCTTTTTTTACTATCCCAGCGATTGATGTTTAACTGCGATGAATAATGCCTTACGTTGTGTTCGCCAGGGACGGAGTGGGATAAATTTTATAACAATAAGAATGACACCTCGAAGAGAGTACTATTTTGTATTTAGTACATACTGATTTTGTTTTGGTATAAAAAGTAAATAAGGTTTTTTATATAAACTCAGTCTTCTTGAGACTTGCTCAAGTACTGGAATCGAGGATAACTTCTGGTTTTAACTATATTTTGTCTAATTGCCTAAATACGTTTAGGTAATTGGTGTGTGAGTGTTATCAAACCTATACTATTGCTATAAGCAAATACTGTATAACTTTTTTTTCTTTTTTGATTATGGGTGCCTCGAAAGTATTTAACAAGTTTTCGCTTAGATGAAGTTCATAGTAAAATGAGCTTGAAGGTATCTAAACGTCCATTGTGTATTCTACAGCAAGTAATGCAACTAATGCAATAAATGCGATTCTTAATGCATTTTTAGTGGTTCCCATGGAGGACTTTTGCTTACAAACTGGCTATTCTATACGGGGAAAGACCACATATTTTGTCATATAGATTTTCGCATACAGGACCGAAAACTCAACTAATTTCAATATTACTGTGTCTATGACGCTTGTTAATGTTTGTTGATAAGTCTAAGAGTTATGGGCCTATACAGGTTGTTTCTAAAATAGGGTTCTAAGCTTCTGCTGTGTATATAATTCATTTAAAAAGCCAAGTCCCTAATAATAATATTAAATAACAAGTGCTACTCCGTTTTTCGACACAAAAATCATAAGCGTCTTATTTAGTTTGGTGAAGGGGGTTATCGGTCCGTAATTTTTTTATTTCAATTTTTTTTACAATTTTCTTTACAGATTTATAAAATCTTAACAATTTGCAAAAAATATTATTTTTTACGTATAATTGTTAAGATTTTGTAAATATGTAGAGATAATTGCAATGAAAAGAATTGCTCATCATCTGGTTCGGTTATTTTTTCATCCTTTCAAGAGGATCCGATGTTGTGGAGTTCCTCTAGTATTGACTGTCGCTATGTTTGGGCTGGTCGACCAGGTCTTCTATTTCGTTTTGGGGATTCCATTCGAGTACAGTTCTCGTGATGTCCACATTCGTCTTCTTATGAGTGTGATCGAACCCATTTTATTTTTCGAATTTCTATATCCACTTGTGGTTTTTGGTGATGCGGTTCAGGTCTGTATTACGTATGGTATCCGGCCAGAATATCTTTAGAATTCTTCTCAGGCAACGGTTTATGAATGTCTACAAATGTTTGGCAGATGTTTTTTTTACTATATTACTATATAGTATACTAACCCGGATTTAATATTTGAATTAAATATTCTTAATTTGGTTTGCGCGGATAGTTTATGAGTATTAAGTATTAATTTCAACGAAACGAATGTCTTCTGTGCATTCTTGATATTGTTGAAAATGTCGTTCTTCATGTCGATGTTCCCTAAGATGAACAGGGTATTATTTGTGAAATTAATGACCATGGATTTGGTCTTGTTGATTTTTAATTTTTAGTTCTTCGTCAATGGCTGATAAGGTTAAAGCATTAAGTGGGATTTCCATATCGTTAGGCGATTGCGTTATAAGGCAAACATCATCGGCTTTGTCGAGTCCACCGGATACCGCGAATATTTGCAGTAGCTTTGTGTAAGTACTCTATCCAGTACTGTATTGAAGAAGAGAGGGTATAATGTGCAATCCCTTTCAGCTACTGCTATTAGTTTAAAAATATTTCTGGTTCTACCGTAGTGTAAAGCATAGAGCTTTTCAATCATCCTGATAAGTTTGACAGGAAAAGCGTTTTCTTTCAGAACTTTCCATATGATGAAACTGGGAATGCTATCAAACGGTTTTCAAAGTTGAAGAATATTAGTAATAAAAGTGTTCGAAATTCTATTGACGGCTCTTCGATGATTCTTTTAGTGTTGATATGATCTAAACAAGAACAGTTCGGTCAAAAAGCGGCATTAATACGGGTTCTATGGTTGTAGCAAGTCTGGAGCAAATGATCGAGGACAAAACTTTATAACTGGTGTTCAACAATTCCTTGCCAGTTATGACAAAGAGTAGTGTCTCCTTTCATGGGAAGCTTAACGATTAAGCCTTGCTTCCAGTTATCTGGGATATTTTTATTCTCATTTTTTGGTGTATAAGTATTGTAGAATGTTTGTCAATGTGCTTGGATCTGCTTTAAGTAGGTTTGCAGAGATGTTGTCTGGGCTGGCTGCTTTATTGCTCTTTAAAGCTTTTATAGCCTCAAGAATTTCCGCTTTGGTTAGACGTTCGTAGTTATCTCCCGCGGCTCATCCACTTCAATGTTCATGTCAGCATTTATTAAATGTGTCAACTCACTAGAGTAACTTTTCCATTGATTCAGCTGGTCGTCGATAGTTTCTCCTTTGCCCGCTGACACGTTGTGTGATCATGTACAATTCCCTCATGTTCCGTTGTTCTGCTGCTTCTGGAGCTCCTTTCCCTAGTTGTCCAGGTTAATAACCATGCAGAAAATCTTTCAGATTTTTTCATATTCTGTGGGGTAAAATAAATGATGACGTGGAGGCCAACTTCCAACATAATATTCGAGATCAGGAAGCAAATACATCTGTCGCATGAAGAGCACATATATTTTTTCTTTGAAATATGCAGGTCAAATTATTGGACAAAAAAAGGTTAGGGGAAGCCTAACTAATGAAGTTCCTAAAGTAGAAACAATACATTGTCTAGTGTTCAACAGATTGTAAAAAATTCACAACTTAGTATAACAAAAACACTGAATTAAAAATAAAACATTTAAAAAATATATATATAACCGACTTCTACCTATAACTAAAAAGCTAAAAATAATTATAACAAAATCAATCAACCAATCAATGTTGTTAGGTACCTAGCCAGGAAGTAAAAAATATAAACATTAAAAGATGCTCATTCTGTACAAATTAATTACCTACCAATCTAGTATGTTTTGAAGCCCGTGCCAAGCAAATCTAAAATCCTTCATTGCGTACTTATCTACTAATTCATCAAACTTGATTGTTGCTTGGCATGGACTTCAAGAATATACTAGATTGGTAATGTTTACATTTTTTACTTCCCGGGTAGGTACTCGTACCTAACAAAATTTAATGTGTTATTTATTTGCTAGAGTTGTATTTTATTATAATTATTTTTAGCGTTTTAGTTATAGGTAGAAGTCGGTTATATATATTTTTAAATGTTTCATTTTCAACTTTTTAGTTTTTTTTTAACTCAGGTAGTTTTCATTCTTTATTTTTTATTTTGTGTGTATAACCTTAATAGACAGAACCAGGTAACATTGAAAGCCTCAACATTACACAATGATACTTTCTAATTTAAATTGACAGGTAAATCTTTACGAACAAAATGTACTAGGACGCGTTGACTTAATAAGCCCAAAATGTATTTATGCCTTATGGACTACGCTATGTAACCTTCTTTCAACTTTTTTGACAACCCTGTATAACTATAGATAATTCCACCAAAACCTATGTACCAACCATCCTGTACATACGACTGCCCACGGACAAGCGTAAATTTGTTAGCTGTCTTCTGTAAAGTATAGGACGGAGTAGAATCCGTCCCATATTTACGGAGTCAAATCCGTCCTATATTTCAACCATAGTATATAATTCCTTGTGGGCTACCCCATAAATTATTTCATTTTTAACATTTTATATTATCACCCTGTGTAACATTAATTCCTCTCCACAATTTATGCAACTTCTTATGGGTTATAAAAGAAATAATTTTTTAATCACACTATATAAATATAATTCAACCTTAGTCCAGCATATATTTCAACCATCCTGTATTTGATTTGCTTATGTCCACATCATATAACAGTTTTTTAATCAACCTGTATAATTTTAATTTCACATTTTTTCCAACATTTTTATACCACCAAACGTCCAGGCCACCCTATATTCCAACCATCCTGTATATACCGCCTCCGGATCACTATCATTCTAGTCCGTCCTATCTTTCAATCTTCATATAAATGCAACTCCTACCACTTTACTTTGCGATTTTGTTTGCTATAACTAAACACCCTGTCTATTAACCCACCAAATAGCAGTTTAAATTTTGACATGTGTTGTCACTGAATTTTCTATTAGGCCAGGAGAATGTGACAACCAAATGCACCGTCCTTGTAAAATGGAAAAATTTGCATTTAATTAGGTATTTGCCTGGTATACAAACAAAACGAGCTTGGTACTCATTGACTTAAGGAGCCGAAAATACTATGCTTTACTACCTATATGCTTGAGATGTACATAGAAAATTTTCAAATTCGCAATTAATACTTCCAGTTCCTAAAATTACCGCACTATTACGTTGGAAATAAAATATTTATGAGGAAATGGCCGTTATGTCATTTCGATGAAATTTTTAATAAGAATTTTGGAATTTTCGGCGATTTTCTGCAAAACTGCAAGTTGCATGTCCAGAAAAGTATATGAGATCACCTAAGGATCTTCCTTAATAGATTAAACATTAAAAAACAATAAACACCCATAAGGAGTTATCAAAAAATCGACTAAAATATTAGGGATATTGATCGATTTCCATGCACGCATGTGTTCATTCACACATTTTATCACTTTACCAATAGAATTCTTTTCCCAAATTTGAAGTTTTACCAATCCGGATATATATTCTATTAAACAAGACTATATTCATTCAAAACGGTGCACCACAGGAGAAGAAATCATGTAACATACATACAACAAAAAGCGAAAAAATACGCGACGAATTGATAACCTCCTCCTTTTTGGAAGTCGGTTAATTAAAAATAGTAGGGTATGGTACACTCTACGTTTGTATTCGAAAATAAAATTTTCAGGTGGGAAAAACAGATATAAACAAAAAAATGCTGGTGCCAAAATCTAAAAATATTTCAATGCAAGCAACTATAACGTCTAGGTGATGAATTATCTGAAATCTGATTTCCCCCGATCACAACTTGCTGATGCCGAGGTGCCAATTGATCATTCCGGCACCTTATCTTTGCCTCACATTAGACTATGTTCCAGTCAAGATCAATCGTTTGCCCGGCCCATAGATCTTCGTAACGCACGAATGGGATGAGGGACGCGTTTCTAAAAATCCGCAGAAACTGTGCACATAACGTTTGACAGAATTCATCGGAATCGGTGATCTCGGTGCATATAAACGTGTAAACAAGTTCGTGACTGCTATACACTATCATAATAATTTATCATCAATACGTTTGCATATAATTAATTCGCATTACCATGCGAGTAAAACGTTTAAAAGCAAATTTATCAATTAATCTCTTACAAGTACTTAGAGCACGACGGCCAACGATAAAAATGCCTGGTCACATTAGAATTTGAAATAAATTCAAGCGGGAGAGCGTCAAACACATTAACAAGTGGTACCGGACGGCGCATTCCTCGATAGAAGTGATGATAGCACCCGTCCTATTTGCTCGACTTCGAGGGAATATCGGCTCGTAAAAATTCAACGTTAGATGGACTATAATTAAAGATATTCGTTAAAATTATCATCCGAGGCCTAATGAGGCCTAATAGTGTACTTACAGCATTTTAATGTGTGGAAATGGAGCACAATTTATCATGCACGCGATAAGAGCGAAGAGCTGTCACATACTCCTATGCATTTTTAATAAGGATTATGCGACATTTGATGCAATTGTAAAATGTCTGTCATCATTAATTAATGAAAAATTAATGAAAATTTCAGGCGTAAACTTCTACTCCTCCTTTTAATACTGTGACGGGTATTCTTCCGATAGTTCGTGGAATCGGAATTCGTCGGATATTTCGGGAATCCTATCGAATCTTCGAGAACACATTTCCCGATGGCTCGTTGACCTTCTGGAGAATTCCAAGAATAAATATATAATTACGGAGAGCGGACAGAAGCATTCATTTCAGTATTCGACTGCTGTATAGTTAAGATACATTGTAAATAGTTCTGTGAATATAACTAGAAGTAGTGAAAATAAATTATAGTGAGTTGGACTGTGTTTATAAATAAATCCGTGAACTGAACTGAATCCGAGTGTGAAAATAATAACATTACAATACTATCTTATTTCTTAAGGTTGGGATCATTATGGCAGTCCTGATTT
This sequence comes from Octodonta nipae, assembly GCA_034190945.1. Taxonomy (NCBI): domain Eukaryota; kingdom Metazoa; phylum Arthropoda; class Insecta; order Coleoptera; family Chrysomelidae; genus Octodonta; species Octodonta nipae. The sequence goes on along the minus strand of CM067219.1, from coordinate 13,677,997 downwards.
TATTGACTAAACTCAAAACAGTTTGTTCGAAGTACAGCCGAACCAGTTTTGTTAGTTCTTTTTCCGCCTTTCGATACTTCGCTGACTAAAACTAATTTTCTTTATATTAGATATATTCCACAGAATCGCTATCAGTACTAGAGTTTTGTTACTTTAACTTCTGGAATATGTCCTTTATCTTTGACAAAGGCTCGTGTTTCAAACTAGTAACGCTGCCACAGTAGCTTCGAGACCTACCAAAAAATAATAAAGAAGGAATGTCGACAGGCAATGATGTATATAATCTGACTCTACTGAAAGTTTCTAGTATCTTATTTTCTTTTGAGGTAAGAATAGTACTGTTTTCAGAACCGGAATATATATTATAGTACAATATGGTATTAGGAGAATTTTCAGGGGAACCATATTTCAAAAGCCATATTTCAGTTCGGAGTTGCAGCTCCCATTTTACATGATGATTGGATTATGTAATATGGAGGCATCCTGATCTTCAGGATATTATTCCGTTGAAAATTGCTCCACGTCCACAAAGGTAGTTCTAGCTATTTTGGTCTTAGGCTAACGGTGGAATATTGAATCATTGTTGTTGATCACGGTGAAACCTTAGTATCTGTGTTTGCATGTTCGATTTGTGTCTTGATTGTTCATCACTAGCTGATCATTTACTTTATGGTTGTGTTTTTCTGTAAAGCACCGTACTTTTGTCAGCTGATGCATAGAGTCTATTCTGGAGAAATGCATGTTGTATTATACTTTGTAGATCTTTAATATTGTCTGTTAAGATTACTATTACTTTTGTTGTTTTTTGTTTGCCCTGCTAGTTCTTCTTCTACTGCAATATGCGTTATTATTATACATACGTTATTTAAAAGATCTCATACAGGATTGCCTATCTATACGTCCCACATCGAAAACATATATCCTCCGTCCTTCGCAAACTTGAATTATCTCTGGCATGTCACGAGGTTGATTTAGATTAGACTGTCTAATTTAATCAGTGCCCCATACATGAAATGAATGCAAGAATAGCCATCGAGGAGCTTCTCGTTTTTATTATTTTTTGTAAAATCATTGTGGAAGTTTGTTGTGCAACTAACAGATTACTGCGACTACTACGACCATCATAATGTATGGTTGTGTAATAAAATATTTGTCCTTTGTAGTGTTGAATTTCTTTTGGTTGAATCTTAAATCCCCAATTTTCATCATTGAGCTGAAGGGCATCATTTCTCTATGCTAGTCCTTTTCTCACCTTATGCTATTCAGGAGATCAGCGTAACTATATAGTTAAAGGCCCTGGTGCTGACAGAAATGGGGGCCTTCCTAAACTATTTGGTTTTTATCAATTAAAAATAGATATACGTAAGTATACATATTTGGCAGTTCTCGATATCATGCACTGTAGCGAACACCAAAGCTAGTTATTACATATATATACCTATATAATTGTTTGTCAATATTTATTTTTTATTATTTAACTTTTTTTTCTAACTTTTTTATTTATTTACCTAATTTTGTACTTTTCTTTTTACCCTTTTCATTATTATATGGACCATTTTGTATTGTATTACTGTAATTTGTAGTATTTGAAATAAACAGATTTTCCAGTAATTTTTGTGATACGAGTATTCTGAAGAAATTCTAAAAATATGTACGATTTTAATTTGTTTTAAGGATTTGTTTGTTTGAAAAACGCTACACATACCAATTTTTACGCGTTATTTTGGGAACTAGACATAGTACACCAAATAAGTACAGGCAAAAATCAACTTATGATTTTCAATTAATTCTATTTAAAAAATCGATTTGTTCTTTAAGTATAAGAAACTAGGTACACCATCTTGCTGAATTTGTACATTATTCTTACGCTTATCTAACCATTTGGTTACTCTTTTTACCGATTTGGTTAAAAAAATTGTAGATTTCGAATTAAAGATTTATTTTTATCAAAATAAAGTAAAATTCATGTTACTTAAAAATAGCGTAATTTAATAATAGCAAGAGAATTTCGAGTTGTTTTTTGTGGCATCTCTGGTTTTTATTTTTTCTGAGTTCTTCGGAAATAACACCACATAAACGTGAAAGTCTGTGATGTTATTCTCAAAGAACTCAGAGATTACTTAAAAAATCAAATATTTAAGGGCTTTTCAACTAATTAATCCTTTTAATATTCCGCGGTCCACACCTGAAACCCAAGCTACTCATTTCAAATAAGATCTAGTTTAAATTATTAACGTGTATAACTCATTTTGGAAATAGACGTGTGCATCCATAAATCAAAAACAAAAAAGAACAAACATTTTACCAAAACGCACATAAAGATAATGCCCACGATATCGGGTCTAACGAAGATTAATGCTTCAAACAGTGGGTGATAAACAACAATTAACAGAGCAATATTACATTGATTAATATAGTCATTTAATATGATAAATAAAATAATAATGATAACCGTATAATTGTTCATCATAACATTTAAATCTTTCGGTATTGTTTAGTGTGTCGTAAATCACAATTCTAATTTCTCACTTGCCCTTATCGCTCGGGCGCCCCACTGTTACTTTCAATTTCATTTACATATTTATTGCTCTTAATAACCCAGTCGAAAGTGGAGGCAGTTTCTTGTTTTTTGGGGCTGCGCCTTGTTTGCGGTGATCTGATATTTTTAATATGTACAGGGTAATGCTCAGACGATTATGTCATAGTGCAATTATGGGAAATAGGTTAAAAGTTATATAACGTACATTGCATTTTAGGGAAAACTAAATTTATTTTGAATAATTCAAAACTTCCAGACGTTTAAGGGTCTAAATCAGATCCAGTTCTTAACCCCAACTATGACAAAGAAAAAGAAGACTCTGGAACTTTTGAAATATGCAGAATTTTCCTCGAGTGTTGTGTTGTTATAAAAAAAATTATAAATTCAACGTAGAGATGATACAGTTATTATTCTAAAGAAAGTTAGACTACCTTGACCTTCTGAATTTCTAGAGCTTCAAACGTGAGCGAGATTTTTCTCGCCTCGCAAAAAAGAGAGGAGACTATGGCTTCATATGAGAGCGAGATTTTTCTCGTCTAGACTCGTTCTTTGCGAGAGAGAGAGAGAGACGTTTTAGAAAATGTTATGGGCGATACCCAGACCACACACAGTGTAACCCGAGAGTCTAGTTTTTGCTCTTGTTAAATATCTTTTATAAATTTTTTATTGGAAAAATTTAGAAAAGGTCTACATAGAAAACAAAATATTTGACAATAAATAAAATCAGGTGACCGACCATCTGTGAAATATTTTATTGTAAATTTAAAAAAGACTCATTAACCAAGCATGGTTTTTCACATTTTTGCTTTAACTTGATAACGCTTCTTATAGTAAGGTATCTCTTATCATAAATATTTATCCTGGCAGATTTATATATTTTAAGTTTGAATAATTTTTTCAATAGATCTTTGGGTTACCTTACTCTCCGTTGAGTATATGTGTCTATACTAAACTGGACAGTAATAAAAGTATATACTATTAAAAGGGTTTCCTGGGCTCGAAATTTTCTACCTGCTAGATCCGGTTATTTACAGCAGAATAGTAAATTTTTCTTATATACCACTGATCCAATATAAATTCAATTCTTAAGGGAGAGCTTTTATTGCCTCTAAATACCCATGTTTTGAAAATTTTGTCTCTATTTGTACATCTGGAGAAATTGTTTGTTTTTTCTTGCATTTCTTGTAGTAAGTATGTGAACAATTATTGTATATATATATATATATATTTATATATATATATAATGGTCAAATGCTCAAGTATTTGGTAACAAACAAAAAATGTTTCAAGTATTCTGTAGAGATAAAATATATGTTAAACTACATGACCAAAAATTGACAAAAACACGTATGTACATCATTCAAAGAGATGTGTTGCAAGCATTATTATGTTCAAATTCTTGGTCAACGAGTAAATTAAAAGATAAACTTAAGAGTTTGTAAAATAAAAACATTTATGTACTTGCTAAAATATTTTTATATAAAAGCGTAATAAATATAGTTTAAAAAAATATTATTAATTATTAGTTTCTATAATATTTATTACCATTATATAAACTTAAACGAGACGAGACAACTGGTCACGAGACGAGACCGAGACTTAATTTTTTAGGAATTGATGAGACCGAGACGAGATTTTTGATACTCTCGCCTACTCTCGTCTCCTGTGAAGCCCTATGAATTTCATTTACCAAAAAATATATATGGGCCAAAAATTTGAAGAAATCAACTTTATAGACCTGTGACACAAAATGTGTACCATCATGGCGATTCTTCAGAGATCTAATTATCTAATGACGAAAAGGAAATTGATGGTCATAGCCCTGGTACCGGTGGCAGAATCGCGTGGATGTTAATCGAACGAGCCTGATAAATTACGGGTGTCGAAGGTTTTGTTCCGTAAAAATCAGTGATCTCAACAAATAGCTCAGGTCATTTACAGAAAAAAAGACTTTGGTAACATCAACGTGTTCTAAAGATAAAAAATGACTTTGACATAAAATTCAAAATTTTTTTATCGATTTTTTTTTTAACAAAAAACCTCAAAAAATTGGTAACAGTTTAGTTGTTAACCTTTCACATAAAATCTACCCGAAAAACGGAGTTTGTTATTAGGGGCATTGTTGTAGAGAAATGAAAAACCTACAAAATGAGCATCTATACGCTCAATTTAGTTAGTGGGTTCCTTATATAATGGAACATTTATTCGAAATCACAAAAAAAGAGTATTCGTTTATACTTTTTATTACTCCGAATTTCTTCCGCTTTCACATCACAGCAATTTACTCCTAAACTATTGGACAGAAAATGTTGAAATTTGGCATAAGTGTATAGTTTGGTGACCCGATCAGGAGTACATATCGTAAACGAAAAATTTCCCCGCTATCTCCGAAACTATTAGAAGTAAAATTTTGAAGAAATTAGAGATATAGGGCCTCACCTGAATTTTACCAGAAAAATAAGGCGAAACCTCTACTCCTAATTTTGAGGGGCAAATTACAGAATAAATTGAAAATATTAAACTAAAATTGATTCTAACGCATCATGTACTATATCCAATTAAAGGGCTCGTTATGACGAAAACAAATATATTTTTTTTTCATATTTTTAAAATAAATTGTTTAAAAGCTATTAACAGATATATAAAACATTGTACCCATTCACCCCATCTTATCTTCGAAACTATAAGCCGTCAAATTTTGAAAAAATTAGGGATATAGGCTTCACCTGAACTTTAATGGAAAAATAAGGAGAAACCCCTAATATTAATTTTAGGGGGCAAATTACAGCATTAAATGGAAAACATAAAATTGAAATTATTTCTAATGCATTATGTAATATATCAAATCAAAGGACTCATTATGACGAATACAAATACCTTTTTTTTTCATATTTTTATAATGAATATTTTAAAATATATTAACAAAAATATAAAAAAGTACCCATTCCCCCCCTTTAAGCCCCAAACTATAAGATCTAAAATTTTATGTTAACAGAAGAAATACGAAGAAATCCTTAATATTAATTCTGGGGGCCAAATTATATAATTAAACGGAAAATAAAATAAATTTTTTAAGGCATCATTCAATTCATCAAATGAAAGGACTCATTATGAGGAATACGAATATATATTTTCCATAATTTAAAATTAATTGTTTTCAAGATATTAACAAAAATATATAAAAATTCTCATTTCCAGCTTTATTTGCTAAACCATACTACCTAAAATTTTGAAAATAATTAGCGGTACTGGGGCTCACTTAAAATTTATTAGAAAAATTATATAATTATAGAATTAAAAGGAAAATAAAAATTAATTTTTCACCCTTCAGGTAATTTATCAAATAAAAGGCTCATTAGGTGACTTACAAATATATCATATTTTTAAATCATTTGTTTAAAAATATTAACAAAAAATATTAAACATAGACTAAATTCCCGCTTTAGAAACTTCACTATATACATTTTGAAAAATATATTTTATTTGTAGTTTATATAATTTTTCTAAAAGATTTAATAACTTATTAGTTAAAACTTGACCTATTTGCAGCTTTATCTTCCAATCTCCAGAGCCTAAAATTCAGACAGTAGATTATAAAACGCTTCCCTGAAAGTTTATTAGTAAAATAATAAAACTCTAATTAAATACCTATTGTTATAAAAATCAAGTGAATCATGTAGCACTCATTCTCTGTTTGTCTGAAACTGGTATATTAGAAAAAGATATACATTGATTCACCTACATTGCATCAAATCTTGAAGGTGGAACTGAACACTTAATATGCGAGTCCAAATCGCATTTGACCAAATTATATTTGGGTTGATTTTGTGTAAAAGTTACAAAACTAAATTGTTCAAGATTTTTTGGGGTTATTTTGTTAAGAAACAAAAACGCATCGATAAAAAATGTTGAATTTTGTCACGTATTTTCGTAAAATGTTAGAATCATTGGCAACTGGTTTTTGTACTTGCAACCAAACTCATGAGATAAACATAACATCAGCAATTATCAATGCCCTATGGCTGATTATTCTTTAACCATCGTCAAACACCAATTTCCCTCTAATCAAAAATAATATTTCCGAACCCCTGACAAACCGATTTCAACACCGAATCCAATTAGTTCGATAATTTATCGCCGATAAGGTGAGGAAAATATTCGAGAGGCACGTTAAAAGAGCGCGCCAACGGCATTATATGTATTTGTTCATAATAAACTATAGGCATCCGAACAATGCGCTTACAACAGAGGCGTTAAGCGCTATACAAACCTATATTTTAAGTCTATTTACGTATTGTATGTTTATTCGAAAACATATCTGGAAGTTAAAGAGAATACAGCTCGGTCGGCTCGGCTTGGCATCGAAGTACGATGGCCGGTAAGCTCAAGAAGCAAATTAACTTTCGGTATTGTCCTGTCCGGCCGTGACAAATGTTCTCGAAAACTAAAAATAGTGAACAGGTGTCCGAAGATGATACTGCACCATCCATTTTCTTTGCACGTAATATTTTATTTTAACAGGTAGACAGGCCTAGTGTCTTGCATTTATTAATCAAATCCTGAATAATTAAGGGGTTTATCTTATCCGTGGAGATTTATACGTTCGATGACAAGATCCCGTCTGATAACATCGAGAGATAACGATCGGATCGGGACTCGCTGTGTCAACGCATTTGGATCTGTCACTTGAAGTTGACTTTTCAATTTATCAAGTCTATTAGTGACCGACGAACTCGAAAATTATGAAATAACTGGTTACTTGGTTTTTTCTTCTTAGAGAAGTCATGAGGAAGGGTATAATAGTCTTCGATGGCACATTAGGTACATATAATAACCAAAAAAGAATGTATGAATTAGATGTTGCGGTTTTAGTTCAATGCTGGTTCAAAGCAATAAAACAATGTACTGTCGCGTAAATGAAATCACTAAGTAAAAGTTAATCACTGACCTTTTAAGTCGAAGCCCTGCAGGTGGTGTTTTCTTGGTTCTTCTATCTTCAGAGGCTAGCCCCGCAGCAGCAGGAACTCTTTTAGAGCTTCGTCTGTTCTTAAAGTAATCTGGACGACACGTTACAGAAAAAATAGCGACGTAATGTTCATTGATTGAGCTAACAATGCGGTTTTAACAAACAAATGATGTGCTTTTGTTAACACAAAAGAAACAAATGAAAGCGGTTTAGCGGTTGTTTCGACCGGAACTAATAACTCGGGAAATCGTAACACAATAACAATAAAAAGCGGCCTTCTTACAACGGAATCAAAAAAAGTAAGTTTCCCAACTCGTAGGAAGTCAAAACATCCATCACTAGTTCTCTCTGTTTTGGAGACAAAAAATGTGGAGGATCCCCTCACTTGACCCTGGGAAAATTCTTAAGGTCACGTCCCCCACTTGAGAACCAAGATGACACCGCCCGTGCTCATCCGCACGTCCCATCTCCTGGGGGTCAATGACCGCGGCTGACAGGGGCGTTGACACGGAACGTTGGCATAGAACGACGGAACGTTGGTATGGGGTGTATAGCGTAGAAGGCCGAAACAATGACAGCTGACAGGTAGGCCATAGAATTGGGGCGTTGGCGCGACGGAGAGTTTTCGAAAAAGGTGCAAAAGTTTAAAAATCAATAGAATATTTTAATCAACTTTACAAACTAAGAATAAACAAGTTGCGGGGACGCAACAAAGTCAAACCAGAAGCGCTTGTCACCTTTACGTTTTGGGATCAAGAAATTTCGGCCACTATTAGATATCCTTAACTTTAAATTGAATATGTACAAAATGACTGTAATTTTTAATGAGGTAAATAGGTTTGTGTTTTATCTTGATATACTAAAAGTTCGACTTCAAATTGTGGTTTCCAACGTCACTCCTCACAATTTTTTTTGGTAAACCTCATTCTGATCAATTGTGAATAATAAATAAATCTTATCAGGCTATCGTTGGACTGTTTTGTTGCATGTTTGTAGCTATACTCTAAGGATAGGGTCCACTTTTTAACTTCGAAATACTATTATAATAGATGCACGATATGTTTCCGGGCTATTTTGTCGGGGTCTACTGGAATGTCTTCCGAACGTTTCCTCTGCGGCAGACATCTTCAGCGGCGCGGGCCTGCAGAAGGTTTCTGAGTCGAACTGACATGTTTGCGGCAGCGGGATCGAATGGTAAAGGGTAGTTGGGTGTTTATTAAACTCTGTTGTCACCGAGGTGATCAATTCTGGTTGTTCTAGTCGCCCTGTTCATTCGATAATTTTGCGATGAAGATGTCTGCCGCAAATGCAGAGGAAACTTTCGTTTCCCTCCAGTATTATAGCTTTGTTTGCAGTTATATCAACATCTGAGCGATTTATCTTCGGCATATAGGCTTAAATGTTCTGCGAGTGCGAAGATTTTTAATCCACTAGGGACTAGGTTTACTTATTGCTACTGGACTCTTCATGCCTAGTATAATGCTTCTATTAGTGATGTAATAATCTATAGGGCATATTAGATATCTGCAACTTTGCTTTTTGTAGTCCCTGTTGAGACTATTTATCTCGCTTTCTAAAAACCCAATTCTCTTTCAGATACATTTTCATTCCTTAACTCTTGTCGTAGCCTATTTGCTATGTTATTAGGTTACCAGCACCATTATCCAAGTGATGTAGCTCTTATTAATCTATGTTTTAAGGTTTAATTAATTGGTTATAACTATTCAGACGGGGGAATAGCTCATCATTTGTGAATTTTTAAATATCGAACAATATTATAATATTAACAGAAATCTTATAAACTCAATTAACTGAGAATACGGAAACACTGTTTAGAAAAAAATCAAAATTAAGAAATCATCTACTTTACACCTACGGATAATTTTCGTGAATTTACTCAGCCATTTATACCTTTTAACTTAACTACTACATCTAAATAACGACTGACTAATTCATATTATTAACTTTTAACAAACATTTCCGATTTTTTCACGTTGAAAAGAAGTGCCCATAAAAACGATTACAATATGATCGTCTAGACAAATAAAATTGCTTCACTAACAACAGTTAGTGGCACACCTTAACTAAAAGCAACTCATAGGTATTTTCGAATTTTAATAGCTATTCATCCACCCAAATTGAAATAATCACTGAAGGAATAATTACATGGTTAAACAAATGCTCAGATGCTGTTAGCTTATGTTGGACCTGTGCGTACCTGTTAATTTGAATTCCTGCGTTACACACCATGAATGAAAATACCTAAATGATAGAGCAACTTTTTGAAAGAATGAAATGTACGGTGTGGTAGAAATTATAGACTTGGATAAGGTAATAAAATAAAGAACGATATTGGAACCTATAGTTAAATAGGGGATCTTCTAATACAGAAAAAGTTTTGGTTTCAAGGTAAACGGAGGGAGAAGACATACCAAAGGAAATTAACAAAGATTTAAATATAACAACAATAAAAGTACTGAAATACCCTGTCATACATATAAATTAAATATATGACGTAACAAACAAAATACAGTGTTGTAAACACAGCCCACTAATAAACAGATGGCACTGTATTTGATGTACCACGTGACGATAGAACGCAATTGTGTGTTTTATATTTAACCTAAAAAGTTATGGGTGGTGAGTACTATTTCTATGTTAGGGAACCTTTTAAAGTTTTTGGAAGATACAGTGAAAAGCTTTGATGAGCTTGACAGATTATTGTATAAACCAAAATTAGCTACAGTGCACAACAAAAAAAATGTATCCCTTAGCAGGCTTTTGATTCTTTTCGCCTTCTATGGTCATGTGACTTTGAAAATTGCTTGGAGCGCCAGTGCCACTTGTTTATTAGTGGGTAGTGTGACAAAAACGAAACTGTCCATGCAATTTATTACGATTCCGCAATCTGAAACTGAAGCAATAGATTACTATAGTTATTACGGTGGTTCTGTATGTGTGTGAAGTGTAGACCATGACTCTTAGGGTTCGTAAAGTTTTCTATTTTTCGAAACTGGAGTTTGAAGGAAAATATGTGGTGAGACTAGAAACTAAACACTAGCCATTACCATAATAAGAGCTAGGAAGATTGTATTAAGGGATATCTAAATCAGAGTGAAAGGTATGGACACCGGAGCAGATTATAGAGTCAGACAGAAAGCAAGAAAATCACCAGGACGAACAAGATAGAGTTGGAAATATAATGTGGAATGATTGTGATAATTACTTGGGAACAAGAGGGAAGAAATACAACCAGACGAAGAGTAATGGTCAAGGAGGACAGAATACTTAAATAGTTGTTCGGCCAGGTTAAGTATCTTCTATACAGATTTAAATGCTCTCCAGGTCAAATGCAGCATATTGAATGAAAACATCTTGTTTAATCATTTATTTACACTCTTAGATCGTATTAAGGAAAGTATGGAGAGGCGATTAAAAACACAAAATGTATTTATACTGAATCTATGTTGCGTGAGTTATTAATCAGGACCGGTGGTATATTGGGTCTCCATGCTACAAATACGTACTGCACTCGTATTAGAAATTCATAAAATTAGGGTTCTAAGTGAAAGTGAATTAAAACAATTTATGATATGCTCAATGAGCTTCATTATTGATATTTTCTGAAATATTAAACAAAGTTGTGACAACCTTTATCTTATGCGCGATGAATCACCCAGTCTTTGTCAATTTCGTGATGGGCTATATGATTTCGTAAGTGGAAAAAACTTTGTCTAGTACTAACGGTTGTTTTTTTTAGTTTTTCCCCCCAGAAGTACCCCTAAAATCAAGATTTCTTCATTTACGATATCTACTCTTGATAGGGTCACAAAACTATACTCTGATACCAAATTTCAACCTTTTCCGTACAGTAGTTTAGGAGAAAATTGCTGCGATGTGAAAGAGGGAGAAATCCTGAGTGATATTATAAGTGAATTCGTATATTGTATGGAACCCTAAAAACAAAGTATAGTAGAATATTTTGATAATCGATCATTATCGATTATTCAAACTGTAATCGATTGCGGTCGATTATTTCAATAATCGATTAATCGATTATTGATAATTGATTTCGCACATCACTACTACAAGTAAGCCTAAGTATCAAATTTGCGTGAATGACATAAGGAAAGAATTCATCGTTGTAAATTCCAGAAGTCTTCGATTAATGCTACTGACATTCGGTTATTAAACCAGGAGTCTGACATCCGAAATTACAAGAAAAAATTAAGTTATGGTGACGTAATGGAATAAAGTGGATAAGAAATGAAGACCATTGTAATAGATGTCATTCATAGCGAAAATCTCTGATATGGCAATGGGCAAGATATTTGGCTTGGTGTCAGGATATTAAGTTGATCACAAAACTCACTGGGTGGTACCCCAGGGTCCTGAAAAGATTAAGGAAATGCCCTAATAGAAAAGGGGTCTATGATATCAGGAAAATAATAGATATAACATATAAAATAATAGATATAACATAGCCCCGAAATGAGAAAGAAATATTTAACCATTTCAGGGTAAGAATTTTTTTTTATTATTAGTGTAAATATTTTTTTTATTACAATAGTTCCAAAGAAAAATGAATTCTAACACATTATTTTTTAATTTTTTTAATTTATAAGCTATTAAAATTAAACAATCAATATGGCCAGGCTTATGTACATTGAGCGATTGTGTTCACTTTTCATGGAATAATTCCATACACTCGGGACAAACGATTTCAAAGCATTTTCCACACTTGTAGCTTGTTCTTCGAACAAAATTTCTAGAATGACATCTTGGAGGGTTGGGCACATTGATTTTAACAGGATAATGAGTTCGATATAATCGAACTTCTGGCACAACCCTTGTCTATGACTTAGTTTTTTTAGATCAAAACGTGGGAGAGGAATTGAGTGATGGTCTGATTGGTTCGTTCAGTTTTAGTTAAGTTGTGGCAACTCAAGCTTTGAATTCAAGTAAAGGATTATTTATTCCTTTCTTTTGCCTCTACATGATCCAAGCATTTATAATTGAGACATTCAAAAAATGAAAAATAATTCTCAAAAAAATCCACAATATCGATTTTTTCTTGTTGTCTAGAATAAAACTTACGACAATGCAATTGTAAATCTAAATGCAAAAAAAATTCGGAGAAAGTTAGAAGCAAATATTATAAAAAAAGTAATAAAACAAGTATATTCATATTGGGCATGTATTGTCACGCTGCCTACACTAATGTGTAAACATGCTAATCTGCATATTTTGCTTATAGTGTTACTAATAAATCTTTACTTACTTAGTTGATAAAGAATATATTGCTACAAATTTACCTAATGTTATGTTGCTCGAAACAAAATGCTTAAACATTTTATATGTAACAATATTTTGTTTTATATATTCATAAATATTTGTCATACGTCTTAATAACAAAACACGTGCTAGAATAAGCGCGCGCAATGAAACTGGCTTCCAAATATGGAGTATAGAGCAAAGGAGGAGAAACTTATATGGGAATAAAACTGAAAAAAGGTCCAGCGGAAGCTTTCAAATAAGAAGTTTAAGAAATGGTCAGAATGGAGCAAGTGTGAAGACAGGGCATGTTATGAAGTTAGCTATTGTCAACGGATTGAAATGCACAAATCCTATATTTAGAAGTGAAGTGGCTGATACTCTATTGTATGATCTGTGGTGGCTGAAAAAGTGAGAATGATTTAATTATTCCTAAATATAACCTAGAAAATCTCTTATGTGAACTTCTGTTTGTAAACGGCTGTCTCCTTTTTTGTAATCTCTGCAAGTGATATGAGTTTATAGTGTGTTAATTGTGATCTAAATTAATAAGTTTGTGCCCCAGTTTTGACTTTTTATAACCTCAGTGATTTTATAGTTGTTATTTTGTTATAAAACTTTTTCAAAAACTTAATCAATGGGAAAAAATTGTATATTTCTATACTTATTAACGAATAGATGTTGATGAATTAGATGTAAATTAGCTTATTTATTTTTACATCGTTGTTTTCGTATTACTTATTTATTTTGAAGGGTATCCCTCTACAAAGTTGGTGTTTCTACTTGCTTGTTCACTTCTCTCTCGGTAAAAGGTAATTACCAATTATTTTCATCACTGAATAAACTGCTATAATTAAATTATCTCTTCTGTTATCATTATGGAACAAATTTTACTTGCATTTTATTCTAGAATAGTTTCTTTTTCAAGGATTCTAAAATTTTCACACACTGGTTTTCTATATATTTTTTCTTGTCTAGCTCCATTAGCTAGAATTAAATGACTATTTTTGACATTTTTCTGCTGTAGTAGTGCAGGTACACCTGCTGAAAGATCCTGCGAAAATATCTTCAGAAGTTTGTTGAAGTTCTCGAGTTGGTGGACAGTGCCATAATCAGCTTAGTAATTATATAATAATGTGTTCTTCAGAGTTTAATTTATGTAGGATATTTATTTTGACTCCCAAAAAAATTTGCAAATAAAATTTTGCTTGTAAGTAATTTTTATCTATGTACAAGGTATTTCAATGACTTAGCACTTTATTAATGTTAAATAAAAATCTGGTTGTTTAACTATGTTAAATTTTCATTTTTTGGATGTGAATTCTTCACATTAACCTAATTTTATTCAGTTAGGTTTGTTCGTAGAAAACTGATTTCTACGAACAAATTGCCTGGTCGTGTCAGTGGCGTCCCCAAATTGAAACCTTGTTGTGGACACTTTTTCTTACACAGAATGTGTCCTCCTTTATTCAACCCTCCATACTTCCAAATACTTTAAATTATAGAGGGGGAACAAACGTCCACAACGATGAAGTTTGCGCGAATATTAACCAACAATTTGTAAAACTATTAAGTATTCATTTAAATGTACACATATGTCAGTATCAGCAGCTTTTAATAAGGTTAAAAATTAACACAAAATGTTTAATAAATATCATTTCAACAACAACGAATTTATCAAAAAACACTTTAAGCTCTCATCCAAATATGTATTAAGACTTATGTTCGCTTGAAAGAACATTTCACCGTGCACTTCGGCTAGCGCACGGTGAAACGTATATAGCTTCTATGGGATACATAGATAGATAAGATAGAAGATAGTTAATGGAAACTATATGGAGTAATGGGCTGATTCTTGTACGCCGCATGGAGACATCGATTTGTGCTTATATTGGAACGTTTCAATAATTCAAATTTTTGTTTAAGTGATTTAATTAGTGGTTGCTTTGTTTTTGTCTTCGTAGTCTATGAAAGAATGTTTAAAATACAGTGTGTGTGTGTGTGTTTACATAACTGGGAAAATGAGTTTCAACTTTAACATTGACTGTATTAAAAACAATAATAAATCGTTTCAAAATAAATTAGATATAAAATTGGCTGGTCCATCTAAGCCATATATTAATTGAAAACAAGAGCGCAAAATAAAAAATAAAGTATTTACACCAAGTTTTAGAAGTAAAATTTATAATAAAAAGAAATGGTTGTGTGGATGTGATCGCATCAATACATTATTTTGTTTTCCATGCATTATTTATGGCGGGGAATCCATTTGGATGGAAACTGGAGTGAAGGATTAAAACGTTTCATAGAAGTACGATGTCTCCAAACTGGCTAAATGCTCTTTCTGTGCTTAGTATTGAAAAAATATATTCAATCAATGCCATACTTTAATAAAAAGGTCATTGACCATTTCGCTTTCGAATATTCTAAGTAATAAAAAATAAATGCAGTATTAGCAATGCTATGGTTTGTTTCGTTGCATCTTTCAATCCCAATATTTGACCAGTAAAATGCACCACCAGTTTCATAACCAACCAGCTGCCACTAGTCAGTATCCTTGAAGAGGTTAAGGGAAACTAAACCATGCAGTAATGGCAGAATATAGCTGAATATGATGATGATGATGATGATGATATTCACATTATAACATGTATTATAATGTAGTTCCTGTTGGTTTTATATGGGAATTTCACGCTCGAAGCAAATATTACACTCGTAAAATAAAAATAAACTTCGTGGATTGTCACTATGCTTCAAAACGGCTATTAAAATAAACTTCATGCCAAAACGATCTTTAGTACTGCAGGAAAAATCGTACTAAAATCATTCGTCCAATTAAAATTCACACAAATTGAGCCGTATTTTCCAAAATGAACACATAAAATCAAATTCTCTCTCAACGATCCGCAATAAAACCTCATGCGAATATAAATACATTCAGCTGTTAATCGGAAGGGTAGACATCAAGTTCAATTCATACACTTATAATTATAACATATTTATGGATTTTGCTAATGCCATCGCCTCGACTCGATATTTATGGAGGTGGTTTCGAGAAGAATAATAATTTAAATCAAGTCGATGGGTTAAAAACGGCGAAGACGGAAAAAAGAAGACGCAAAAAAAAAGAAACCGCGGATCGTGCCACTGATTGAAAGTTAGTAGTTCTTTCATCGGTCGTCACAGACGAACAACTCTGCGTGCAGTCATTCTGCATTTTTATCTCGGCCTCTCTTTGATTTCAGCAAACATAAAACGGAGCTAAATTAGAACTTCATTTACATTCGCTTGTTTATGCCCGACTTTTATCGTAACGAAAGGGGTTTCTTCGGGTCGTATGGATTGGGATTAGTTGCTTTAATTTATTTTTGTTCGACTGTCTTTGCACGAAAACATGAGATCGTATTTATTCAATTTGTTCGTAGCATAGAGGAAACGCTAGAGATGGTGAAGTATTCCACAGCCTTAAAATATACAATCCTATGTTATAAAAAGAATTGTTTCTCCAAAATTTCCATATTTTGTTTTTATCTAGTTTTTCATTTCTGTAGGACAGACTGTACTTGAAATTAAATAAAACATTTTTAAAAAAATATATAACCGACTTCTACCTATAACTAAAAAGCTAAAAATAATTATATCAAAATACAACTCTAGCAAATAAATAACACATTCAATGTTGTAAGGTACCTACCCAGGAAGTAAAAAATGTAAACATTAAAAGGTGCTCATTCTGTACAAATTAATTACCTACCAATCTAGTATATTTTTGAAGTCGGTGCCAAGCAAATCTAAAATGCTTCATTGCGTACTTATCTACTAATTCATCAAACTTGATTGTTGCTTGGCACCGACTTCAAAAGTATACTAGATTGGTAGGGAATTAATTTGTACAGAATGAGCACCTTTTAATGTTTACATTTGTTACTTCCTGGGTAGGTACCTTACAACATTGAATGTGTTATTTATTTTCTAGAGTTGTATTTTGATATAATTATTTTTAGCTTTTTAGTTATAGGTAGAAGTCGGTTATATTGTTTTTTAAAATGTTTTATTTTCAACTTTTTAGTTTTTTTGAACTCAGGTAGTTTTCATTCTTTATTTTTTATTTTGTATGTATAACCTTAATAGGTAAATCTTTACGAACAAAATGTACCAGGACGCGTTGACTTAATAAGCCCAAAATATATTTATGCCTTATGGGCTACGCCATGTAACCTTTTTTCAACTTTTTTTGACAACCTTGTATAACTAGATAATTCCAGTCCAACCTATGTACCAACCATCCTGTACATAGGACTGCCGACGGACAAGCATACATTTGTTAGCTGCCTTCTGTAAACTATAGGACGGAGTAGAATCCATCCTATATTTACGGAGTCAAATCTGTCCTATATTTCAACCATAATATATAATTCCTTGTGGGCTACGCCATAAATTATTTCATTTTTAACATTTTATGTTATCGTCCTGTGTAATATTAATTCCTCTCCACACTTTACGCAACTTCTTATAGGCTATAAAAGAAATAATTTTTTAATCACACTTTATAAATATAATTCAACTCCAGCATATATTTCAACCATCCTGTATATGATTTGCTTATGTCCACATCATGTAACAGTTTTTTAATCACCCTATATAATTTTAATTTCACATTTTTTTCAACATTTTTATACCACCAAACGTCCAGTCCACCCTATATTCCAACCATCCTGTATATACCGCTGCCTACGGACCACTATTATTCTAGTCCGTCCTATATTTCAATTTTCATATAAATGCAACTCCTTCTGCCACTTTACTTTGTGATTTTGTTTGCTATAACTAAACACCCTGTCTATAGGCCACCAAGTACCAGTTTAAAGTTTGACATGTGTTGTCACTGAATTTTCTATTAGGCCGGGAGAATGAGACAACCAAAAGTACCGTCTTCGCAAAATGGAAAAATTTGCATTTAAATAGGTATTTACCTGGTATACAAACAAAACGAGCTTGGTACTCATTGATTTAAGGAGCCGAAAACACTATGCTGTACTACCTCTATGCTTGAGATGTACATAGAAAATTTTCAAATTCGCAATTAAAACTTCCAGTGCCTAAAATTACCGCACTATTACGTTGGAATTAAAGTATTTATGAGGAAATGTCTGTTATGTCATTTCGATGAAATTTTTGATAAGAATTTTGGAATTTTCGGCGATTATCTGCAAAACTGCAAGTTGCACGTCGCAGAAAAGTATATGAGATCACCTAAGGATCTTCCTTAATAGATTAAACGTTAAAAAACTATACACATCCATAAGGAGTTATCGAAAAATCGATTAAAATATTAGGGATATTGGTCGATTTCCATGCACGCATGTGTTCATTCACAAATTTTATCACTTTACCAATAGAATTCTTTTCCAAAATTTGAAGTTTCACCAATTCGGATATATACTCTATTAAACAAGACCATATTCATTCAAAACGGTGCACCACAGGAGAAGAAATCAGGTAACATAGATACAAAAAAAAGCGAAAAAATACGCGACGAATTGATAACCTCCTTCTTTTTGGAAGTCGGTTAAAAAAAACTAATATCAGTTCAAAATATTACCATAAAGACGACTAGAAAAGTATTCTAAAAAGCAAATGAAGAGAGTGCTGTCATTTCGGAGAATGGAAGTATTAGCAATCTGCAGCAGCTGCAGAAAGCTATTAGTAGAATTAGTTAGTTTAAAAGGCAATTAAAAACAGGCAGAAAATAGGAAATTAATGTTAAGTGCACACAAAAAGAGGTTGATTTTTTTCAACATTGTCGGGTATTTTGATAAGTGGTTTTTGTTTAAGTATTGACAACTTCATGTCAGATTGTTTTAAGTACTCCCAAATTTAATTTTAAGTGTTTTGACAAGAATTAATGTTTTTTAAGAATTTACTCATTTAACGTTTTTTACTTATTCTGATAAGAACTTTAGTAGATGCTGCGAATGGGAGCTGTGAGTCATTTAACTGTTTACATTTGAATAGTGTACATTGTTCTGATACAAAATGGATGATTTACTAGCAACTTCTGTGCTAGGGCTGTAACCATGATCGAGGAGGGGCACACCTATCGCTCAGTCAGTTGCACATTGCGTGTATCGACATCGGTGATTCATCGCGTCGATAGGGAGATTGGATCGTACGTGCGCAGATGAGGACAGGGCAAAAATCGAGCAAGTAACGCCTTAGATAACCGTTTCATGGTCATGCAGACTTTACGAAATCGTCGTCAAACAGCTGTTCAGACCCGAAATCGTTTAGCAGAAGTCCGTAAGGTTAACGTCAGTTAAAAGACTGTTAGAAGACGGTTGAATGAAGTTGGCTTAAACTCTTACTTGCCAGCTAAGGTATCAAAACTCGTGCAGCAAGATTAGCATTCGCTCGAGAGCACCGAGATTGGACAAATGAGTGAGGCCGTGTTTTGTTCAGTGACGAGAGCCGTTTTTGTGTAAATTTCGTGGATGGGAGGGAAAGAATGTGGACACATCGAGGGGAACGTTATCGCCAAGCAAATTTCACTGAAACCGTATCGCATGGTGGAGGGTCAGTTTTGGTATGGGGTGGCATATGTTTGGGGCCCGCACGGAGCTAGTGATCATCAGTAGTGGATTGCTAACTGCACAGCGGTATGTGACAGAAGTCTCAGAACCCTGTCATGCCTTTTGACCCATTTATAGGCGAAATTTTCATTTTCATCCATGATAACGCACGCTCTCACATTGCGCGCATATTGAGTAAATACCTTAATGAAGTAGGCAGGTCTGGGACTACCTGGAAGAAAGGGTTCGACAAAGATAATAATAGTAATGTGGAAGAACTTAAATTGGCGTTAGTGAAAGAGTCGAACAATTTACCCTAAAACTCATCGACAATGTTATCCAAAGGATGGGAAATCGTGTACAAACTTTAATTAGAGCCCGTGGCGACAATACACGTTATTAAAACTGTTTTTTTTGTGATTTTTGAAAAATTTAACAGATTTATAAATATACAAATAATTCTTCAAGAAGAAATATTGTGTAAGTTACTTTAGCATTTATTTTAGTTTGAGTGCAACTAATTTTTGTGTAACTATAAATATATATAACAATAAATTTGTAAAAAACGACCTCTTGTGTTCTTCTAATTGTGCCGGTGTGTGTATATGACAACAGAAAAAATCTTACACAGTCCAGGGAATTCGAATGGGGAATAAAATATCGATGCTGGAAAAATTGAAAGGTACCTAGACACCGCCTGAGTTCCCGTCACGCAAGAGATTGAAAAGTGAGGAGGGGGAGGAACAACAACCTCCTTAAAAAAACAGGGTTCATCTGGCCCAGATGTTAGTACCCTGTAAGGTCTCCTACCTAGGGTTACAAGGGTAAGAAACGAATGGTCTGAGGACAGTAAAGTCTCAATGGTTGAAAGAGCAGATCAACAAAGGGTAGGTTGAGCTCTACAGTCTCGACAAGATAATCTACCTAAGGGAAGAATACCATGAATAAGGTTGGAGGTTGTGGCATCAGGCCAGCAACCTGATACTGATGAAAAATGTTAAACGCTAAAATCCCTTTAAAAAACCTCGGAATCAAGATGGATTACAACAGAAAAAGACATGGCACGGACAATGGTTTATAAATTTGGGTTGTTGGGGATATCCACAAAATAGAATCAAGTCTTCTTGGAACTTGGAACGAAAATTACGCTCTTCTTTACAACGGTATCAACAAACACAAGAGGGCCAAAGCGGGAGTGGCGATAGCAAAGTAAGAAATTGGAATTCCGCAAATGAACGATTAATAACAGTGGACCTGGAAATAGTCTGGAGTCTATCTACCGACGGATGACGCAGCTACAGAAGAGAAAGATCGATTATAAGATGAATTCAAATCGGAGATTGAGAAAGTTGACACAGAAAAGAATCACTAATAATGGGCGATATGAATGGCTGAACTGGAAAGAAAATCTCAAATCAAGTAATAGGAAGATATGGGGAAGACGTCGTAAATGATAATGGTATACGTCTGATAGAAATATGCGACGAATTCTCCTTAAAGATAACAAATGGCTTTTTGCCCCACAAAAATATTCACAAATACACATGGACCCAGCCTAAAACAGATCTAAAATCTATTATCGACTATGTAATAATCAGGCAAAACTCAAAAATAAATGTATCCAATGTTTGTAAAACGGGGTGCAGAATGTGGCAGTGATCACTTCCTAGTAAAAGGCAGAACCTACTTTAATCCATATACTAAGTATAACAGTAATATTAACATAGAACATTAGAAAAATGCAAGATGAATCTATCGCATTCTTATACAAACTGAGATTAGTCCAAAAACTCGAACAACAACTACAAGGCAATGTAAATGATGTAAATGAATATCGTAAAGCCGCAATGCACTAAGCAGTTCATTAATCAGTGGGAGAAAAATAAGGAAGCACAGCAACACCCATCAAAAATCAATGGTAGATAGCTGAGATAAAAAAGCAGGTAGACGAGAAGAAAAGGCTATACCATAAATGAACAACGGGAAACAGTGAGAATAGGAAGCAATACTGTAGAAATATGATAAAAATACAAATAAATAAAGCCAAAAATACTAGTTGGGAGAAAAAATGCGAAGAATTCAACGGATTGATAAGATAAGAAAAAATTAGAACGAGACATAACACAAATTATTGGAGCATTATGCCAAACTATTCACAGAAGAAAAAGAAATATATAAAAAACAAAACCGGGTGACTGAACAGATTCAAGATGCAGAAAAAAATTAAGAAATAACGGTCCAAGAAATTCAGAAAGTACTTAAAAACATAAAAACAATAGAGCTCCCAGCCCTGGAGGAATACCTATAGAATTATTCAAATATTTACCGACAGTGTGCCATGGAATTATCAAAGATATATTTAACTAATGTCTTCAAGGACCCTTCGAATGGCGACTGCAATAATTATAATTATAGGGACATTACAGTGAGAACTTCTATAGGTAGGCTGTTTGGGTGCATAATAATAAAAATAATTGCGCTGACAACTGTCTAAAACAGCTAACAGAGAAAAATGTAAAACCAAGAATTACGTATAATGTTCGTTGACTTGAAGAAGACTTATGACTCAGTATCGCATAAAAAACTTTGGGAAATCCTTGATCAGAGTGAAATCAATAAAAAATATTCTATTAAAAGTCTGTAAGGGGAAAATGAAATATCCATTAAAGTAAGAGGGTACTTTTAAAGCCCTTCAAACCCATCAAATGATTGAAGCAAGGGTGCACACTATCCCCCGCTGTGTTTAAGATATAAATGCATGGCGCTTTAAAAAACTGGATCAAGAAATGCAAAAGAATGGGCATAGATGTTGGAAATGACCATATATACACATTTATTTGCTGACGATCAGCTAATATTAGCTGAAGGTAAAGAAGATGCGACTTATATGGTCAGAAAATTAATTGAGGAATTCCACAAATGGGGTCTTGAATTAAATATAACATAGACATAGTATAAGGCAGCAGAAAAGGCCGAAACAAATATTGAAACAGAATACGGAAACATAGAACACGTGGAATAATATAACTATCTAGTTGTGACAATAACTAATGATGGCAGACGCCAAAATGGCATAACAAACAAGATAGCCAAAAGGCAATATACAAGACGATCTTCGAAAGCTGTGGAAGCTACGGATCAGAAGTATGGGTGATTAAGAAAGACATAGAAAAAAAACTGCAAGAAGCAGAAATGGACTACTGGAGAAGAACCGCCACACTTACTAGACTAAATAGGGTAAGAAAAGAAACTATACTACAAAGAATGACTATAGAAAAGAAAATTACGAACACAATAACTGAAAAGCAATTACTTTGGTACGGGCACCTAAGGAGAATGAAAGATGAAAGAATACCAAAGAACATTTGGAACTTGTTCCCCAAGGGAGAAACAAACGGGGGAGACCAAGAACAACATGAAAAAGCAGAATTGAGAAAAATATGCAAGAGAGCAGCTTGGAAGAAGGTGACTGGAAGGATAAAGGAAAATGGACATAGGGATGCGATCAGAACGTTTGTAAAAACTCGCTCGATATTCATTGTCAGTGTGAACGTCGGCGTCGTGGTGCTGTCGTATAAGTATTAATTTCGTTTTCATATTGAAATTGCCCGTACCAATCAAACCGCTCGAAAATCGACTGGTGGTAAAGCACCTAGAAAACAATTAGCAACAAAGGCAGCACGTAAAAGTGCGCCCGCTACAGGCGGTGTTAAAAAACCACATCGTTATAGACCGGGCACAGGAGCTCTTCGTGAAATCCGTCGCTACCGAATTGTTGATCAGAAAACTGCCATTCCAACGTCTTGTTAGGGAAATCGCACAGGATTTCAAGACCGACTTAAGATTTCAGAGCTCAGCAGTAATGATGGCTTTACAAGAAGCTAGCGAAGCTTATTTGGTTGGTCTTTTCGAAAATACCAATTTGTGTGATATCCACGCGAAACGTGTAACCATCATGCCGAAGGACATACAGTTTCCGCGGGAACAAAATGTGTTAGGTGATTTTTGGGAATTCATCCGCGTAGTTGACAACTAATCCCTGCTGGGATCGATGGTAAAATGACGACGTTTTGGCCGAATTACATTTGCCCTGTTCAGGTCGGTTCTAGTTATTCTAGTAACTGAACGTTTTAATAAAATATTTAAAGGGACAAGAAGTTGGATATTTCGCTCTATACTTCGCGCTTATTACGATTTTTGATTCACGCGTTGACCACTGTCAAAAACACAGACTGAAAACATTAAAGTGAAAAAAAATCAACTTGGGGCTTTAGTGTTTATGATTTATTGGAAATAACACTGCAATTACTATTTCCAAAAACTGCAAATGTTTTTGGATCTTAATCAGACCACGTTTTCAATGGCAATAAAAAATTAACACAACTGAATAAAGAAATTAAAAAATAATAAGTTCGGAATGACAAATTTACAATTTGACATTATGTAAGTAAGAGAATTTACTTCTAACATATAGGGTTTTTGAAAAGTGCTTTACTATTTTTAATGCCATCCTTGATTATTGGTCAAAGTTCACTGCTCACAAATTTTTAACTTTTCGAATTGTCTTTTCTTTATATAATTTTTGTGTTCATTTAGTCGAACATTTATAGGTCTAGAGCTTTCTACAACATAAAATTTATTAAAAGTAGCTTGGTGCTGTACGTTAGTAGTTGTTTTGTGTTCAATTTTTAATCTAACTCTTTATTGATGAATTTTTAACGATATTTGTTAGCAAATAGTAGATTTTTTATAAATGTTTTTTTTGCTCTGTCAAATATTGATTTAATAAAGCTCTTCTTTACTGTGTTTGGATGATTAGAGTTTAATTTGAGACAGTTGTTATTAGGAGTCGGCTTTGTATATCGAATTAAAGGGTTTTGTATATGGAAAAAGAAAGAGTTTCAGAGTTGTGTCTACGGATACTTTAGATCCATGCGTTTGGGACTATTAGGCTCTATAGTGGGAAAATATATTCGAATGTTATTCTCTATAGGGATTCTGCTGTCTTCAACAGTTCGACACACTGTCATAAAACAACATACAAAACACACTCTATAGGCATTTCGCCATTTAATTTTTCATTAAAGTCTTAACGCCTAACAACCGATCACAATAACAAACAATCACTCAAAAGCGAGTCCATGAAATGAAGCTATTGAAAGTTTCGGCAAGCTAACAAGACTCCCGACTGACACCGTGAAAAATTACTCCATTATTGCATTTCCAAAAGCTTTGTTACTCAAACCGGTGGATCTCCATCAACTTTTGAATCGACGACAATCAAGGGACTTTTTAATAACACTCTTCAGCGAAATTGTACGTACGGAGAACCTATGGAGTGTTTCACAATAACTCTTGATTAATATCGGTTCAAAATAAAAATGAGGTGCAAAATTTTCACGCTGTCATTTCGCGAATACGGTCTCGTATGAGATTGCAGTTATTAGTTTTTGATAATTAATTTTTGTGGTTTTATTTCTGGTGGAATGGATCACAACGGCGTGCAATTTAAAACTTTTTTTGAGATGTCTTTACGAATAAATGTTTCTGTATAGACTTTGTTTTCTATTTGCTTGCTTTACACAAAGTAATAATAATAGTGTTAATAAAAAGTTCTTGTACACCAAATGGAAAAAAGGAAAAAAAACAGATGTGGGTACTGTCTATAACAGTTTATATGTCAAGAGTACAGAAGTATCATATGTTTAGGGAAATGCAATATTTTTGTAATGTTTTTAGGGTTCCGAATATCTGATGACTGGAACATCTTATGGAATTATTTTTGTGTCTGCCCGTCTGTCGCAGCTATTTTCCCTACTATCGCAGGCAGTTGAAATCTGGTGAATATGCAGAGCATTTTGACCCAATTACGGGGAGGAACTAACACGCGAATTTAGGGATTTTTGAGGTTAATTTTGGGGACAAACATCAATTGCATCATGCGACTTTTTTGACAATTGCCTATCTGATTCTGTTATTATCTTTATTAATTATCCACTTTTTTAACTTATTTTTTATTGCCCTTATATGGCTTAAAGCTTTTATTCATTTGGAAGACTACTGTATACATTTATTTCTCTTATAGACCAATCAATAGAGATTTTTTCGTGTAAAAAATACTATCAGGATACTGCCTGTGCCATCACATTAAGAAAGATTTGTAGTGATATTTTGCTACCTTTTCCACTCACAACTATGGTTTTTTACTTTATTATAAACAATTGAAACAAGAAAATTGCGTTTCTTTTTCGTTTCATGTTTATAAAATGAAAAATAATAAACTAATCTCAATGGTGTCAACAGGTGAATTGTAAAGCATGGAAATACCAATGAAATGAGCCCAGGATCGATAAGATCTTTAATGACAGAGAAAAACAAAAAATACTGGATAATTTAGCGGTTTTCTTTATATTATAATAACTCCGTCACTATCGAAGTTGTAGAACTGGGCTTGTGGGAATTGATAGTAATTGATATCTACCTTATGCGTGACTAAACCAGGCGCTATCGGTTTATTAGTTTTTGAATTATTGCTTTCTGAAGTTTTTAGTCCACTATTCTTGCAGTGTGACTCCATGCGACATGGATCGTCAAATATCAATTCAGAATAGAGATGTTGAAAGTAGAGGTATCGTTCTACAACGCCTCTATTTTCATTTTTCATTAAATGTCTGTGAAATATACGAAAAATGTTAGCAAAAATGACCAAAATTTGGTGAGCGTATGAATGTGTTCGAGTAGTCAACACGGTTGTTGAGGGGAACTGCTAACAATAATTATTATCGATAGTAACTGTCACTCTGACAGATGGTGAAAGAATTTAACGTTAAAAAAACTTCTATACAGAGTGATTTGTTCGATTTTATTATATCAAATGAGAACTGTTTGTTTATTAATATATTTATATGTAAATGGTTACTCGGAAACGTTTTTGCTTTAATTTGTGGATTTTGGGTTTACGAAACATCGAAGGAGAGGGGTTATTAAAAAAAATTCTTATTTGTGAGGATTGTAAATATTAAAACGCTCTATGTGTGTGCCTCTACTATATATTACTATACGCTTCCACTTAACAACCGTATTTGGATCCTTGGATACATTCATACGCTGGCCCATTTTTTGTCATGTTTGCTAACATTTTTCACATATTTCACAGACATTTAGTGAAAAATGAGAATAGAGGCTTTGTAGAATGATACCTCTACTTTCAACAACTTTTTTCAAAATTGAAATTTGATTATCTATGACGCATGGGGGCACAATGCAAAAATAGTGAACAGAAAATTTTATATCACAATTGTTCAAAAACTAATAAACCGGTAGCGCCTGGTTTTGGCATACATAAAATAGATGTAAATTACTAGCAGTTCCTACAAGCCCAGTTCTACAGCTTCTAAAGTGACAAAGATACGATTTTTTTAAAAAGTCCTACATTTTTCAGTATTTTGTGTTTCTCCCTGTTACTAATGATCCAATCGGATCGAGCCTGGGCTCATTTCATTGGTATTTTCATCCTTTATAATTGACCTGTTGACACCATTGAGATTAGTTTATTATTTTTCATTTTATAAACATCCTAAGAAAAAAAACAAATTAAAAAACCATAGTTGCGAGTGGAAAACATAGCAAAATATCGCTAGGAATCTTTGTTAATGTGATGACACAGTCGGTATCCTGATAGTATTTTTTTACACATTATCAGTTAATTTTTGCTCTATTGATTGGTCTATTATAAAATTGTGTTTGCTACTGACTGTTTTAAATCTATGCGAAATAATTATGCTCTTGTTCCTAGTAATACTGTTTGAGTTCAGGCATTTTCCTTTCAGCGTAATGTAGTGATATTTCAAAGATTCAAGTGAGAAGAGTTCCTTCAAGTTTAAAGAATTGTTATGTAAGTTTTTTTCTTGTTTGCGATTTTTAATAGTTTTTTCTGGTGGCTTTGCAAACGTTTTGAAGCGTTGGAGTAAGCTCCCCCCACAGGCAATGATTCCATGGTTGATTGTGCTGTGGAAAAATGTGTAATATAACTTCACCAATGTGCCCGTTTTCATAATCTTGGAGAGATTATAGAACACAAATCCTAAATATTTTGTTTTTCTCAGAATGAATTCTATATGCTTATCCCACTTCATTCTGTAATCAAAGATGATTCCCAAATATTTATATGATTCCACCCTATTTAGGTTTTTTCCATTAACTGAAATGTTTAGGTTTACCGGAACACTAATTTTGCAATTCCCGAATATTATGTAAACAGTTTTGTCCAAATTTAAAGATTGTTTATTTAAAGCTAGCCAGTTACTTACATCTTTAAGATAGTTATTCACGTTGATCTCTACTTCATCCCAACTTTCTCCTATAGATATAACGCTATGCCATCGGCAGATGATATTATTACGTCATCAGCCATAGTATTAAGTCATTAACGCACAGAATGAATAACAATGGCCCCAGTACTGTTCCTTGCGTAGCACCTGTTCGAACTTCACAATATTCACTTACAACATTATTTACTTTAACACGCTGCTTTCTGTCTTGCAAAGAGGAAGTCATGAGCTTATAAGCTTTGCCACTTAGTCCATAACTGTGATTGACAGTATCAAAACATTTCGCTAGTTTAGAAATGTAGTTGCAATTGGGGTACTCTTATCAAACTTTTCATAAATTACATTTGCTAGAAAATTTAAGGCATCTTTTGTACCTATTGTCTTCATGAAGCCATACTGTTTTTTCGATATTATTTTATGCTTGTTCACAAATTCTAAAATTCCATTGAAAATAAATTTTTTCAAGATTTTAGCTACGTTAGATATCAATGAGATGAGTCTGTAATTTGACAAGATATGCTTTTCTTAGCTTTTGTGAATTGGCTTTATATCAGCTCGTTTTAGTGCATCAGGCCAAATGGATCTTTCCACACAAAATATTGATTATATGTGCGAGAGGTTCTGCAATAAAGTTGATTAATGCGATTACAGTTTTGGTGTTAATATCATCGATACCACTATTTTTAATTTTCATATTTTTAATAATGTCTAATATTCATAATTCATTTGTTGGTGTTAGAAATATAATATTCGGGTTGCCAGGTGGAAGTTTTAGTTCAAGATTATTCGGGCGACTAATTTTATTGCTGATTTCGTAGCCAATATTACTAAAATATGTATTCAATTGGATATTTCAGTAGGATCCTGCAGTTTAATTTTATTGTCTTCGTGAATATATTTAATTTTATCACTTTTCTTTGCATTTCTGCCAAGTTTGTCATTTATGAATGCCAAAAGATGTTTGGAATTATTAATATTAAAGTCAACTTGCTGTTTATCTTTCATGTTTTTGGCTTGCTTTATTACCTTGTCAAGAATCTTGGGATAAGTTTTGTACTCAATCTTAAGCTGTATATTGTATGGCTCTATTTTCTAAACTGTGTAGAGGGATTTTATTTTATTACAAGATGTGATAATGCCTTTCGTTATCCAAGGACCTTTACTGTCAGATATTAGTTTAATAAGTGAATCAGTAGCACCACTCGGGTATTGTAATGATAATATCGAGTTCCAATGTATTTTTTTAGCTATTTCTGTCAATTTCTTATAATTTAGGGGTTTGACAATTTTAATGTTCTCTTTGTTTATACATTTATTAATTGAAAAGACGAATACACATTCATACATGATGTTGAAAACAGTTTGAAGGCTTTCAGACACAGTTCAATATTTTCATCTGTCGATTCGATTTCCTCTATTGAGAAAATCAATTAAATTTATTGGCGTTGGTTGGTTTTCAATTAAAAAGCACTAATACACCGATATCGACTACTCTAATCTGTCGGGTCGGTAAAAACTCATCAAGAAGTTACAATAACCATATTAAATTAAATCTTTAAAATTAATTTCGGAAAAATTAATATCTTATTGTGATCTTCTGAAGATTCAATTCAACAAAAAAGAAGTGTCTCGTTGTAGTGGATATTTCACGCTTGTTGAACACATTTCTAAGACATAAAATTATTTTTCTTTTGTTTGCAAACATTATAAATGGATTCTTTGAAATTGAAAATAAATCTTTGAGGTGTGGAACGTTAGTCGATAGGCACATCAGTTTTTGATAACAAATACAAAATATATACTTTGGTTATGGAAATAAAAATAACGAATAAATCAGAATTTGGACAAATGGTTTGGATTGGTTTAGTAGCATGTGTAAGTTACTAGACAGTGAAATACTAAAATTTAATCGCAATGTTGAATATTTTTATGTTTGTTCATTTGTTCAGAGACACGAAGATTTTGAAAGAAAAGCTGTCATCGTTTTAGTTGCCTTATCCTAGCGTTGTTTCTAACAAAAATATATTACAATTTGTGATTGGGTCTTTGGTGATAATGTTTCATTTAAAGAATCCTACCTTACCTGCGTATTATTTAGATAAATTACAATGGATTTTTTCATTAAAATGACTAGTTTCTAATTTATTGTTTTTAATTTAGTTTAGTCTTTGCGAGAGGATATATTCTTTATAAAAAAAGACCACCAGATAATTTATATTTAAAAAAGAACCGACTTCAGCTTACTTAATACAAAAACAGTTTAGAAATCGTGTGTAATCAATCACCATTTTCACACATATCTCCTTTTTTTATCTGATTTAAGGTACAATTCTATTGAATATTTTAGCGTATTCTTATCTCTCTCTCTCTCTCTCTCCATCTTTCTTTCTCTCTCTCTCTAGTTTGTATTCTTTTTCTATATTTTCCAAATATTTTTTAATAATTTTGATTTGTTTTATTATTTGTAACTCTAATTCACTCTATACTGCATCCACACTTCTATATAATTTATTTTTCTGAACCACCTTGTACAACTATAATTCAATTCCACATAATATTGCAACGGTCCTAATATCTTTAAAACTTTTAAATTATTCCTGTATACCTATGATTTTACTTCGACCCATATGTCTAGTATTCCATATATGCAACTGCTCATGGTCTATCTTATGTAACAAAATTCATCTTTTTGCACCACATTTTATGACTATAATTTTACTCTACTATTTATTTCAACTATCCCATATGTGCAACTGCTTCTAAAATTTTTTGAACCCATGTCTACAATTATATTATACCCCGTCCTATAATGCAAATATCCTAACTGTTTAAGCTTATATAACAAATTTTTGAAACACCATGAATAACAAAAATTTTCCTCCACCCGTACTGTAAAAACTTGTATAAGCAACTACTTATGTTCCACACTATATAACTTTTTTTAACCGCCCTGTATAACTGTAACCCTACTCCACCTTATATTTCAACCATCCTGTATAATTAACTACTTCTAACATTTTTTGAAGCCTTCTGTATAATTTAAATATACTCCGTTCTATACAACGCTACTACCCACTCTGTTTAACTACAGTTTTGCTCCACTCTTATTTCAACTTCCTTGAATACGCAACTACTTATGTGCCACCCAATACAATATTTTTTTAACCACCCTGTATAACTAATTCCATTCCCATTTATATTTCAACCATCCTATGTATGCAACTGCTTATGTACCACATAATATCACATGCACACATGCACATATTTATAACCGTATACCATATAGAAGAGATCGCCGGAATAACAAATTTTCATTTTCTGCCATTTCATACAACTCTAAATTCCGTAACTTAATTTCGTCTCTAAAAGAAGCTTCAAATTAATAAAAATGACAGCCGTTACAAACACCCTGTACGCCATACTTTCATGGAATATCTTGATATTTACAATAGTTTTTTATGATGAAAATTTGAAATTTATATTGATTTTTACACTTTGTTTGCACATATTTTCCCGCTTTTCAGAAAAATGGTATGTTTGACGTTATAGAAAAACATATGGAATCAAGATAGAACATACCTTTGTAGAATACAATTTATAATATTCAAATTGCTTGAGGTATTTTTGAGAAAACAGTGAAGATTCATTGAAATTCACTGAAACGTAGTCCGCTATTTTTTTTAGTTTTCTGGAAAACCGTAAATCTCATGTTGTAAAAAATTATATGGTACCTTTCTGTAGTGTTCTTTATTATAACGCAGTTAAATTGTCAAAATTCTCCAAGCTGTTTTTGAATAATCGCTGCTCATACATAAAAAAAGTTGCCAACGAATAGATAACCTACTCTTTTTTAGAAGGTTAAAAATAGTACAATTATTTACAGAAAACCACCACATACCAATTTCTATTCAGATCACTCTGTAAACGTTAAAATAAGTGTCATTAAATCCTTATATGGCACATGACAGTGTCATATAAGTCAGGAAAAGTTGTTTCGTTAACAAATAAAATTACTGAGGAAGAGTTATATTTCCTATAGCAAATTTTAAAACAAAATGAATATCTATGGAATTTTATAAACAAAACAATAGATCTAACCGACAATAAACAAAGACACCGACAAACTACAAAAGCAATACAAAGTATTTCTAATGCCTTAAAATTATATATAGTATAAACTAAATTTCCGGTTTATCCTAAAAAACTAAACGTACTGGAAATTTTTATTTTAAGAAGTACTTAATAACTCTATTGGTTTACTTTGGATTGATGACAGCTTCGCTGTTGAAAGGTGCGTGGGTGAAAAAAGAAAGGTTTGGTGTTAGGATACAAAACTGTGTTTACCTACACATCTGTGACACATCAAAGGTTCCACACTTTCCCGTTACAGGAAGAATTTTTGTTTAGACAACAAGTAATCCGAGCAATTTTTCGATTTTGCCTTACTGCACTTTGTTTCCCTTTTACATAATTAGAATACTTATTTGTTGCACAAACAAAACTGAGGAGAGGTAACTCTAACAAACAGACAAAGTAATTTATTATTCAGTTGTTAATTAATTTCCACGTAATAATGATTTATTTTTGATAAATCTTGTATTTAGTTTGAAGTTGTTTTCAGTGCGAATACGAGGACTGCCTTTTATATTTCGACAACTGACAGCTCTATCGTAAAGTTTGACATTTTTGAGGTTATAGGTACTCAGAACGTTTTGACATACGAGCACTATGTATTGTTTACAGTAACTTAAAGGATTCATCTCGGCCAAAAAATGGAATTAAATCGTGAACATTTGTCGTGCGATTATTTTTTACAACTTTCGACGTGGATTAGGTCAGCAAGAGTCCATGGATGAACTTAATTTAATTTTTGGCGATGAAACTCCATCAAGGACCACTGTTTATTGATGGTATGGTAAATTCAATCGAGGTCGTAGTTCACTCCAAGACGAATTTCGTGAAGGTCGTCCAAAAAGAGTTGTTGTTCCGGAAACCATTGATGCTGTGCGCGAACTGATATTGCAAGATCCTCATGTGACCTATCGTAAGATTGTGTCAACCTTGCACATTAGTATGACCAGCATACATTCAATATAGCATAAACATTTGAATGTCAAAAAAATTCCCACACAATTTGGCAATCGTTCAAAAAAAGGATCGTCGATTGGTCGAAAGAAAAGCTCAAAAAACACGATCGCGGTGCTTCAAAACACGTTTATGACGATGATGATTCGTGGATTTACGCGTATGAGCCCGAAAGTAAACAGCAGTCGACTGTATGGGTGTGTCAAGATGAGCCGAATCCAACAAAGTTGTTCGCGCACGAAGCACTTCCAAGCAAATAATCGCCTGTTTTTTCGGAAAAACTGGACATGTCGCAACCATACCACTAGAACAACGCAGAACAGTCAATTCTGAGTGGTACACAACCATTTCTTTGCCAGTTGTCTTCCCAGAAATGAGGAAAACCAACCCCCGAAGACGGATCACTTTTCATCACGACAATGCGAGATCTCACACATCGGCTCAAACAACTGCATTTTTGGCCACTCAAAACATCGATTTGATGAGTCATCCGCCGTCTAGTCCTGAGTTGTCACCAAATGACTTCTTTTTATTCCCGTACGTAAAAAACAAACTGAGAGGTCAACGTTTTTCGACAGAGTGGAAAAAGTGCTTCGACAATTGGTTCAAACGCAGGCAAAAGTGTATAGATCTTCATGGGGAATATTTTGAAAAACAATAAAACGATTTTCGATGATTAATATTTGTTTTTGTTCACTAATCCCGAAATATAAAAGGCAGCCCTCGTAAACTAACTTCACGTCAACAAAAACAGTGACCTCATAAATCGAATAGTCGTGTCTTCTCATAATTAGAACACGAACGATGTCATTATCACGTCTATTGTTATGTAAAATATCTCAAACTACTTCACCATTCATTCATCTCTTAGACATCACGTTTCGCTCCACAACGAGACGAAAACACATTAGACAACATTTTTGACAGGACACCTATGCACCAAATCATCGGCAAAAAACAGAACATGCCCATTTAGAGACTGAACAAACATATCTTTTGGATGCCCCGTGATAGACCGTGCGTTGAGTCCGTGGAATTTATCTGAATGTGATCTGATCTCGTATCGAACATTCGTGCAGCTTTAACAACAAGTAAATTATTAGATTTAGATTGTACATGTGTTACTGTCAAGATTCGGATTCAACAATCATCGTGCTAGACCACATAGGTATTCTCGTCTTTTTAGCCGGACGAATGTATTATTTGGTTCAATTAACTCTGTTGTGTTGTTAGTCAGAATGTTATACAAATGGACTTGCCTAAATGAAGGTCCAGTGATTTTATTTCGTGTGTTTGATGTAGAAGTGGTTTTGATCATTTCTATTTCTTTTACGATCAGATAACCGTCGGGTGAATATGAAACGTTGACAGTTATTTATTGAATCTATTACTCCTATTGACGTTTCATTTGTTTTTTTATAATAACACTGATGATGTGAAGTGGGTTGTTTGGTTTTCGGATGTCGGTCAAATGTCATTGCCGGGAAGGAACAAAGTAAGTTTCGTGTCGAGCTTCTGCAATAAATAAGATTTTTTTATATTTATTGTACTATTGCCACGACATATTAAAAAGAGTTTAATGTTTATCCACTTTATAAATTGCGTTGAGAGTACGCCTGATTAGCTCACACTTTTTGGTGTACAGCAGCTCATGAGTAAAAATTACTTGACCTACTATGTATATTATTATATACCTATGCGATTCTGCTTTTTCAACGGTGAGAAAATACAAATCTTATATACCTTACTGCGAACACATTCGTTCCTTCGTTTTCTCACAAACACACTTTGAAACTTCGCTTTGTTGAACTTGTTACACTGAAGTACAATTTGTAAATGACTAACACTTTGGATCTATCAAATGATAAAATAACTATTGGCCTCCTGAAATTCCAAGTAAAAGAAGGGTAGGAGGTACTTTAGAAGGGTTATTTTGGTTTGATTTATGGTTGTGATGATATTTTTTTGAATACGTTCCTGGAATTTTATTAGTAGGTAATGTAAGGGATTTATTTTGTTGATGGGATTTGTGTTAAAATGTGAATGCAGAGTTGCTAAATTCGCGAAAGTTCAAAACCTTTGTTTCGGTTGAAATTCTTGGGATTTTTGGCGATTTCAACGGCCTCTCGGAATTTTCTGGTGAAATAATACGGAGATTTGGCCACGACAGAGGAGCTGTCGAAGAGAATTTAGTGGCCCATTTCGTGATGATGT
Source organism: Octodonta nipae (assembly GCA_034190945.1). Taxonomy (NCBI): domain Eukaryota; kingdom Metazoa; phylum Arthropoda; class Insecta; order Coleoptera; family Chrysomelidae; genus Octodonta; species Octodonta nipae. Next base: position 13,643,020 of record CM067219.1, on the reverse strand, counting down.
TCAGGTTCAGCAGAGTTTGAAAGAAGGCCCTTTTCCAAACAACGTTTGTGCTCACATAGACGGGTGTTTATAGATCGACCTGTTTCACCGATGTATTGCCCCACTCGAGCATGGGATGGTAAAAACACCCTTGGATGAAAGATGATTTTGTTTATTCTTTGGAGAGGGTAACACTTGTGAGATTTTGGAGTGGTTTGAAGATTGTTTTCACCTCATGCTTATGGAGACGCTTCCCAACCCTATCCGTGACCTTGCTGATATATGGCAAGTATGCTACTGATTTACTAGGTAACAATTCTTTCTTAGGAACGGGATTTTGGTGAAGTGGAATTGTGAATCTCTCTACCCAAACTAATTCTCTTCTCAAACTTTTGGGTTCGGAAAATGGTATAGCTCTATGCACCAGAGAGTTCACGACTGACCGTTTCTGAGATGGATGTTGATGGGACCGGGCGTGAAGATATCTGACGGTGTGTGTTGGTTTTCTGTAGACAGAGTGTCCCATGCTACCATTTGGCATTCGTAAATCCAACTCGTCCAGGAAGGGCAGAGATCCATTGGATTCAATTTCCATCGTGAATTTGAAGTTTGAATGTTGGGTGTTAATGTGGTTAAAGAACAATTGGAGAGATGACAAAAGTGTCATCAACATATCTGAACTAAATTTTGGGTTTGTGGCTTGAAGACTTTGTTTATATGTTGGTTCAGATATATAAATAAATTAATGACGCGGTCCAAATCCGCAAAAGTAGAATCAGCTATGACACTGGCCGCGAAAACCTACGTTCTTATATTGTATACATATTGAAAAATCAAGTTGGCTTCATTCTATATTAAAATTGATGTGATATGATATGAAACATTTCTGAGTATTGGTCAATATCTTTAGTGTCGAAATTATATACAAATATTTGAGAACTATTATTCATAAAATTAAGTACCTCAGTTGTTACTACCATAAAAAACTTTTGATTTTATTAACCATTAAATTATAACGTCAGAAGTAAGGTTCATGTAGTTGTTTTTATGATTTTTTATGATCTGAATTCGTTGTTATACCATAAGGAAGGAAATTCTGTTCATACCATTTATCTTTTTCTAATTTAAATTCATTGAAACCATCAAATTGAATTCTGTCTCTAACGGCTGCGAAGCTTGCGCGTTCCAATATGCTATGGATTCTTCCACCTACGTAAGGTTGGAGAAATCTTAATTCTTTCGAAATAATCTTCATCTCCCTACATCTGCACAAGAATTTCAAGGTAAGTCCCTGAAAGCATTGGTTACAGCAGTCTCATGACTAAATTCTAGTTGTTTTCTGAAGTATAGTTGTGACATTTCTGGTTTTTATTTTTTCTGAGAATAACACCACATAAAGTGGAAAGATAATGAAAAAAGCAGAAGCTATTATACTCGGTTGGGATCTGCTTCCAGTAAACTACGATCACCATGTTGTTCATTGGCTGCTTCCACCCACCAAGTGACTGTTACTGTTCCTATTGCCCTCTCTTTTAAGCCTTGCCGCGATCTTGTTTATTGCAGGCCACAAGGTACATGGTCTAAGGGAAAAAGAAAAAAATCTATATTGACATTTTATCGGGAAATGAATTTTGATATTTATAAGTTTCAGGAAAAATCTCGAACATATAGTGTCATAACTCTACATTGGTCAATATGACCATGGAAGAATTGTCGAAATTATACCACGTGAATACATTTGACTGTAATCCTTATGATACTTGACGTTTGACGCTGGCTTCTAGCGGCAATGGAAATACAATTAAATGTCAACAAATACTTTGAGCCCATATTATAAAAACTTATTTAATATAATGTCGCAAATTTCAATGTAATACATTTTGTGAAGTATCATCTATAACAGATGTAAAACCAAGCTCACTCAACCGCTCACTTCGTTCTGCACTAATTTAAATCAATCGGCTAGCTGTTTGAGATTATTTGCAGCGCCATCTATGGTCGTGTACGGTACTGTGCAAAGTTTGTGTCCTCTTGGAAAACACCGTCTTTTCTTGGTATCAACTGATCGCTAACAAGCTAAATTCTCGCTTTCGAAATTTCTTGGCACACAGGAAAATTGTATCAAAGTGAAAAATCTACGAATAAATCTCCAGTTAACTGTATATTTTAACTGGAGGTTGACAGCGATTGCAGGTCTGGAGTTGACAGGACTGCAACATCAGTATCATTCAATATACATAATAATTATTTACAGCAGTACTGGTTGATCATATTGTAGACGTCTCTTTCTTTCAGAATATCTGTAAGGGAGAGTTTCTGTAGGGATACAAGTAATCAGCGCAATTTTACGTAATTGCTTCACAACACTTTGTTCACCATTTACAAATTTCAAACACTTATCTGTTGCAGAAATAAACTGTGGAAAGGAAGCCCTAATGAACAGACAGAAATAATCAAACACCTCCTTAACAATCATTCCAAAATTACTTGCTGAAATTAATAAAAGGTTAGAAGTTTTCCAATTAGTACCTACGTCTCACCTTGTAACCGTTAAACGATTTCTAACATGAGATTTTTGTAGTACCTATAAGTATGAAGTTCTAGGGTGTCCTAAACGAATACCCTGTATACACTTCCCTTGTCAATTTACAACACATTTGAATTACTCTTTATATATTTATGGTTAATAAAAATAAATCTACTTTTATTATACATTCAGTTCAACTAAAATGCGCTAGTTATTATCTCAAAAAGCGACACTTTATTTGACATATATATACTATACAAAACCCTCAGAAGGCAATAAGTTTGAGTATAAGTGAATAGTTTTGTTAGAAAAAGCAATATTTTCTCGTTATCCCTCCACGTAAGAGTTCATAAAATAAACTGCCATTACCACCTAATACGTGTTTTCGCTATGGGGGTCCATAACTTGTAAGTGGAATATTTTATATTGACTATGATCTACTGTGTGCCACACTGACTCGAGCTGTTCATTTTTCTAAACAAAAAGACGTGAATTTAAATTCCAAAAATACGTGCTAATGGTCGACAGTCACGACTTCGTTACTTATGGTAACGATGGCAAAGAAATCTTCAGAATCATTAGAGTCAAGGTAGGTAAAAAATGTTGTTTTAAAAGCATTGAGAAAGTCTGGTTTTGATTTATGAAATTGGCTTAGATTTATGTAATCTGAACGAATTCACTTATGAAAGGAGTTTTAATTATATCCACTCTTCGTATTTATCATCATCCTGTGTCTCTATATACAAACTGCTTATTATCTTACAATTTTGCCATAAACTGTGTGTATAACTGTATCTACTCTTCTAAAGAAAAAAATGGGCTTTCCCTAAATTAATAGTTGACTAGATATGCACTGCTTATGTGCCACACGAAAAAAGTAAAATCTGGAATCGCCCTGTAAATAACAACGAACAATAAAATGTGTTTAGATAATTTGGCTATATATAATTAAATTAGGGAAAACCGTAAATAATGAATTTTTATTATATTTTATTTATTGAATCCAATATTATAAATTAAATATGATGAAGGTCGTTTCAACAAAAATGAAGAAAATTTGAGAGACACAGGAGAAAATGGTATAGTTATACTTACCTGTATGAGCTTCTAACCTATACTACTTACTTGAACATTATGTGGAACATTTTTTACTACTTATCTCTTACATTTCCAAAAAACAAGTGTTCCAAGTGAGATCACCTTCAGCCATTACACAGGAGTCTAGACGCCGACACATAGACCTTCTTATTCGATTGAAAATCCTAAGAGAATCTTGATTAACTCTGCAAGACACAATTTTGCGATTTCTTAAGTCTTTTAGGTATTAAACGGGAGTTCCTCTATAAACCAACGTTTTTAAATGTCCCAAAGTTGAAGTCGATCGTGCATAAACCACGTTACCGCTCTGACGCTAAAAGGAATCGGATCAACTAGAACTAGCAGCTCTTCGCTTAGAGTGTACGTATCTCCATTTAATGCAGGTGGAAGGAAATATGCGCCAATTAGGTGATCTCCAATAGTTTCAATCCACACGTTTAAAGAAAATCGTTCCTGGTGGTGAGCTTCAACGATAGCATAAAGATTTTCTTTAGCCTATATGCGGTTGAGGTGGTAACTAATAATGGCTTAACTTGAAAGACTTGCTTCATCCGTGAATAAAATATGCTTAAGAAATTCTGGTTGTTGTCTAATCATATCATCCAAATCGAAAAAATGCGAGACGGTTAGGATAATCACGAGGTAACAGTGCATATAACTGTCTCTATTTGATTTCAAAGTTTTAACACCTGCTCTTTTAGATGATATTAATAGATTATTGAATTCCAATTTAAATTGACACAATAGAAACAAATAGGTTTTTCCTTAGTTAAGTTAGCTTATGTCCCACATCTCTCGGTTATACTGGTGAGCTAATTGTAAAGCGTCACAGCCTGGCTGTTAATATGACTGAAAATTCTTTTTAACATTTCTTAATTGTAATCATATTAACTTAACTAGCGATAATTCAGCTGTTAACCGGTAGGATGATATAACAAATAAACGTAAATGACAATTCTATTTGAATCGAAATTTCAAAATAATTGTTTCATTTTACTACTAATACTTATTCAATTTCCATTTGTATGTTTAACTAATAGTACATGGGTGACCGATCTTTCTCGTAAATGCAAAAGATCATTAAAAATGTTGGTAGGTACATACATATAAACATATAATCGGATATTTGGTCTAATTTTTCTCAAGATGAAGTGATTCAATTTAATTTCAACTCTCTGACACTTATTAAAATACTCATTACAATAATTCCACTTTATAAAATATTTCCACCACCCTGTATATTTAATTGTCTATGGACTACCCAATATATATAATACACTGTGTGAATGCAACTGTTTATGGGTCACCCAATAAAACATTTAGTTTCTAACATTTCTGGAATCACCCTGTATAACTATAACCTACACGGCCGTACATTTTAGTCAGTTTATATATGCATATGTAATGACTCATGGCAACTTCATTGAGGGCCAAAAATTAACATACGAACACATAACTTTTTACCCATCAAAAAATTGCCTAACCAGCACTTTTTACTTTAAAATCTTGAAAGGTTCAACTGTAAAAATGTAATTTTGGAAAAATTTCAAGTAGTGATAAAATTATTATAAGATCGTAAGCATCAATTTGTATTGAACGGATTTTTCTAGAGCAGTTTTAAGTGTCACAATCTCGTTCTTTCTCGGTAATACGATTGATCCCGATTTGTACATGCCAAAACCCCGAAATGGAATTTCGACAAAATCGTAGTGCTGTTTGCGAGAATTACATATAAATAAGATGCATGTAAATAAACAATTATTATAAGTATTATATTATTAGATAAATAAGAAAAAATATATTAGCAGCATCTCGTTAAAAGAACATTAAACAATTTTTAGATGAGATATTAAAATTAATTGATATGATTACCTTATATCAAATGAAACTGCAAATTGATTCGTTTTATTTTATTGCTAATTCTGTAATACTTATTCAAGTTTTATTTGCACATGACATAAATGTAAATAATTAAAAATATATTTGCATATCACATCTCTTGAGTGTTTTCGTAGCTTTTGATAATTGATGCATATGCTAATTGTTATTAGATTTGTAAGCCATTCATGACTAAAAGAATGTACATAAGAATGTACATACTCAACTCTTCAGGTTCGGTAATCAAATGTATCAATTAGCTTTAGAATCTTAAAATTGTGTACTTATATAAAACTTTTCATTTGGATTCTTCTGTAAATGCGCAAACTTTGTATAGATAAACACATTCGCTTTGGTCACTTCAGTAATAGCTGTCATCGTTCTTGTAAAAAATTAACTGTCATAAATGAATAGAAAAGAAGGCTTTCACAGCATACATCTTTCTAAGTAAAAGTGGATTAATTTAGTAATATTTTTTATACCTCGCTACGATTGTCCACAATTGGATTTTTACTGTTGACGACTGGCAAAATTAGAATATTAGATTAAACTACTTGTTCATAGTGGGTGCCACTCACTTGAATTTTATTAATAATTAATAAAGATTCTTTATATATTCTGCACTGAAGGTCGTCAATAGCTACCAAGCAAATCAAAAATAAAGAAAATCGGTTGAGAAACAAAAGAGAAAATGGTACCTAACCGTTTGTCTTTGCCTATTTATATATAGATAATGAGTTTGAATAGAATTATCAAAAAGAGGAATACAATGACAGCTGCCTACTAGAAAAACATAACAGAAATATTGTTTGTTTCTACGGTAGACATAAAATTATTTTTTTACTCACAATCAGTGGCAGAGAGGGAAAACGCAAGAAATAAGAAAGATTGCAAATTTATAAGAAATTCATTGTCAACTGCCAGGGGCGTACTGAAAAATAGTTGTAGGAGCAGAAAGAACAAGTGACCCCAGAAAAGGACCACCCTGAAGATTTTTACCGTTTCTGTGATCTTATTATGAAGCTTCATAGAGGTATTAATGCTCCAACATTGAACTGAATATCTCGAAAAGTCGGAAGAAACAAAAGTCAAAAAACTCGTCGTCACAAAATGACTCGAGGAAGCTGATCTTGAAATATTTCGCACTTATTTATTTAAACCCTGTTAACAACTCTGCTGTAACCAGTGTTGCCACTAAATTCATAGCCATAATTGTCTAGAATTCCCTAAATGAAAGAAGAGTAATTTTTAAATTGTTTATATACCAAAAATTTAAGGCAGTTTTAGGATATTTACCTAAAACAGCATTACAACAAATATAACAATAAAAATGAACAAAAAACTGCAATAAGAACCAAAAAATAAAATTTGTTTGACATTCAAAGTGTATTTAAATAAATAGTGTGTATACATTTTACGATATATAATAATATTTTCTAGACTTTTTATTATTGGTATGAATTTGCAGCTTTCATTAATTTTAAGTGTTAACGACGTTAGAATGCATATTTATAAATACCTTTCAAAATTTTGTTTTTCAACAATGTGTTCACCTCATCCACTCTGAATCAATCATAGTACCATATTCAGATTTGAGAGAACTGAATTTGCTCCAAACTGGCTTAACGGAATGCAATTGTTTTGATTTATTTAAATTTAATGCAATCTCAGGATGTAGAAACATTACATTTTAAAAAATTGATGAGTTAGAGGAAGACGATTTTGAAGATCTGTTACTGCAAAATAGAGTTTTTAATTTCTGCCGTTAGGTTAACTTACATTCTGTACTCAAATCAATCAAATTTAAAAACTTTCGTGGATTTTTACAATTTATTTGAAATACTGATGTAGAAAATGTAACTTTAGAATGTACTGTTTGAAACGTAAAGTTCCCTAGTATTTAATTTGATATTACTACTTACCAAAAGATGTCTCATACGACCAAATTTACAGTTTTTTTATAAATGACGAGTTTAGAACATAATTATTTGAGACACTCGAAAAAATTAAACTTCATAAAAATGTAAAAATTCCCTAGTTATTTTGCTAAATTCCCTTGTTCCCTTTTTTCCTAAAAAATCCCTAGAACTAGGGAAGAAATCCCTAAATTGGCATCACTGGCTGAAACTGGCAACATCGTTGTACTAATAGAGACAGACATCTGAAGTTGATTATAAATGCCATCTGTAACAGAGATATACAGCGAAAAAGATTCTGATCTACCGCTAGAAAATGCGATGTCGCAGTTTATAGAACGGCAATTCACGAAATCAATTACATCGGTATTAGTTTATCTCTAAATTCAAGCCATAAAATAATCTCAACAGTCGTATGTGTACAAGCAATTACAGGGAAAGCCGGTCGTGTCGGGGATTCTTATTAAGACGGTTTCATATTTAGAAGCATCGAAGAGATCCGTGTATTACCCGGGTAACCCCAGGCAGAATCGTAATTCAGTGGTAATATGATCGTATATAATGTAGTGCGTTTAATTGGTGTATGGAGGATATGCACGTAGGAGGTAGATATGTTCCGCACAATATATACATGTGTATAATGACTGAGACAATTGTTGTAAGACTGCATTAATATCCAAGCTTTATGCTTTGTATGGGTAGGTATTCTTTTTCTGTTGTCGTACGGCCGGAGTCGCTTCCTGGACAAACTGCGCGCGTTGTCCTTTTTAATGAGACAAATGCAGTGAATATAATGCGATCCAAGTGAATAAGTTGAATAACGGGCCTGTCACTGGTGTTTATTCATTGTGGAGATAACTCACACTCGGTTGACGTGTGCAATTTAAATTACGCGAGGGTATCATGAAAACGTTGCCAAAAATTTGAAGAGAAGGTTGCGTGTGACCGTGGTGAATTTTTTGAGATTCTGTACCAGCTGATGTAGAGCTTAGTTCATGTGAATTTATATTTATTTGTTTTCCATATAATTAAAAGTCACTTTTTTGGGTTCCGTATATCCAACATACGGAAACTCTTATAATATCATTCCTGATTTCTTCCTCTTTCATCTCCATCACAGCAATTTTCTCCGAAACTACCGGATAGAAAAAGTTGAAATTTGGTATCAGTGTACAGTTTGGTGACCCGATGATAAAATTTTGATATTAGGAGTAATCCTGGGCGGAAATAATAAAAAAGACCATTTCATCCCCGTATCTCCGAAACTATTAAGCTAAAAACTTGGAAAAAATAGGAAATGTAAAACGTTGCCCAAAGTCTATAGTCAGAATAGAGAGAAACTCCTAATTAAATTTTGTGGTTGGCAAATTATAAAATTATAATAAAATGCTCATTCTGAGAAACACAAATACATTTTCTTCATATTTAAAAAATAACTAGTTTAAAAAATATTAACAAAATATATGTTCGAAACTAAAGACGTAAAATTTTGAGAAAAATAGAGATATAGGACCACTATCGAACTCGAAGAAAAATAAGGACAAACCGTTAATTTCAATTTTGGGGGACAAATTCTCTAATTAAATGGAAAAGATAAAATTAAAATTGCTTCTAAAACATGACGAATACAAATATATTTTCTTCAAAGTTATAAAAAAATGGTTTAAAAGATTATTAACAAAAACACAAAAAAATTGCAAATTCCCTCCCTTATCTTCGAACCTATAAGACGTAAAATTCTAAAACAAATTAGAGGTATAGAGTCTTACCTGAGCTTTATAGGAAAAATAAGGAGAAACCCCTAATATTAATTTTAGGGGATAAATTACAGACTTAAATGGAAAACATAACATTAAAATTGTTTCTAACATGTGATATACTAAATCAAAGGCATCATTATGACGAATACAAATATATTTTTTCATATTATTGAAATAAATTATTCAAAAGATATTAACAAAAATATAAAAAATAACCATTACCCCTTATTTCTGAAACTCTAAGAAGAAAAATTTGGAAAAAATAAGGGATATAAGGTGGAATGTCTTCGATGGCACATTACATATAATATCCAAAAAAATGTCTCAATTAGATGTTGCTGTTTTAGTTCAATGCTGGTTGAATGCAAGTTTGTAATTGACGAAGGACCTTTAACGGAACTAAAACAATGTAGCGTCGCCTAAATTAAATCGCCAAATAAAAGTTAATCGACCTTTTAAGTCGAAGCCCTGCAGGTGGTGTCTTCTTAGTTCTTCTTTCTTCAGAGGCTAGCCCCGTAGCAGCAGGAACTGTTTTAGAGCTTCGTCTGTTCTGAAAGTAATCTGGACGACACGTTACATAAAAAATAGCGACGTAATGTTCATTGATTGAGCAAACAAAAAAAGCGGGTTTAACAAACAATTGATGCGCTATTGTACACACAAAAGAAACAAATGAAAGCGGTTTAGCGGTTGTTACGACCGGAACTATAATTCGCGAAATCGTAACAGAATAACAACAAAAAGCGGCCGTCTTAAGACGGAATAAAAAAAGTGAGCTACCGAACTCGACGGTGCTCACAACGCGACTCTCAATTCTTTCTGTTTTTAGAGACAAAAAAATGTACAAATATAAATTAGCATTAGCGTGACGGAGAGTTTTCGAAAAAGGTGCAAAAGTTTAAAAAACAATTGAATAGTTCAATCAACTTAAAAACTAAGAACAAACAAGTTGCGGACACGCAACATAAGGCCTCACCTGAACTTTACAGGAAACATAAGGAAAAACCCCTAATATTCATTTTGTGGGGCAAATTACAGAGTTAATTAGATGTAGGTGATGGTTGGCGATAACGGAGAGCTCATAGCAAATGCATATTGCATGAAGAACCGGTCCTTCTCTTGAAAATAGCAGTTCCTGAGGCAACATTGAAGTAAGTCCATGGTTGAATCTATTGGCAGCTCTGTTCTCTCCATCTGGGTTTCGTTTTCAGTAAGTTTTTTTCTCATTATGTCTAATGGTACGTTCGTGAAAAGTTTTTCAACGTCGAAATTTACTAACTGAGTGATGTTCTGGCCCAAGTTTCATCGATCCGATGAATTGCTTTGAATCTTTGACGTGCGATGATGTTTTGCCCTCCAATGTTGGATGATTGGTAGAAAGAATTTTTGATAGTTCTGCGATTGGTGAGTTGCGTGAGCTTGTAATCGGTCTGAGAGGTAGTCCAGTCTTGTATATCTTGGGTAGTCCATAAGGATGTGGTGGTTTGCTATGATGAGGCGTTAATTTTCCCCTTGTCATAGGTGGAATGTTTTCAGAATGATCTCTGAGAGTGTTGTAAGTTTTCCGTTCCATTTTGGAAGTTGGATCAGTATGCAATGGAACTGGGGTCAGAAAATCGCTTGGTAAGTTGAAGATCTCTATACAAACGTACCATTAGACGAATCTCCCGACATAGTGAGAAAAAACTTATTAAAGACGAAACCCGGATGGAGAACGGAGCTGTCAATAGATTCAATCATGACTTATTTCAATTTCAAGAAGATGGATTGCCTATGCGCTCCCCTTTATTGCCAACCATCGCCAACATGCAATGGTTTGAAGAACATGCAATGAAGAGGTACGAGAAGCAGCCTACGCTATAGTTGAGGTATGTTAATGACACCTTCAACACGAAAAGAGACAGAACTACAGGCATGGATATAAATTGTCAAAGAGCTAGGACAGGCATTCAAACAACAGTCCACAGGAATTATACCTACACTGCGATTCTCCATCAGCAACGAAATCTGGCATCATCAAAACACTAATCCATAGAGCCAAAAATATCTGTAGCATACCAGAAGTCCTCAAAGAAGAACCAGTGAAACTTAGAGAAGACCTTTTGGTAGATGGATATCCGGAAACCGTCATTAACACGGCGTTTGAAGAACTGGCCAAACCACCTAGACAGGAAGAGGAAACCACGATGGCAACGCTGTTATTACCGTATACTAAAGGCTTGTGGGAGAACCTCAGATGAATTGCACACAGATATGGAGTCAGAATGACCTTTAAGAGCAGCAACACCTTGAGGAGCATGGTTACAAGAACGATGCCGGACGCTCCAGCAATACTCAATAACTGTATATACAGTATATCTTGTGAATGTGAATCTTTAAATTGGAGAGAAAAAGCGACCACTAGACAGCAGGGTTAAGTAACACAGCATAGCTACTCAAAGGGTTACTTTAACGAAGTCTGGGCTAGCTAATCACACATTGACTGACAACCAACCGCCATGTATGATGAGGCTGATTGGACCGGATAAGACGATGGAAGTCCAAGGAAACTTCGAAGAACGAGTTACAATGTCTACCAGCTTCAGACTAACATGTTAAAAATACCATAAAAATACAATAATATGCTTATTCAACTAAATTGTAATTTTTTTAAAAAGTAATCAACTATTTGATGATATTGGTTATTGGTACACGAGCTTTCTATAATTTTCATAAAAGAATCTAAAAATTGCAGGAAATATGAAAAAATTTAAATGGCCATTGAAGTGAAATAGATGTGTCAAAAATATCAAGTAATTCTATATGTAGTAAATATCAAAAATGATAAAAAAGTGTCTAAATAAAATGTTCAAATATAAAAATTATTAAACTCAGCAAATATATACAAAATTCAAAGTTTTCGTATGAAATAAATGGTAAAAAGTTGAAAATAACTATAAACCAAATTCCGAAAACCTTACTTGTTAAAAATTTCGGACTCTAATAACTAAATAACTAAGATTAATTTTGCTAAAGAAAGATGATAATAAAACTATTTTGACAGAGAAATTTAAAAAATGTAGGAAATATAATTGTAATTATTAAAATTATTCAAGTAAAAAAGAAATCTAAATAACACCACAACAGCCGGCCCCGGGGCTAGCTAGTGTTAAAAAAAGTACAATATGCAAATTTGGAGGAGCTTTGGATAAGAAAATGACAAATTATAGTTCTGTCGTGTTCTTTCTTTTAACGATTTGGCTAGTTGTGAGTCAAATTCTGAATTAAACAAATTTCACGAGAATAAAATTGTAACCGAACTTTCTCAGCAACCAATTTAAAACGTACATCCGAATTCTATTCCCGAAAAACATGCTCAAACCAACCCACGAGTGAAATCTCATTCGTACTACTTGACACGTGAAAACTTTCTGCCATATTTCACTTGAATTGACAAGGCACAGCTTAATGAATTTAACAATATTTTCATTTATTATCTTGAAATCTCGGTGACAATTTTGTCGGCAGCGCAGTAACTTACGACGAGAGAAAATATCATTAAAAAAACACGACGAGTTCAGAGCGTCCCATACGAAAAATAATGTTTGACATGGCAATGAAACGTAATCATGTATATGCGTAATTTTATGCCATAAATCATCATTTTGAGCTGTTGTTGGGTCCCTAACAGTATTTTGCAACAAGCACAGATTCGTCTTGGTATCTTGCTTAACATTTTTTTTTTGTGATTTTATTTATTGCTGTTGTATAACCCCCTTGTAAATGAGATGAGACAACAGTGTTGAGAAATCGGGAGAAATATGTTAAAATGAGAATTAAATATATGTACCTTCGATAAAAGCAGTGGGATTTATACGGGGGGTGATAAACAAGGTTTAATTGCTATGAAATAATATAATTACTGGTTGTCTGTGTAAGTTCAATCAAGGTAGTTCTTCAAAATAGCACGATAATTGTTGATAATTTGGTATCAAAATAAACAATAGGTCATTTTTCCAGAATTTATGTTTTTGGCGACGGAAAACAACCAATGACAGTGTTGATTAAAATCGCACGTAAAATTTCCGAAGGATTCCCGGTCAAGATAGCGGGCATCCACAAGTAGGTATATAAAGTTAGTCCGTTTAAAAATTAAAATTTGGGACTCTGAGGGTTGAACATTGACAGTGTTTTCCTTTATGGACGGTCCCGATGTGATTGGAAGCTTAAGCAGTGTTTTAGTGTTAAGATGTATGTCTCACATATGAAGGGATAACATGACTTTTTATGAAAAGATAAGAGATACACTATTAAATTGAGAAAAACTTACATATTTTAGTGCCCATTGGGCTACTTGTACAATTTCGCTGTCCTCAAGTTATACAAGGAAAACCAAAAATGTTTTTCTTTGTTTTTTTGCTTCTACTTTTTTTATTTTAAGCAATATTAAAGAATTGTCATGGTGAAAGATTTTTACTCTTACTTTTATGCAATGGGGTGTTGTCAAATACTTACTGCTACGTTACGTTCCTTGTGGACCATCATCAACTATTTTTAGGCTTCCCTATTTAAAATTACGGATACCCTTGCAATATCAGTCTTGATTTCTCCGTCTTCCACATCACAGCAATTCTCTCCGAAACTTTATAGTTTGGTGACCCAATCAGGAGTACATATCGTAAATGAAGAAATTTTATTTGGGGGTACTTCATGGGGAAATTTAGAAAAATCGACCATTCTCCGAAACTGTTGAGCCTAAGATTTTGAAAAAAATACTGAAAATAGAACGTTGCCCAAAGTTTACAGGAAAAATAAAGAAAAAACCCTAATTTTATTTTTTTGGCACAAATTAAAAATTAAAGGAAATATTATAAATTAAATTTTAATCAAACGCATCATACAATACATCAAATGAAAGGGTTCATTCTGGGGACCATAAATATATTTTTTATATGGTTGAAATAATAAGTTTAAAAGATATTAACAAAAATATAAAAAAATGTGTTCTCAATTCTCTCCTCTTTATCTCCGAAACCATAAGACATAAAATTTTGATTTGATTTACCTGAAATTCACAGAAAAAATAATAAGTAACCATTAATATTAATTTTGGGGCGCAAATTACAGAATTAGGTAGAAAATATAAAATTGTTTCTAACCCATCATCTAATACATCAAATCAAAGGGCTGATTATGACGAATACTAATATATTTAGTAATATTATTAAACTAAATTATTTAAAAGTTATGAACAACAATATTTAAAAATACCCATTCTAACCCTTTAAACTATCAGAGCTAAAATTTTGAAAAAAGCTGTAGAGGAAAAATAAGAAGAAACCTGTAATATTAATTCTGGGGGCAAATTATAGAATTAAACAGAAAATAGGAAAAAAAAAATTTCTTAAAAAATATCATACAATGTATCAATTGAATTAATTGTTTAAAAGATGTTTACAAAAACATTTAAAAATACCCCTTTCTCCCCGAAACAACACTACTATTACTACTATTGTGAAAATAATTAAAACTTTATACGAAAAATAAGAAATGGCAGTTCACTGTTTGGACACCTGCCGTACTCGCCTGATTTAGCACCCTGTGAGTTTTCCTTATTTTCGAAGATCAAGTCTACCTTAAAAAGAATTTTAATATGGTCTAGTTCAAACTCGGAACCTCAACTGCCTACTCCCTAAGACTTACTAGAATACTATTAAATGTCAAAATTGTCTCAAATGTTAAGATGATAAAAATGTCAAATGAAACTCGTAAAAAAACGCAAAAACTTCAAAAATGTTAAAAAGTGTCAACAATGCCAATTTAAAAAATCTCAGAAAATATCAAAAAATATCACAAAAATACTAAAAATGTCATAACGTTGCATATATATATATATATTTTTGTCAAACGTTCAATATTGTAAATAAATCTCAGCAAAGTAAAAATTGTTGTAAATATCAAAAAAACTTCAAAAGTAAAAAATATCATGTTTAAAAAAGTCAAAAATGGCAAAATATCAAAAACGAAAAAATACCAAAGAAAGTCTTTAATGCCAGAAATGTCTAAGAATACCAAGAAATTTTCATAAATGTTAAAAAAGTCATCAGAAAATCCCACCAAATGTAAAACACGTCAGAATAGTAAATTGTTACAAATGTTAAAATTAGTCAAATATATCAGAATGTCATAAATGTCATAACAGAGCCAAGATTAAAAAAAATACATTCAAAACGTATTTGCTTTGGTTGGAACGGTGTATGGCGACGGACGCATTCAATTGTTGAATAATATTTAAAATATATTTTTGCATAATAATCTTTATTTAATAGCCATACTTACCTTATAAATCAATTTGTTAGACCTGAAAATTGACTTCTAAGATGTGCTTGCTTTCTTGATTACACACTTTGTGTACCCAGAGAGACCACTTCTTACCTAGTCTTTATGGACTTTTCTTGATTTTGCCTTTTATCCAAAGTTTTTATTTCAGGAGCTTTCCTGAGTATTTTGCGAATATGAGTGGGGACCTCTTTAAGGATTTATTTGAATTTACAATAAAAGTTGATGTATTGAGCGACGTTTAACTGGAATAAAAACAGAATATCGAGCGTGAATAAAATTTCTTAGTAAAGCGCATGTGATAGATGTGAACCTTAGTATATAGCACCTAAAATGGTAAGTTGACAGAAAAAAGAAAAAAAACTCTACAATAAATATAATATGTATTCACGATACATCAACTGACGAATACCACAACAAGGAACTAAATGTTCTCTAACAGATAACAACAGAAACGCATTGAGACAAAATGAGATAGCAATGAGATATTGATGCATAACTTGTACGCCAGTCAATGAAGACACAAAAAGGTGATACTGAGTAATTTATCCAAGCAGCACCGATTTTCCTAAAACTTTGGATTTGAGTACTACTTACGTTCTGCTTCAAAGTTGACCCTGTGCCAGGGGTTGCTTTTTCCCTTCTCGGTGGTGAAAAATATTATAGAAAAAAGTCCGGGAATGAATAAATTAACTAATTTGAAGCAACTTTTGTTCTATAAAGTTTTTCCTGAAAGTCAATTATTTTCCAGTTAATCGCAAGTGAATGTATCGATTTTTCAACAAAAAAAAACATGTTTTCATACGTTATTTATAAAATAACTTTAAAAATATGCTCTTTAAGAAAAAAATCATTTTGATTAAAAATGTAGCTTATAATAAAAAAAATGTTGGGTTTCTGTAGAACCAATACAAACGGAGTTATAGCTTGTTGAGTTTTGTTTTAATTTGCCAAAACAAAAATTGAAAGGTTTATCGTGAAATACTATTGTAAATACTTTTTTAAAGTGCGTAAATTCTTTAATTGAAAAGTTGAAATTAACTGCTTTTTTTATAAGCTAAAAGCTCATGTAAATTTAAAAGGTATTTAACCCTAATAGTACTATTTACCAACATGTACAAACTTTAAACGGTTATATCTAACTTAATTTTTACCATACAAAAAAAAACATAAAAAAAACAAGATCTACTCTACAAAATTTTGTCTATCTCACATAGTTTTAAGTTATTATGAAAAAAAAAACATTTTTTGCAAAATTACAAAAATAAAATATTCTTTTGAGGTTCGACTTTTTTCAAAACTACTTACTTTAAACCCGTCAAACTTTTAGAGTCTATTTGAAATAAGTAAGTAAAGCAATTTGAGAAGTGGTAGCAATTAATTTCAACTGGGGTGGTATTTAGGGGGTAATTTGTACATTTCTTTTGCCAAACAACAAAAAAAAAAACAATTGTACGAGGGTGAATCAAATATGAACCGGACTTTTCTTTTCTTGTAGGTAATTCGAGTGACGTACGTCTCGATATATGTTAAGTTGTAGGAATGTTAAGAAGAGGGGAGTTCGTCGGTTTGGCGAGGCGTAGTCGATGCGCTGTTAGTAGCATCATGTCAGAGCAAGAGGTGCATATCTCTGTTGCGCAACGTGTTGTTATCAAATTTTTGCCGCGTGAGGGCGTTAGACCGTCTGAAATTTTGCGTCGACTATCTGCACAGTTCGGTAATGAAACACTTTCAAGGGTCTAAGTGTACGACTGGCACAAAAAGTTTTCAGATGGCCGAGAGAGAGTGGAAAGACCCGTCTTTCTGCAGGGAAAATTCTTGCAACAGTTTTTTTGGATTCGAAAGGCGTACTGCTGATCGATTTTCTGCACGAACGCCGTACAATTAATGCTGAGTATTACTGCGAACTACTCCAACAAGTGAAACTGCCTATAAGACGGGATAAGTCTATCCGAAGTGTGATTCTGTTGCATGACAACGCTCGGCCACATACAGCTGCATTGACTCAAGGAAAATTGAACAAAATGCATTGGGAAACCCTTGAACATCCACCTTACAGTCCTGATTTGTCGCCATGTGACTCACCTAGTTTGGGCCACTTAAAGAAGAACTGGGAGGCCACCACTTTGAGGACAACGAAGGTGTAGAAACGTTTGTGCGCAATTGGTTATCGACACGACTTTTCAATCTTAGAAACTACTATTAAAAAACTTTTCGAGTGGGAAAAAGTAATTAAGAGAGAACTATGGTAGAAAAATAATATGTATTAAAATTTGTATTGATCGTACCAATAAAAAAAAAAAACATTTGTATTTATGCCATAACACGCTTAATTTTCATGCCAGAGACTTAAAAAAACGGATTAAACGATTTTTTAAACATTTTAAAAAGTATTTATAAAATTTTCCCGAAAATGCATTGTTTTTCAGTTATTTAAAAATAAACTTTAAATTTTTGTTTTAACAAATAAAAACAAGATTTCAACAAGCTATAACTCCCTCTCTATTGATTCTACAGAAACCACAAACCCAACGTTTTTTTTTTGTTTTTTATCAGTTACATTTTTGATCTAAATAATATTTTCTTAAAGTACATATTTTTAAAGTTATTTACGAAAAACAGTATGAAAACTTTTTTTTGGTTGAAAAACAATACCTTCGGAGACCTTCACTTGCGATTAACTCGAAAAGAATTGAGTTTCAGGAAAAAATGTATGGAACAAAAGTTGTTTAAAATTCGATAACTTATTCATTCCTGGACTTTGTTCATTTCATCTTTGGAAGCAGGGGTTAAGGAGTACTCAAATCGAAATTTTTAGATAAATCGGTGCTGCTTGAACAAAGTACCCGGGGAAATGGTCATTGGCTGGTATATTGGTGATTATTGATCACTGAATAGCGTTATGGTTTAACATTACCTTTACTCCAGATAAAATTACATAATGGTAAAATATGTTCGTGTATATACAAACAATATATTGCAAAGTCTAAGTACTTCTTGGCAAATAACACCACAGTTTAAAGAAAATTGCTGTATATTCCAAACGTTTCAGCGTCTAGGTCAGACCCCGTTGTCAATGGTTAAGAAACTTGGATAAAAGAAGGCACAATTCTAAGATGTAAATTAAAATATTTGACATTGTGTATTATTTGATTTCTGACGTAACTAAGAGAATTTTATTTGCAATATACAGGGTAGCACAGAAACTTCTAAGGATCATATAATCATAAAGTTCCTTTCAAATTGGAAGAATTTGAAAGGGAGATCTTCAGAATTTTATGTGGCGCTCCTAGGTGCGACTTTGTTATAAGATAGTGCATTCGCCAAAAATGCGGCCAAAGAACTTTGTTGATTCAGTGATCCCATTAAAATCATAAGGGAAAACCTAGGAAAAAACCTTATGAACTATCCCGATATTAGGTTGTTCACAAGGACATGTCTATTAGCAATTTCTTCCTTATTCATCGGCAACCAGGGACGACTGAATTCTACTGAGGTAGTAGCCATACAATCGTTTTCATTTAACAAAATTAAAGCAGACTCTTTTAGTTTTCTTTTGGTGTTGTGTTCTTCTTTGTGTAGGTCCCAAGCATGTTCACAAATTTTGGATTTTTCAAATTGTGTTTTTTATGTAATTTTTGTGTTCGTTTATTCGAACATTCAGAGGTCTAGAGGTTTCTCCAATATAGAATTTATTACATTCACAAGGGATTTTATAAATGCAATTTTTTATATTTTGAGTTGTGTTATTTGGTTTGGTTTTTGATATAATTGATTTTAGTTTATTTCTTGTTTTAAATGATGTTTTGATATTATATCTGTTTCCCACTCTTTTTAGTCTTTCTGATAGACCCTGTATGTATGGTATAGTTATTGTTTTAATGTGATTATCTTGGGAGTCAGTGTTGCTTGGTGAAGTTTGATGTTGGTTGTTAGGGATTGTTTGGTAGTCGATTTTGTTTAACTCGTTATTAATAAATTTATTTGGGTAATGATTGGCAGAAAGTAACAGTATTTATAAACTTTTTTTCTTCATTGAATTTACTGATGTTAGAACAGTTGGTTTTTGCTCTGTCATATTGAGATTTAATGATACCTCTTTTTACTGAATTTGGATGATTAGAGTTAAAGTTGAGATACCTGTTAGTATGAGTCGGTTTTCTGTAAACTTCTGTTTCAAATGTCGATTGTGTTTTGGTTATTAAAATGTCTAAGAATGGTAATTTGCTATTATGTTCAAGCTCTAGTGTAAACTGAATAGTTTGTTCTGTGTTGTTTATGTCGTTAAGTAATGCATGTAAATCCTCAAGATTATGTTCCCAAATAACGAATATGTCATCAACATAACGCCACCAAACCAAAGGTTTAATCTGTTTTGAGAAAATTGTTTGTTCTTCAAATTTTTCCATAAAAATGTTGCTTAAAGCGGGAGACAAACAGGAACCCATTGCCATGCCAAAATATTGTTAGTAGAAGTCATCATTAAGTTGAAAACAATGTATTGCAAAAGTTTTAACGTATTTATTGATTCATTCAATACGACTTTTACTTTTCGACCTGAAGTCTTCTCTATTGTATCCGGACAACTAATTGCCCTTA
Source organism: Octodonta nipae (assembly GCA_034190945.1). Classification (NCBI taxonomy): domain Eukaryota; kingdom Metazoa; phylum Arthropoda; class Insecta; order Coleoptera; family Chrysomelidae; genus Octodonta; species Octodonta nipae. The sequence goes on along the minus strand of CM067219.1, from coordinate 13,622,945 downwards.
CCATGCTTCTAATTTCAAACGACGTAAAATAATCAACAGTCCGGTTTCTCAAAACAAAACTCATCCGTCTTCAACAAGCAGATTCAATATGTTACGATTCCCCGATGTTGTATAGGCGAACAGTAATGAATTTATTCTGTCTTTCCTATTTAGATGTCAATCTCTACTCGCTCACCAACCATAAGTCTAGTAAAACTTTAAAAAATCCCAAAGAAACCGACGGCATAATGATACCAATATCACAGCTGCCTTGTACTTTTCTGTTCGCAGAGTGAAGAAACTACAGCCTGACAATGTGAGAAATTTCACAGTATGATAATAAGATTGCGGTAAATTTCGCATGAGAAGGGCGAAAGATGTACTTGTAGCTTTTAAGCAAAATATTTGGACTATTTAGTTTGCGCAGATAACAGGAGATGGATCGCACGTATTTGTTGGTGGGTATTTTGAAAATGCAGTTAAATGCATTGTATGTAAGTATGTGTAGGTCAGGTGTGCTGAAATATGTACAGGAATATATACGCGAATATCTCGTTAAATACTACGAGAAGATCAGGAATTTTCGCAGTTACGCAATAAAATGCCTGACGCTTATCCAAAATAATTTATAAGGTACAAGGACTTTCAGTATTACGTTTGATTTACATGCTCGTTGTATTGTGGAACAGAACAACTTCGAAGGAAGCGTAAAAAGTGATATATTTAAAAGTAGCAAATTATTTTGGTTATGTTATAATTTTATGCGTACTAGCTGTCGCCCAGTGGTCGAAATTCGACCAATTGTGTCAATATCTGGCAGGTTAAGTAACATGAAAATTTTATTGTGACATTCTATCCTAGGACTTTAGGGAGAACAGCAATTACACAGAACGGATCGAGATTCGGAACCTCTGTGTGATAGTTTCCTCGAAAATCCTAGATGTTGGTCTTACATCTCGCTTCTACAAATAAGTAACGAAATTCAAGTTTTTTTCAGATATAATTCATAGAACTTTATTTGTGTTCAAATTCGTAATTCTTAATTTAAAATGACAACAATTCAACTGCTAATGGGCTACCCTACATATATTTTTTTCTAACCCCCCTGTATAGCTATAATTGCACTCAATTCTCTAACATTTATTAAAATCCTCATTATAATAATTCCATCTCATTATATAATTCCACCACCCTATATATGCAACTGCTCATGGACCACGCATTAAATTTTTTAACATTTTTGAACCACCCGGTAAACCATTCTGTATATACCACTGCCTATGAGTCGTATTTACTATTTTTTTTTATGAAATTTTTAATTATCTTCTGTAACTATAATTCTACTCCGACCTATATTTCAATCATTATATATATGGAACTCTTCGTGGTCTACTCTATAAATCATTTCCTTTTCTAACATTTTTTATCACCATCCTGTATATCTATAATTTCTCTTACTCTATATTTCATCTTAACTATATATACAACTGCTTATGGGTTACGAAATGTTGCATTTCCATTTCCGCCACCCTGTATATGCATCTATGTATAACATTTTTTGATCCACCCTGCATAACTGTAATTTTACTGCACTTTCTATTCCAAGAACCCTGTAAATTCAACCGCTAATGGGCTTCCCTATATAATTATTTTATTAGTTAGTTAGTTGAGAAACAGAGGAGAAAATGGTACCTAATCGTTTTGTCTTAGCCTATTTATATTTAGTTATAATTGCACTCTACTCTATATTTTAAACACCCTAAATATGCAACTGCTTATGTGCCACCCATTAAAAAAATGATTTCTAACATATCTGGAATCGCCCTGTATAATTATGATATTCAACGATTACTTTAGCCACTAAACAATAACAACGCTTGCATGCCATTTCCAGAAGTACATGCTCTAAGTATATAACAGCATTGATCTGTCTATATATAATTACTCAATGGTTTGAGTCTGGCGGCGGCACGCGGCACATTCATTTGTTTGGCATTGACATTATTGACGTAAATAATGAATTTTAATTATATTTTATTTAAAGAATGAACCAATATTATAAATTAAGATTAGCATTCTGCACTGAAGGTCGTCAGTAGCTACTAAACAAAACAAAAATGAAGAAAATCGGTTGAGAAACAGAGGAGAAAATGGTACCTTATCGTTTTGTCTTAGCCTATTTATATATAGATAACACTTTAATTTCCTTGTTTTTGTGTGTGTTAACTCCAAACTGTCTCAATAAGAAACAAGAGACGGCTTGCTAAACTTTTAGAAGAATGTTCTAGTGATGTTAAGTGATGAACCAGGGAGTGTTTGAGAAATTAATCACTGCTCTCAGCGCAGCGTGGAAAGTGATTTGAAACAGGACGCATATTTTGATGCCTTGACAATGAACAATATCATGTGAAAGACATTACTTTGGAAGAGTTGAATCCGTTTTTGGGACATCTTTATTTAGAAAGTTTGAATCGCTCAATTGAAAGAATCTAAATGATTTGTGGTGTACAGCTGGTTTTTGCGAAAACTGCTTAGAAAAAGTGTAGTTTTTGTAGTTATACTAGCAACCCTCCCCAGCCTCACACGGGTTCTTTACAGAAAATATAAAATTACCCTATGCACTCTGAGGAGATGCAGCTTTCGGTAAAATTGGATGAGTAAATTTTGAGGAAAATTGTAACAAACAAAAAATCAATCATCTTTCCTCATTATACACAATATTAATTTAGAGTGGCAATTATTTATGAGGCAAACAAAACAGAAAACATTTAGATTAGTTTCTAAGTATATTCTTTGTATACGACAATAATAACCTGTAAAAGGAACAGTCAGCGGGGGTTCAAATACACCCCCAAACTTTGGAATTTTTGGTTTCAAGATTAAATTTTAAATCGTTTATAATATTTTTGATAATAATAAGAAATAAAAAAAATCCTGGCTACGGCCTTGATTTCAGCAACTTTTAATGTTTAACACTGCGCTTTATTAATTGTCATTCCAAATGTAAAGAAAGGTGTTGTAAAGTGCTTATATGATAGAGCAAAAAACATATCTTCATCCAAACAAATCTTTAACAAAGAAGTCAATATTATCAAAGAACATCTACTTCAAATGAATATCCTCAAGACTTTATAAATAAAACTATAAATCAGTTAGAAAGAAAATCGCAACAACAAACCAGCACAAATAACCATCACACTAATACCAACCAAACACAAACAGACAACCAAATTATGAACATAATTCCATATATCCCAGGTGTATCGGAAAAAATTAAGCGGTTAGGAAATAAATACATCGTTAAAACTGTTTTTAAAACAAATAACACCTTGCGCTCTATCCTCACACATACCAAACCGTTTAACGCAACCCAGAGTTCTAAAAATTGTGTGTACAGTGTTTTGTGTGACTGTGGCCATTCTTATACCGGTGAAACTTCAATACCTTTAGAAGTAAGGAAAAAAGAACATCAATATAACATTTCCAGAATACATGTGGACAAATCAAATTTGGCCAATCATGTATTAACGAGCACCAGCAGCAATAGGATAGACTGGGATAAAACAAAGATTTTGTTGAAAGAAGAAAATTCAAAAAAGAGAAAACTTAAAGAATCTCTGTACAGACAGCCAGTAATCCGGGCAATTTTACGAAATTGCCTTACTACACTTTGTTCTACATATACAATTTTTAAATACTTATCTGTTACAGGAAAAAAAATTGGAGGTGAGAAATCCCAATGAATAGACAAAATAATTCCAAATGCTATTTGTACGGGAAATTGTAGCAGTTTAAATTGGAAAGACAATTCTGAGGACATCATGGGAATTCCTGGTATAAAAACACTTTCACCAGTTGCCAGTTAATATGATACATTCGATCAAATAAAAATTAAATTGACTACTTTGGATCTTGTACCGTTGCACAGTTTCAGTGGACTCAAATTTCTGTGTAATATAATAGGAGCACATACTTTTAATATTAATTTGAAACCAATTCAGTGTCTTAGTGGATATGTTACTAATATTGGGATAAAATTGTTCAATAACTTCTTCCACAATTTGTACCAAAACACAAATATTGTTATAATTTACATAGCTATTTCCTGCTTGAAATTCACGATTTCCTGTTTGGAGCAAGTATTAGAAAATTGCCAATTATCTTCGCTAAACGATAAAATCTTCATATTGGTTTTAAGTCCACATTTCGTTATATGTGAGAAAGATGTGATCTTTTGAGCGACGTATTGACTTCATCTGCTTACGTTTCCTAGTTATAATTGGCAACTTTTGAGGGAAATCTCTAGAGAATATAACATTAAAACAAACCCATTACTTTACAACGTCCTTGAAATATTTCATAAGTTATACCTTGAAAATAACTTAGACTACTGAAATTACCATATCTTTATTTTTAGAGTCAAAATTTTACAAAAATTTCTTATTCATACCCTCTAATATAAAGACCTCTGAAAGAAGTAGGACCTTTTACTACGTGGAGTAACAGCTCTGATGCGAGGGCGGAGGAATCACGGCGACACGAAATTAATTTCGTTGCGTGATACATATTTTGATTATGCCATATCACCAATTTGCGTGGTGTAAAGGGAACAAATATTCTTCATGAAATGCTTAAGCCAACTAATGTATTTAAAATGATGAGGATTAATACTGTATTTGTCTAAATAGCGTTCCAATTACCGCTTTATAATTTTCGAGGATCGAGAGAGGAGAGAAGAAAAAAGTCTTAAGAAAAGAGGAAAGGATAAGATGAAGGGAGGAATGACATAGAAAATGGGCGGTCTTTTAGCGCACTGCTCAGTGACTGCCCTTACAGGCAGATAAACTGACAGATACTCTGCGAGAACGGATGTTGTCGGTAATACCTGAGGCGATAGCGGTTAATTGAGGATGGTGTATGTCTCTAGTGAGGATGTGGATACAGAAAACCACAACTTTTCCCTCTGCGTCAGGTAAGGATAGTATTCAGCAATAATGGAGGGAATGGTAGGGGTGCATCATAAAAGCGGGTGATATATTAGAGTGTATGATGAGTACTGGCAGATATTGGAGCCTAATAGCGGAGTTCCTGGCCAGGGTGGTAAGGTAGAGAGACAAGGAGGTGATTGGGATAAGGGAAGTGGTAGGATAGGTAGGCGGTAGTACTACACCTATTTAATATGCCAATGTAACTAAATTGCTGATTTTTTAACATTTAAGTAATTCTCACGATTTTTGTGAATTCATCCAAGCAGTCTTATATTCTTGGCTTATTTTTAACCGACTTCCAAAAAGGAGGAGGTTTCAATTCGTCGGCAAGTTTTTTTGTATGCTCAGTGATTATTCAAAAAAGGCTAGGGCAATTTTAATGATTTAAATGACATTGTATTAAGGAATATTACAGAAAGTTACCATATAATTTTCTATAACATGAGATTTACGATTTTCCAGAAAATGAGAAAAAGCACTAATTAAGGGAATTTCAACGAATCCATATTCTTTTCTCTAAAACAGTTTAACCAATTTGAATATCTTAATTGAGTTTTACAAAGAGATGTTCCAGCTTGATTTCGTATAACATTCTATAACTTATAACACACAGCTTTTCTGAAAATCGTTAAACTATGTGTGAAAAACAGTTAATATCAATGTAAATCCTAAATTTTCATCATAAATATCTAGCTTATAATGTCAAGATATGCCATAAAAGTATATTGTACAGGTTGTTGTAACAGTCTTCATTTTATAAGATTTGCAGGTAAGTGAAATGGCACAAAATATTCCATTAGTGTATCGAACAGAAAAATTGTTTGGTGATCTTTAGCGATCTTAGCGATCTTTTCTATACGGTACATGGTAGTGTGTGTATGTTTTCATCGAAATTCAGACAGCAAGCAATGTGCGCAGTTGAAATAGTTGCATATACAGGATGATTGAAATATAAGGTGAAGTGGAATTATAGTTATACAGAGTGGTTATACTTGACATATAGGGCGAAGTATAATTATAGGTAAACAATTGAAAAATAGAAAGACTCAATAGGGTGCAGAGGATTAATACTTATACCGGGCGGTTGTAACATTGTGTAAATTGAGTTAAAGTTGCATAGGGTTATTCAGAAAACGATAGACAACTATATTTATATTGGATGACTAATACACAGAAACAAATATAGAGTGGTTGCAATATAGGGTGAATTAGAGTTACACTTATAGAAAATGGTCCAGATAATAAAAGAAATGAAAAAGGTAAAAAATGTGTGGGTAATATAGAAAAAAAAATGCAAATTAGAGAGAGAAGAATAGATAAGAATCCGCTAAAATACTCAATAGTACCTTAAATCAGATAAAAAAATAATATATCTCAGAAAATAGTTATTGATTGCACACAGTTTCTAAACGGTTTTTATTTTAAGCCAGTTGAAGTCGGTTCTTTTTTAAATATAAATTATTGATATGCAAGAGTCTATGTTTGTTCTATGAAGGGAGCAAATAGGAAATGTTCTGTTAATATAAATATAAATGTATGTTTAATACTTAGGTCTTATAATTATATTCAAATAATGAATACTACTCCAAAATTAAATTTTAAACGATGGTTTTTATAAGCAATAACTCCACCTGATTAGCTAAGAGGACCATTGGTTGTATTCTTGAGTGGCAAATTATTGAGTTCGGATCCAATATACATTAAATGCTTAAAAGGATTTTTCTGAGAAGCTCTTCAAAATAATATACTGTAGGCTTTTTGTTGCCCTACAATTAATTAACCCTTTCGATTGAGACATTTTGTTATAATTTTCGATTAAAACATTTTGAACAACTTCATAATGAATATTGCATTTTTCTCAGCAATGTACGGTTTAAAGGCATTTAGCTGTTTTCTTCAATCGTTGCTGTAAACGTCCCTAATAGGATAATAACTACCAAAGTGGGCATTATTATGTCTTATTTTCGAAGAAATAATCACCACACAATTATATTATTACTGTTGAATGTAATGTCAATATTAACAAGTTCCGCCGGTACGAAGAAAGGACCTATCAAGTTAAGCGCTGTTTTTCACTTGCAGGTGTTAACTGGGACAAAAAATTTCATGGTATTTTCGAGTACACATGTTTAACTGGTTGCTAACCGAAGGAAAAATTAACTGATTGTTGTAAAAACTAGGTCTCCACAAAATATAGAACTGTGGGATCAAAATTTTAATGATTGGTTTCTTTTTTGTAATGAAAAAATACAATCCGGTTCAAATATTATGGAGACAAAATTTATCTATATGCATGTATGCTGGAAGCTTCTCAGAGATTAATACAACCGACTTCCAAAAAGGAAATTCGTCCGGAACTTTTTTTTATGTATTACAAGCGATTATTCAAAAACGGCTTGGAAAATTTTGATGATTTAAACTTCATTATATTAAGGTTAATTACAGAAAGGTCCCGTATAATTTTCTATAACATGAGATTTACGGTTTTCCAGAAAATCAGAAAAAAAAGTAAATAAGGGACTATATTTCAATAAATCTTCACCGATTTCTCTAAAACCGCTCAAGAAATTTGAATATTATAAATTGTATTTTACAAAGATATGTTCCAGCTTGATTCCGTATATTTTTTTATAAAGTAAAACTTACCAATTTCTGAAAATTGGAAAAATATATGCAAAAAAACTGCAAACATGTCAAATTTCCATGATAAATATCTAGTTTAAATGTCAAGTTATGCCATGAAAATATATCGTCCAGGGTGTTTGTAATGGTTTTAATTTTGATTAGTTTGAAGTAAGTTTCTTTTAGAGGCGAAATTAAGTTAGGGGGCTTATATCCGCGTGAAATGGCAGGAAATAATCCGTTAGTTTATCGAAACGAAAATTTGTTATGTTATGTCGGCGAACTCTTCTATATGGTATAGGGTTATAGGTGTGTACGTGTGGGCATGTAATATTAGGTGGTACATAAGCAGTTGTATACATAGGATGGTTGAAATATAAGTTGGAATTGAATTAGCTATACAGGGTGGTCTAAAAATATTGTATTGGGTGGCACATAAGTAGTTTTCTATACAAGGTGGTTGAAATATGGGTGGTGCAAAACTATAGTTACACAGAGTGAACATTTGAGTTATAGGACGGAGAATAATTACAGTTATACAAAAGGCTTTAAAAATTGTCAAAAGCAGTTGAATATACAGCAATTTAAAAAAGTTATATAGTTTGGAACATAAATAGGTGCTTCGACAAGGTGTTTGAAGTAAGGGTGGGGTAAAATTATTGTAATTTAGGATGTATCGTAAATTTGTTATATAAGCATAAGCAGTTAGGATATTTGAATTATAGGACGTAGAACGGGGTATAATTATAAACATGGTTTCAAAAATTTTAGAAGCAGTTCCATATACCGAGTGGTTGAAATAAATGGTAGAGTAAAATTATAGTCATAAAATTTGGTTCAAAAAGGTGAATATGGTTATATAGGGTAGACCATGAGCAGTTGCATAAATGGAATGCTAGATACATGGGGCGAAGTGAACAAAAAGTAAAAAGGTATACAGGAATAATTTTAACAATAGAAATATAGAAAGAGTCTATAGTGTGGAGATGATTTATATCTATATAGGGTGGTTTTAAAGATATCAGGAATGTTGTAATATTGTGTTGAGTTGAATTATAGTTGGACAGGGTGATTCAGAAAATGATTAACCAATAATTTATATAAGGGTGACCAATACACAGAAGCATATACAGTGTGGATGCAATATAGAGTGAATTAGAGTTACATTTATAGAAATTGGTCCAAATAATAAAACAAATAAAAAAGTTAAAATTTATTTAGAAAATATAGACAAAGAACAAAAATTAGAGAGGGAGAATGAGAGAGGAAGAAAGAAAGAGAAGAGAGAGAGAGAGAGAGAGAGAGAGAGAGAAAGAGAGAGAGATTGAGAGATACGAATACGCTAAAAATTTCAGTTGAATTGTACCTTAAATCACATAAAAAAAGAAGATATGTCGGAAAATAGTGATTGATTGCACACGGTTTCTAAATGGTTTTTATTTTAAGTCAGCCGAAGTCGGTTTATTTCTAAATACAAATTATTTTACTAACAAAAAGGGAATACACTACCAGAGGGTATAACCTGCTATTTGTTTTTGATAAAAATAAATTTGTAATTTAATAACTAAATTTGTGGTAAGTGAAGACAAAATTTTGTACTCATTTTTAAAGATATATACATATACCTTTTATGGAGAATGTGAATCGACATAGTCAGAGTTTATAGAGGCGTGTTCAAAAAACCGTCATTTTGTTATCATTTTATTACTACTGCCGTGTCTTCTTTCAGGACAGACCGCAAAATTCAAAATACCCAGAATATTTTCCTAAAATTTCAATAATTTTCTGGCACTCCATTGGTGTCGACTTTCTTTGCAAGTTGCAAATGAGTGTGTTATGTTTTTTGTTATTTTTTTTGCATAGCGCGGCAGGAGATTATACTTAAAGCTGTTTAGAGGATACGTGGCAAAAAATGATACTTATACCGGGTGTTCTAGATCACCCGTACACCCGTAATAAGATGCCAGAAACCCATTTGTTTAAACACTGACAATGTTTCCATGAGTAAAAGGGGCATGCTTCTATTGATTGGACGCAAAATAAACCTCCAGTTTAAAATAGGAGTGAAACAAACAGAGCGGAAGTTTTTTTCGTCAAATACAAGATGCGTATTTTTATAGCGGATTCGGACTCTTCGTTGAAAGCTCTCTTGTTCGAAATTTCAGTCCTCCGAATTACCTTAAAAAAGAAGAGCCTGTAAAGACAGCTTTATATACAAAACAAACAAAGTGCGACTTTAAAGAGTATGAACTTTTCAGCCGAGAATATATGAAAAATAAAAACAAAACTCACTTTCGGTTCCTTCCGGAAGTGGGAAATTCTAACCGGACATACCTTTTTCTTGAGCGATATATGTACATTTCAAACTTGGATTCGGACTATTTCAAAGTAAGCGTGGTAAGACAGAATACTTTGTTTCGAAATATCATTTGGTTTTTTTAATTTGAGAAAACGTACTCCCGGGACCAATTTTCCAGTTTCGGTTAGTACCAGAAGTCTGCCTTGATATGCTTACTTCTACATAGACTCCGAATCTGAAGTTTGGAATGTAAATATCTCGCTCAAGAATAACGTACTTTCGGTAAAAATTTCTCAATTCCGGAAGGAAGAGGAAGTGATTATGGCTTTATTTCAAGTATTCTGCATTCTTGGGTAAAGTCGTATTTTGTTTGTTTTGCATATAAAGGTTCAAAGGGCTAAAAATGCATTTGATAAAAAAAATTCAAACAAAAGATGTCGGTTTTTCAATTTAGAATCCGAATCCGCTATGAAATTATGCATATTTCATATGAAATAATCAACTACTGGTCTGTTTAAGCCACTTCTGGTGTAAACCGGAAGCTTATTTTGCGTCCTATCGGTAGAGCATCTCCCTTTTACCCATGGAAACGTCCGTTTATCAACAAAAAAAATAATAATATAAAAAATAGGTTGGTGGCATCTTATTGAATGTGTAGGGGTGGTCCTTATATACTTTTAACCTTAAAGGAGGGGCGCCCAGTCTCACAGACCGGCGCATTATTCCTTTTTTCTTATTTCACAGATATGTGGCAATATTGCTTGTCTCCGCAGAGTGGCTGCATTATTCAGTGTATTTCACCTTATTATAAATTGGGAAGTTATTGGGAGTGCGCGTATTGAGTTTTATTGATATTTTGGGTGCAGAATTTCTGTTTTTTCTTTGTTAATAGTTTTTTGTGAGGGTTTAGAAAGGTTATTATTTGACGTTATTTACTTCGTTGGCTTTATTTTTAACAAAAAAAAAATGTTTAAGAATCATGGCAAGTTATGAGGCAGAGCAAGCTCGACTTCTCCGTCTAATGGAGGAAGAAGAGTTATATAAAATGGAATATGACGAAGAGTTGGAACCAGAAGAAGAGGATTTTTTAGAAGAAAGAGGAGTTGAAAGCGAATGCGAACAAGAAATTTCTGATATTGAAGATTTGGTAGTACAAGGAAGGAGTAACGAAGTGGAAATGGAGATTTCGGATCATGAAGATTTAGAAGAAGTTTCTGGCAAGTTACCTATGTTCATTGGAAATAATAAGAGATCACAATGGTCAAAAGAAGTATCCAAGAGACATATTCGAATTAGAGCAGAAAACAAAGTAGTTCGTCCTACGACTTCGAAATTAGTTGTCAGATCACTGAAAACTCCCTTACATTTTTTCAAATGTTTCATAGACAATGACGTACGACACACTAACGTATATATAAGATCAGTGGCAGAACATTTTGAGAACCTAGGTTTTCGCGGTTAGCTGATTGTCCTTTTTTTTTCAGATATGGATGGCGTCATTTTTTCGAATTATTTTATTTAGGTATATATCTTAACTAACATATAAACAAAGTTCCGACGTTTCGCTCATTCTTGTATGGGCCTTTTTCAAGGATGAGAAATACAAATGTTGCTTATCTTGCGGCGAATACATTTGTTTAGTTTTTTTTCAAAAGTACATATTTTGATAATGAAAATGGTATTTTTACACTATACGTTTTAATAGTTAAACAAGGATAAAGTGTTCAAGTTTAGTGAAGTTTAAATGTATTTGTACATGAACCTTATTTGTGAGTGTTTCCATATCGGTTTCTCAACCAGACGCGCCCCCTAATATTCGAAATTTTCTCGGGCCTACTCTAGGTTTATTATTTAACAAAAGTTTACCCAAACTAACTAGTCAAAGTACTCAAGATATATAGCTATGTATGTCTTAGAAAAATAAACTATAACTATGAATAAAATGTTTTTTAAATTTATTAGAACAATTTAAATTTTTTGTATTAAATAATTTATTTTGATTACAAATATGCTGGTTAATTAATATTCTAAATATGCCCAACTTGGTTTACTAACTAAATTGAAAAATAATTTAAAAATATAAATTGCGACAATAATATCTAGTTCCTTTCCAAAATGATTATGCATATAAGTTTAAAATTTTAAATCATTTAAACCATAAAGCCGCCGAAATTCAACAAATCCTCCACATATACAAAAATTGTTAATAATTTCAAATCAAGTTTTGTAAACTTCAGTGAACCGTGGAGCATTCATAAGTAATTTAGTTCGTGCATTCATCGCTAAATGGTGAAGGGGATTTAAAATATCAGTAATTTTTTCAATATTGCTTAATCAACTTGGTTTATTAACCTCAGGATCCTTGAATTATTTTTGCATTTATATCAAATAAACCGAACGGTTTGTTACAAAGAGATAGTGGAAACTATTAGCTTTGCATAAAACAATGTAACTGAAAAAAAGTATGGGCGTTTCAACACATTCTTACATTATGACACTGATTTTCAGCCACTAAAGCTCTTTGTAATGTCCTTCCCGGCTATAATACTTACCTAACATTTTTTGTTGTATTTTAAATTAAAAATATTATTTAAGTCACACATATTCACGTTATAGCCCCAAAATCGTCTTATAATTTCTGCTGACAATTATAAATTGAACCCCCCAGAAGTTTATCTTAGGACAACAGAAAATTTATCGGTTTACTTTTAAAGGAACTTGGTAAATCGAAAGGTTCTCAAGAAGGGTCCCCACTTGTACGCGCGAGATGGGTCAAAAAATTAACCGACTTCAAGACAAAAATAATGATACTGTGTGTAAATAATTTGATCAAGTGTTATATTTTCCTGAATATCTTTTAATCAATTATTGCTAACAAAGAACCTTTTTATTTGATGTAAACTTTACGAAATCTGTTAAGTACAGTATACCAAATACAATTCTTTTAGATAAATTTATTTTTGGCACATTGGGGCAATGCTTGACAAAATTAATAGGTTATTAAGTTGAGAAACTGATTGAGAATTTGCTATTATTTGAGAACGAACTTAAACCACAAAATTGGAAAGCACATTATACACATAGATTGAAATCTAAAATTAATTTTGATAACAAAATCTCAATTGTTATGGCACAATAAGATAAATTTTATTTCAATCGTCACATACATTACAGAAATAAATAAGAGGATTTTATATAAAAAGTTTTTTTAACATACATCTTGTTTTCTTAGTCAGAATCTGACAAACCTTTCATTGAATTTTGTAGTATTACAACTACATAGGAATACGAAATGTATAATTCCAAGAATTAAAATTTTCCCATGTATAAATTTATGTATATACATACACAAACGATGAAACAAATCAATTTTATTTATCTAACAGTAACCCACCAAAAGATAAAATAATTGAATAGATTACTTTTATGAACAAATCCAACACAATGGCATGGAAAATTATAAATTGGCAAATTTTTTGATGTTATGCAATAATAATAACCTATTAGCTACACAAACATCATAAATGTAAATTTATATTTCAATAATTCAAATTTAGACTTCCTTCTAAGATGGCGAAGTGATCAGTTGTGTTGTGTGTGTGGATAGCTTAGGGGTTAGGTTTAGGAATCTAGATAAAATTTAATAATCTTCGGTCCTGTGTCATACATATTATCCCCAAAAAAAGCTTTGAAAGTGAATAGACGCTCAGGAAGTGATATTTGTGTTAGATATAATGATAGCCGGGGGTCCAAGGTTGCCTCACCTCAAAATTATATTCTTGGTGACGGGAAATAGTTAATTTATAATAAGAGTGGAAAACCTAAAAAGCTAATTTTATATAAGACTGGAAAAGAAAATGTTTCATTTCATCATAAGATAAAGTTGAGCATCAAATTTATTATTTCAAACAAAAACACTTGTAAATGGTATCAAGGGCCACCGCACATAGCCACTCCAGTTGGAGAAACCCCTAAAGAAGAAGAAGAAGAATTCAAATTTTAATGAAAATGTCATAAAACTCAGACTTTGAAACGTTTGTATTTTATATGGAATATACAGCATTTTTTTCATGTGTGGGGTTATATACTTAAGAATCCATACAAAGAAATCGGATAAATAATAAAAATATCAAAAATGTAAAAAAAATCAAAAATGCCAAAAAGGCAATATTGTAAAATCAAAACGTTACAATGTCAAAGTGTCAAAATGCCATAATAAAATTTCAATTACCTACCAAAAAGCCTAAAGTTTCAATAATTTTAAAACTGTCAATAATGTCAAAAATCTAAAAAATTCAAGAATGTCAAAATTGTCAAAAATACCAAAAATGTCTAATATGTTAAATTTCTCAAAAATTTCGAAAATGACAAAAAAATATCAAAAATGCTTTATGCAAAAAATGTTAAATGTTAAAAATGTCAGAAATTGCAAAATGTAAAAAATGTCAAAAATGTCAAAAATGTCTAAAAAGTCAAAAATGTCAAAAATATCGTGTCCAAAATATCATAAATGTCAAAAAGGTCGAAAATGTTAAAAAGGTAAAAAATGTCAAAAATGTTAAAAATGTAAAAAATGTCAAAAATGTAAAAAACGTCAAAAATGCCAATGTCATAAATGTTAAAAATGTCAGTGTTAAAAATTTCAAAAGTACCATAGATTTGAAGACGCGAGATGTAAGACCGACATCTAGCATTTTCGAGAGAATCAGTACACAGAGGTTCCGAATCTGGAGCCGTTCCGTGCAATTGCTGTTCTCCCTTAACTCCTAGGACAGAATGTCAGGATAAAATTTTTCAAGTTACTTCACCTGTCAGAGATATTGAATACTTTCTTCGAGGTGTACGCAAGACAAATATATATATATATATATATATATATATATATATATATATATATATATATAATATATTGTTTGTGGTTAGGGAACCTTCATCAGTTGCGCTTCCAACAATTGAATGTCGTCTCGAACTCTTCTTTATGTATTTGATACATTTCGTTAAATTTGAAGACGCGAAATGTGAGACCGACATCTAGGATTTTCGAGAGAAGTAGCACACAGAGGTTCCGAATCTGGATCCGTTCCGTGTAATTGCTGTTCTCTTGTGGGAAGCGCAACTGATGAAGGTTCCCTAACCATAGACAATATGTATTACATATATTGTCTTGCGTACAAAGGAATGACACCTCGAAGAGAATATTCAATATCTGTGACAGGTGAAGTAACCTGAAAAATTTTATCGTGACATTCTGTCCTAGGAGTTAAGGGAGAACAGCAATTACACGGAAGGGCTCCAGATTCAGAACCTCTGTGTACTGATTCTCTTGAAAATCCTAGATGTCAGTCTTACATCTCGCGTCTTCAAATTTAACGAAATGTATCAGATACATAAAGAAGTGTTCGAGGGTACATTCAATTGTGGGAAGCGCAACTGATGAAGGTTCCCTAATCAGAAACTATATATATTACATATATTGTCTTGCGTACAAAGGAATGACACCTCGAAGAGAGTCGTACTATAGATGTCAAAAATGTTAAAAATGTCAGAAATGTTAAATTTGTCATGTGTCAAAAATATGAACAATGTCAAAAAGCTTTAAAAATGTCAAAAATGACATAAACCCCATAAACATCAAACATATTCATAATGTCAAAAACATTAATGTTAAAAATACCAATTAGAACATGTGCGGTCTTCCAGATAAATATTAAACATCTAGCATAATTTCTATATAGATGGTTTCAATCAATTCAACATCTACATCTGTATAATTGTTTATTTGCAATATTCACTTTATTGAAACTAGTTTGATAAAATCTAGTTGAAAATTTATGCAAATCATATACGACTTAACTGCTGCAAAATTTGGTGGTGCCGTTGCTGAATTTAAGAAACACTATCATTGAATGTAATATTGTAATTATTTACAAAAATATCTGAATAACAATTCTTCATTATATGTGAAATGCGACATATATTCACGAAGAATTTTCAGACGTACGGCAATACTTTTTGATTTCTCATAATAAATTTCGTTCGCCAGGAATTTGCGTTCCTTTATAAACCTCAAATTGTGTCACATAACTCAGACACCAAAGATGAGCACATACACAAAGGAACGCTGCCAGATTTCTTTTTGTATTCATATTATTACACCTCTCTCGGTAATTGGTAGTACATATTACGACGACATTAGCTCAAAACGCGCCCGAGGACGGCCAACATCGTATATTTTATTCGCCCTTCAGAGAGATTTTCTTTATTGCAATTTTAAAAAGTGAGCTCCTCGCTGATGTCTTGCTGTAATTGCAGTTTAAATTCGCGCGTTCCCGAAATTTGCATCTTCATAATTCATTTTGGCCTATCAGAAAATTATACACGGCCATGCCATAGCACACATTTATCAGTGGATAATTTGTTCCGAAAATCATTCCGATGGCCGCCCGTTTGTACATTTTTTATAGGATATAATTAAAGGAAAAGCCAATTTTCAACACTTAAATCAGTCGATTTATTGCTGTGTGAAATTAGCGGCTATTTGTATGTATAACAGGAGCATTTTTTATGATTTTGCAAAACCGTTCGTTATTATCGGGTACTTTTGATCGTTGAACAACACCGTTAAAATGTTTTCGATGGTGAAGATGAACATCTCACATTTATCCTAAATTTTATAGATTCCAATCTACCGGCGGACAATCTTTCGAGAATCGAATCGAATATGATTAATTGAATGTACGAACTGGTAAATTATTGACCGACTTTCAAAAGTGAAACCGATATCATGATCAGCCGTTAAACAGGGCGGATATCACGTACAAGGTTTTGGCAATGACCTGATAGTGTTTGATTTTCTGGCTTTCTGCTATCTTTAATAGAAATCACGACTTTATTTGCCCTATTCAGGACCCTTTGCTTTGTCCTCATATCTTTCTGCTCACGCTGCTGGCCAGTTGCCATTTAAATGAGAAAATGGTACAAACTGGTAATGTACAAATTTAAAAAAATTTGGCATCTGGTAATTCCATTTTTTTCAGTCCAAAACCTTTATCTCGCCCGCTTACAGTTCCTAACTTCCAGTTCCTGTAGATCTCTTAGCACTTCCTCCAGGCATTGCTATCATTAATTCCCTGGTCGTCCCTCCTTCTCTGCTAAACAAAGCTTTTTTTCTAGCGAGGATAAAGCATTCTCATCTTAATACAATACTTGGTTTTTGGGCCAACTCGATTTCCTGATTTGTTCTTCTATACTTGACGTGACATTTAATTTCTCCGAATAATCTTCTTAATAATATACTTTCCCAAAACTCTAGTTTACTCTCCACCTTGTTTGCCATTGTCCTTGTTTTACACGCATAGATAGTGTCCCTTACTATTATTAATTATTCCTCATGTTATATTTGTTGCTTTTAAAATCCGAGAAAAGATACCTGCGGCTTTGTTTCCTTTTGCTAACCGATTTCTGTTGCTCAGTGTTGAAAAACAACAAACCTATAATATTTTACTCGCCATTACTACATTCTTTTCTGACAATTGTTATCTGGAGTTGTTTATTAGACTTTTATTGTAGATGGCACTTTCTCTAAGAATCAATTCTTGGAATAGATAAACCATACCTGTTGATAGTCGATCTCCTTGTCTCAGTTAAGCCATCAAGGCTAATTTTATTTTCTATTCTTCTGATTTAAAAAATTGAATTTCGGAAGCCGTTACTTTGTGATAGTCAATCATAGTGATCAAATTAAACTATTTCTTTTATTTTTTAGCACTGGATTTATTCTCCGTACTTGATAAGTTTCACACTCATGCGTCATTTTCAAACATATACACACTAATTAAAAAATGAAAAACTAAGTACTAAACCGTTTTAAACATTAATAAAAACTTAACTAATTATAAGTAAGAACTGAGCAAAGCAACAGCACATTAAGAAATGAAAATCTGAATACAAATAGAAATAGGATTATGAAGTTTAGATTTTTTGAGAATGGACGGATAGCGATTTTGAGAAATAATCTGGTCGTTAAGTAATAAACCCAAGGAATTTTTGAGATTAAAAAAATTGTATTTGTACTAAGAAACATGTTTGATAATAATTTCTGCTATAATTTAAAATTACCGTGTTTTTAAGTGAAGGGAAAGGGTGTCTTGTTTGCATTACGTAATTAGAAAAGGTTCAATCTGTATTTTGTAATCTATAAGAACGCTAATGTTCAGAGTATCTGGTAGAAACATTTCTTATAGTCATTCCAACATAGAAGCTATTATAGTCTGAAGATATAAGCTTATAAACTCCTAACCTGTTGTATATAATTTCCTTGCGCTTTAAAACATCATGACATGATCAAATTGTGGCCATTTTCTGACTGATGTTTCCAAAATAAGTTACAGAAATGTATTTTAATGGGTCCGTATTCGTAACAAAGGGATAAATACTTTGATAGGTTAGTTGAAGCTCTTTGCCTGTAAAATTAATTTCTTTATTAGGGTTGGACTAAAACCATTATTTGTTGCTATAGAAAATGCTCGATAAATCATGATTTTATACGCGGATAAATTATGACTTAGTCGACTAAAAGATGAATAGTGAATCGTAGTGTCTGTGAACGTAGTTTCTGTATGTATTAAAACTTACAGATTAATCCTGTCTATCTCTACTGTAAACGTAATGTTAGGGTGTAACTTAATAATAAAGGCTAGAAAAATGTCTAGTTGTCTAGAGGAGCCTGTAAAATAAACTAAGACGTCATCAACATATCGGTACTAGAAAAATATATGTTTTTCAGCTAAAGATGTATTCATTAATGTCTCATTTAAATTTGACATGAGAATATCGGTAAGCAAAGGGCTCAAAGGCGAACCCATTGCTAAACCTTTGTTTTGAATATATGTATATTATTAAATTTGCCGTAATTATGGCTAAGGCATAACTTCTTTATGTAAACCAGGATTCAGATGAGAGTTATTTAAAATATTTGAAAGCATTAATTTGTGGGGATATTCCTCTTTCTCTCTTCGTTCGTTTCGGAGCATATCCAGGTCGCTGGAATAGGTCGAGGTGGACCACAGATTTGGCCAGCTCGTTCGCCTGATTTAAATCCGATAAGAGTTTTCAACTTGAGGTCATTTAAAAAACGTTGGTTTATAGTGGAACTCCTGTTCAAGAAATATAATAAAGAAGAGTTAAGAAACCGCATTATTCTTTCATTATACAAAATTAGAGTTATGCAAGATTGTCCTGTGATTTTCAATCGAATACGACAATCTATGTGTTGACGTCTAGACTCCTGCGTAATGGCTGAAGGTCGCCATTTTGAGCACTTAATTTGATCTCTTTCATTTTCAAAGTTAGATATAATTGTTTTTTTAATGATTTTGAAATCATAATAGCATATTGCATTAAAGAAGGACTTTTTGTTTCTATGGTTCACATTTAATTGATTTTTTCTTAACAAAAACAGTGGCAGATACGAATGAAACCCAAG
This sequence comes from Octodonta nipae, assembly GCA_034190945.1. Taxonomy (NCBI): domain Eukaryota; kingdom Metazoa; phylum Arthropoda; class Insecta; order Coleoptera; family Chrysomelidae; genus Octodonta; species Octodonta nipae. Next base: position 13,603,573 of record CM067219.1, on the reverse strand, counting down.
AAATAAAAAAGATTGCAAATTCATAAGAGACTTATTTACAAATTGTAAATTGCTAGGGGCGATTACTGAAAAATAGTTGTACGGGCAGAAAGAACACGTGATCCCAGAAAAAGTACCACCCTGTACATTTTCATAACCGTTCTCTGAGATCTTATTTTGAAGACTTCATAGAAGTCATTAATGCTTCAAAATTGAACAAAATATCTCGAAAAATTTAGTAGTTAGAAGAAAATAAGACTAAAAAAGCTGAAGGATTTCAAACACCTTGTACATTCATAGGAACTTTTCGTCAATAACTCAATCTTATCTTTCGCACTTATTATTTTGTAAACTAGAAAAAAACACTAGAAGGAGATATTTAAAATATTGTTTTGGTAAAATATAGATGCAACAGTAAGGGGGAAATGATTTTTCAATAACGTGTTTGTCCCTCGAGGCTATCTAAACACTCCCCAACGCGTCTGGGCAATGATTCAGTAATGTGGTCTATTTCTTCTTGGGGAATACTATCCTAAGCTGCATACCTGTATTTCATGCCTTAGAAACTCCAAAGTCCGAGTATTTTACCTATCTCAAACATGTTCTATGGGTGAATGATCAGGGGAACTGGGTGGCCATGCCAACAGACTCACATGGATTTCTCCAAAAAAGTTTAAACTAAGTCGGGCAATATGAGGTCATTCACTATCTTGTTGAAATATACAATCGATGAGCCGAATGAGGACTACACACGGCTTCACCGCTTCCTGAAGAAAACGTTGCGCTATCATGTTACCACGAACAAAGTCTAAAGGTGACTCACTTCCATGTGCTTACTGTTCGGTGTACATGTTGCTCAACATCAAATTGAGGTTGACGTCTGCCTCCTCGTCTTCTTCTAACCCTGGTGCGGCCATCATGTAAACCCTAGCAGAATCCAGATTCATCAGGGAAGACTACCTGATCCCATTCCACCTTCTAATGTTGTCGTTCTCTGCACCACTGTAGTTGTGGCCTTGATGCCCAGCGCTGAGAGGTAGCACAAGATGGGGTTGATTAACGCTGCAGCCCAAAAGTCCTTATTCGGCAGCAAACCGTTCGGGTAAGTGTAATATTCTAAGTACAAGATGACCTTGTTCTCAGCCACACACCGAGTTGTCGAAAATCGATCCCTAAGGCCCGTTTGTTCAATACGAGTTTAAACCGAGATTATATGTAATCTCCGATTAACAAAAAAGTTTCATTGTACAATTCTAGATAAATAGTTAATCCTGAGTTAACTCTGGTTCAAAATAATCCTTCGATATTCATAGAACTAATTTGACGTTTAGAACGTTACTTTGACAGGTTAAATTTAACATATCAAGTTATGAATTATATGGTAGAATGTAAAAAATACATTCTTGGATTTGTTTACTTATAAACAATAGTGCTATTTGAAAATGTTGTTATGGCTGATTGAAAAGAAGAAATAACAGACCATGAACAATTTCTGGAACTAATTACAAATTGTTGAACCGTTAAGGAAGACACCCAATTCCAGAAAACCATTTGGAAAAATGGACTGAAAGAGATTTCGATTGCCGAAACATGTTATCATTTATTTAATAATAAATGACATAAAAAATCACTCTGACAGGAATCAGAGTGTGAGTGTACAATATATGGTACTACTAAGTTTAAGATTTTATATTACTGGCTGTATGACGCCTCTGACTGCATTGGCATTGAGAAGTCAACGGAATGTAGGATTATCCATAAAGTATCCCATGCTTTATCAAGTTTTATTAATATGCCTAATAGTGAAAATGATATCAGGCAAAAGATTGCCACTTTCTATGGCATTAGTAGATTTCCACAATACATTAGTGCTGTTGATTGTAGCCATATTCGAATTCAATCACTTGGTGGTGAAAATACTGAAATATTTCGTAATAGGAAAGAATATTTTTCATACAGTGTTCAGGTTACACCTGATGCTGAACTCAATATTCAAATTAAAAATGGGGTATATGATAATGCAGTATTAGTTGAGGACTGTGAACACAAACGTAGAAAGATGTTTTGGTGTTTGGAAAAAAACGTTTTCAAATTCTATCTCTTGGACTGAGAGTAAAAGCTGCGAGAGTTGAGACAATTGTTATAACAGTAACAGTTCTTCACAATATAGCTAATAATCTTAACACAAGTGAACCTAATGTTCCACCCGATATTTCTTCCTCGTGAGGTTTGAAATTCGTACTTCTCTTCCTAAATTTAGACATTTTCTTCTATTTACAGAATAATCAGTAAGTACAGATAAAATCATCTGCAAGTAGTAAGAAAGACCGGTATAAAAATACAGGCAGATTGTGTTGTTGTTGTGACTTTCAATATTGACAAAACAACATGAAACATCGAGAGAATATATCATAGACGAGGAATAATTAGTTTCATGAATTAATCCGTGGTTTACGAAATCCAGGATTATTTTTTGATTGTACAACAAGTCAAATCATTATCTTGGATTAAGATTTAAACCGGGATTAACAAATCCGGGAGTTAATCCAGCTTTGAACAACTGGGCCTAAAGGTTATAAGTCTTAGACGTCGATCTTGAACGTCATGTGTGCCATTTCGTCTACTCTTATCTGATTTTAGGATCATAAAACCACGTTTGGCAACATCTCATAACATTTTGGATCCCATCAAATAGTTTGTTTTTTGGTAATAAAAAAAATGCACAAAAGACTACATGATTAATTGATAAAAAAAGTTTACTTGAAAAACATTCACGAAACCAAATTTTAATCATTTACTTCGTTACTGTGGCATCTATGTTTTACCAAAACAATATTAAATTTAAACAAATTACTAGACGAAAAAAAGAAGGGTGTCCTTATTCAGGTTTGATGACTCAAAATACAGCAAATCTCCCTTAAAATAATGCAAGAAGCACTTGTGTTTGTCATTATAAATTTTGTAGATTTTATAAAGTTTTCATCATTTGGGTGTTAGGCTTGTTTCTACAGGAGTCAGGAGCGAAAATAATTCATGCGAGATCAGAGCTTTGTCGACAAGATCAAGAATGATATGTCGCCCCAGACAATTGACATTCCAAGGAACTCATCAACACGACACTAGTTGAATTGGAACGAGTCAAAAAATGACAAGTTTTTCATATCAAAAATGGATGGTTTAAATTCACAATCATGAGAACCTGACTCTTCATCATCGGCAGCGTAACAACGTCACTCACTTTCTCATATAAGTTGTAACGTGTGTACGTGAAAAAGGAATACTTTAATATGACATTGTATAAGGTTTTTTATTCGTTTTCGAAATAATACACATCACTTTCATTACGATGCGGATCGTGATGAATCCTATAAATAGCTTAGGGTGCAAAAAGTTCACTATCGGTATCTCAAGAACCCAATATATACGAGTTGTCTCATTTTAAATTTAAAATTGCTATATTATACGCTGGATAGACGAGCGGACATAATAATTCAAGGAATTTTGCTAGATGTATTTCATAAATATTGAAGCATTTTGCTTTTTTGCTCGGATATCTTGTTGCAAAAACGTTCCCATATGGTGTCTCCAACATGCCATCCAATTAATGAGGAAACGTGTTTTTTCATAATTGAGTTCCGAGGAATACGATCACAATACGATGCAACTGAAATGACTCATTCTGCAGAATACAATCATCTGATAAAATTAATTTGACGTACAATGTCAGCAGACTTGGATTCTTCAACATTTTTTAATAAACGTGTTTATTAGCAAGACCGTTAAAATATTTTTACCAACTTGTGTCTGTGTTCATCAATAACTATATGTTTAATTCAATTTTCATATAAAATACTTATATATATATATATATATATATATATATATATATATATATATTTATATCGAGTATTCGAGTAACTAGAAGCGAAAGCAGAAGGCTACGAGAATTATGCGAACCGACCTGAAGAGGGCAGATGTGACTCTGCCAAAACGTCGTCATTTTACCATGGATCCCGGCAGGGATCAGTTATCAACTACGCGGATGAATTCCCGGAAACAACCTAAAACATATATATATATATATATATATATATATATATATATATATGTTATATAAATAGTTATAACTTCTCCAAGACATATTGAATTGTTGTGGATAATACTTAATGATGATGTGAAACATAAAAACGAAAATACACTTTATTTTCACAGAACTACACGTATTTCGGCATACAAAGCCTATATCACAAAATAATGAAAGACTTATTCTAACTACACCACTATGTATATATACATTGGACTTTACCTAAATACTTACACAGAGCCATTAAAATGATTTAAGAGTGGGGATGGATTAAGATCTAATTGATTATTTAGTAGCCTACCTGAATATTTGTATTTGTTAATTTCTAGGGATTCTAATAAATTAATTTTAGTGGGATTAGTTTCTAAATGTAAAATGTTTACATTATCGTAAATGTTATGATTATCTTCTATTAAATGAAGTGTGTAATTAGTCTTATTTTTCTGTTCTTTGTCCTCTCACACTTTTTCAGCTATTTTTCTATTTATATGTTCAACATGTGGCTTGAAATTCCTATTGTTATTAATTGGTAAGTTTAACCTAATGCACCAGCCCTGCCTCCTTTCTCAATTTTTTATTTGCCATTCCCATACATTTGCTTTTACGAACATTAGCAAATAGAGAGTTTTTACTTAACCATTTCTACATTGAATCTAGTTTCATATACCACCGTTTCTGTAATCTGTTCAACGGCTTGAAGTGTATTAGATTTATTACAAAAGTTAACACTAAAAAAGAAAATTATTTTATTTCACAAATTCGCTACATTGCACTCAACACTTACTTCCCATTTAACTCTTAATATTTAGATAGTTTGTAAAAACCATTACTGCGTTTTTTTTTACTGATTTGAAAAAAAACACAGTTTTGTTTATTTTCGTCAAAACCCATAGCCTTAGCATCTTGTTGTCTGCTTGCATGACAATGGTGATCAGTGTCAGTGTTATTGTCGTTTGAATTACGTTAACTCTATGTAATAATATCAGAAAAATGGTTCATTTAACAGAAATGCACAAAATAGCCATTCATTAAATGATTGGTTAAGCAAATAACACACGGGCACAAATGGAAATTTCTCGGTTATTTCACGAAAATTTTCCAAATTTGCCACCTGAATCCCAAGGAACAATTAGCAAAATAGAAAAGCAGTTTCACGAGCTTGGTCATATAAGACAGATAAAAAAAGGAGCTGCCAATGCTTTAAATAATAATACGAAATTGGATAACGTGCTTGTGTTTCAAGAAAATCCACACAATTCTGGTCGATAAGCCCCACTGTTCAATGTTAGCAACACATCAATGTTTCGAACATTAAAGAAAAGTAAAATGCATCCCTATAAAATGATGAAACTCAGGAGCTCATGGAGGACGATTTCAATAGAAGAACGTATTTCTGTGAACAAATGACGGTAAGATTAGATAACAATTTGATCCAATTAGAAGATGTTTTGTTTTCTGATGAGAGCACATTACACTTCAAGGTCATGTTAATCGTCAAAATTGCCGATATTGGTCTAATCAGAATCCTCACTGGATGACAGTGAAACATACGCAATATCTTGAAAAAGTTAATGTTTGGACAGGAATTGTTGAAAATCATATCGTAGGTCCCTTTATTCATTGATGGCAACTTGAATAGAGATAAACATTTAGAACTGCTCCAAAATAATGTCGTGCCAACTTTGACAAACTTATATCCTGATCCAGTAAACCCAGAAGTTCCTGCCAATACAATATGGCTTCAGTAAGATGGAACACCGTCCCACTACAAAATCAAGGTCCGGCAGTACCTGAACCGAATTTTTCCAAATCGGTGGATTGGGAGGGGCGGATCGATACAATGGCCAGCACGTTCTCCTGATTTGATCCTATTGGACTACTTTTTTTTGTGGGGATATGTCAAAAGTACTGTAAAACTAAACCCCTCAATTTAGATGACCTAAAAAGACGAATCACGCTTGCGATTACATCAGTCACGTCTGAGATGTGGAGTAACGTTAGAAGACATTTCTATACCAGATTGGCATAGTGCCAAGACGTTCCAATTTTAAATGGATCCATGCGAGATGGAAAGGTTTGCTAATTCTGGGTTAGGGAAAATGGACAACAATCTGAACAGTTAAATCAATAAGGTAATAAATAATGTCCAAAATTAATTTTAAGATAGATATTTGATTTGTAATACTTGTTCTGTTTGTTATACATAATGAACGATGTATAACTATTTATTAGTTGCTTTTAGGTACCTAAATTTCGTGTTTCATGTTATTGAATTATTGTTAACATTATTTTTCTTTGCTGATAAACTCCTATAAAAAATCTCAAATGGAATTATTTGTTTGATTCTCCTTTTAAATGGAAAATACATGGCCTACTAGCAAAAAACTCAGCTTTTTAGTGTTTTTAGCATTTCTAATAATACCATGTATATTGTATTGTACATTATTTTAAAGGGAAAAAAATAACGAATAAAATGAAATAATAAAATACAGGGTGTTCCATTTAAAAATATATAATGTTGTGTAGTATCTTCAAAACTATACTCGGAAAAAAAAAGAGTACTCCACTGGATTCTATGCAAAATTTTCTATTAGACGTAGTTCTTAGCGCAAGAATATTTCTAATAACTTCGTAGGTATAGAAGGGGTCCAAAAAGTATAAATTATCAAAATCGCCCTGTTTCTTATAAATGGAAACACTTATGCAAAATCGGATATGGCCATCCTGAGTTTCACAAAAAAGTAGAACAGGTATGTGAAAACCGCAAGACTCTATCTTCAATAACAACCGAGTGACTTGGCAATCTCAACCAAAATGGGATGCACTGTACATACAACCAAATACAGGCTGAACTGATAACTTCTGAATAAATGAACTGAAACAAATCGTTCTGAAAATATTGTGCACCTATAAACATAGAAACATAGTCCGGGGTAAGTTAAGAGACAAAACATTTCTTAGTTTATTCGAATTAAGCTGGTTCATGCACTAATAACAATAATTAATATTTCCTTATAATCCCTTGTCGACGTATTTTCAACTGAAATCTCTACGCAATTAATTAACAATCTCGAAACTATTGCACGCTAATTATAGAAAAGCGCTTCCCTAGGAAAACGAGCACTCAAGAGGAGATAACAGATCCTGATAACAATGCCGGTTGCAAAAGTCATTATGCCTGCTAACAGAAGACATAAGTGGTAGTACTTTGTATTGGTAAATCCGTCACTAATTAAAGACACTGAGTAATTAACATCATTTCAACTAACACAACGTACAGGTTACTTCGACAATGTTCTTAGGCAACGCGTCGCATTGTGTCTAGATAGTCAGATGAGTAATTGATTTCTGCTAGTTAACACACTTCATCGATCAAACAGATAAAATCGGTAATGAGTGCATTAGTTGCTCAGCGCTGGTTGATGTCTCGTATAAGGATGTTGAGGCCGTACGGTAGCTGACAAAGAATTTGAAGAGTTCATTTCATGAGAGGAAATAATAAATGGTCTTCTATTAGCGGTCGCAAGAATTGCATTTCGAGCAACTCAATAAATGTAACACGAAATATTTATGTTTATGTTTTACGGATATGTAACGTTGAAAGTGGCACAATAGGAGTAAAAAGCGGTGACAATTTGTAAGAACCCTCTAGATCCTATCCTATGAAAACTCTGACTGTGAATCTTTAACAATTTTTAAAACATCTGACATTGTTTTTCGATATTTTATAGTATTTTTTTTTATAAGTTTCGACATTTTTTCACAGTTTTCATCATTTTTGATAATTTATGATTATTGTCATTTATGAGTATTTAGACATTATATATCTATTTTGGATGTTCATTTGGGTTTTAACTACTTACAATGGTTTCTGAAAAATACAGATAATTAAAGTAACTGAAATTCACAGTTTAGTACCTCAGATCAGTATGTGGAAACTACCCGGACCGCTATTTGCCGTCTCTCTCGCAGAATTAACTGAGAGATAGCAGGTATACGGAGTTGACAACTAATTCTCCTGTATAATATGTTTAGTCCAAAAAGGAGGAGGTTATCAATTCGTCGGCAACTTTTTTAATGTATGACCAGCGATTATTCAATAACGGCTTGGGTAATTTTGATGATTTGAACTGCATTATATTAAGGAACATTACCGAAAGGTCCCATATAATTGTCTATAACATGAGATTTACGGTTTTCTAGAAAATCAGAAAAAAAAGTAAATAAGGGACTACATTTCAGTGAATTTCAATGAATCTTCACTGTTTTCTCTAAAACGGCTAGGGGCAATTTGAATATTATAAATTGTATTCTACAAACATATGTTTTAGCTTCATTCCCTATATATTTCTATAACGTAAAACATACCTTTTTCTGAAAATCGGAAAAATATGTCCAAAAAAACTGTAAACATCAATGTAAATGTTAAGATAATTTCATCAAAGTATATCATCATACATGGTGTTTGTGATGGTTTTCATTTTGATTCATTTGAAGTCAGTTTGTTTTAGAGACGAACTTACGGGGCTTATAGTCGCCTGAAATGGCAGAAAATATTCCATTAGTTTTTCGAAACGAAAATTTGTTGAAATATAAAGTGAAATTGAATGAGTTTTATAGGGTGGTTGAAAAAATATTGTATTGGATGGCACATAAGTAGCTGCTTATACAAGGTGGTTGAAATAAGAGAGGAGCAAAACTGTCGTTATACATAGTGGATATATGCGTTATCGGACAGAGTATAATTACAGTTAGAAGGCTTCAAAAAATGTTGAATATACAGGCTAGTTGAAATATAAGGTGGAGTAGAATTATAGTCATGCAGAGCGGTTAAAAAAGTTATATAGTGTGGAACATAAGTAAATGCTTATACAAGGTGAAGTAAGGGTGGTGTAAAATTATTGCTATTCAGGGGTATCAAAAATTCGTTATAAAAGCATTAGCAGTTAGGATATTTGACGACGTATTGGGTAGTACATAAGTAGTAGTACATAAGTAGGTAGTACATAAGCAGTTGTATATACCGGGTGGTTGAAATAAGTTATATAGTGTGGAACATAAGTAAATGCTTATACAAGGTGAAGTAAGGGTGGTGTAAAATTATTGCTATTCAGGGGTATCAAAAATTTGTTATATAAGCATTAGCAATTAGGATATTTGACGACGTATTGGGTAGTACATAAGTAGTAGTACATAAGTAGGTAGTACATAAGCAGTTGTATATACCGGGTGGTTGAAATAAATAGTAAACAAATTAAAAGAGGATTTCTTTCATTCAGACAATGAACACTTATTCTGGGAACAAATAAAAAATCGTAGACAAAGGAAAACTGAACCCATAGCAGTATATTGCAACATTATTTAGTAGACTTTCACGTCCAGCCCCAGAGATTTCTAGAATAAAACATATTAAACAGGGCCTTTTACCTGAATATATCAGCCAATTGGCTTTAGTGGACATAAATTCAATTGACCAACTTGATTCTCTTTGTAAAAAACTAGAAGAAGCAGCATATTTTAAAAAACAAACAACAGTCACCATATCACAACATTAAATTTTAATAATAATTCCTCAAGAGAAAATTATTGTTATAAAATGTGAATTTTGTTATATAGGGGTAGACCATGAGCAGTTGCATAAGTGGAATACTAGACATATGGGGAAGTAAAATCATAATTTAAACAATTGAAAAATAGAAAGTCAATATACTTATACAGGAGCGTTGCAATATTGTCTGGAGTCGTATTATAGTTGTAGGGGGTGGTTCAGAAAATGATAGACAAAAAAGTTATGTAGGGGTGACAAATACACAGAAGCATATACAGTGTGGATGCAATATACAGTGAAATAGAATTACAGTTATAGAAAGTGGTCCAATAATAAAACAAATAAAAAAATTCTTTGGAAAATATAGAAAAATAATACAAATTAGGTAGGGAGAAAGAATGAGAGTGATAAAAATACTTCAAAATATTCAATAGAATTGTACCTTAAATTATATTATATAAAAAAATGTCCCAAAATAATGATTGACTGCACACGGTCTGTAAACGGTTTTTATTTTAAGTCAGCTGAAGTCGCTTCTTTTTTAAATATAAATTATGTATGATACTTATCTGCGTGATGGGACGTTTCGATTCCTTATTAGGAATGTTTGCCAAATAATATTTTTTGAAACATTTTGTATAGCATATAGCGGTGAAACATTAAGACCTTTACAGATTAGAAAAAAAAAATCTAATACAAGGTCTCAACAAGACATATAAACAGATCAATGTTGGCAAACCATGTACTCACGGATGATGGTATACATTAAATGGACTAAAATAATACAAAGATGTTACTTACACATACAAAAAAGGAAGGCAACTTCTGTAGAGCTAGGTTATCATAGCAACAGTTCCTGGCAAATGAACATCAGAAAGGAATCTTCAAAGTTATTTTAATCAATTAATTGACAGTACGAGAAAAGTCAAGCTCTACGAATATTATACAAATTGTTTAAAAAAAAACTTTGTTCGACATTTCCTATTTTATTTTGTTATGCTTCTATTTGTTTGTTTATCCTTAAAAAAATATAAACTAATTTTAACCTTTTTTATGGATCGTTGTTCGTTAAAAAATAGTCTATCCTATGAAAGTACGTAAGCTACCACAGCAGTCATCAATTGATTCACTAGTTTTCCGAGATGTTTTGCCTTATCTTCCGAACGTTTCGTCTGCAACTGCAGTAGGCCTTGACACCGGCATGGACGTAGTTGATACTTTGTTGTATGCTGATTAGCCAGAGAAAAGTGTGTTTGCGGAGACTACGAGCTTAGTGGAGTGTTTGGGCATTACGTCGGAGTAATGGATACCAAACTTTGTTGACTTTTAAGCCTTGACGTTTCTTATGCGAATTGTTCTAGTTTTTCTATATGTTGATAATTTCTCGCTGTCGATGGCAATGGTCGTTGGGTGTATTTGACACAACTTCCAGATGAGAACAGAGGGATCACTGGCACTTTAGGAAAACGGAGCATGTGACAAAGTTGCGATCTATGATTTTATTTGGGGCAGGTAGGTTGTTCTCAAATTCCGAGATTGCGGTTGCTCTTTTATGTCTTGAATGTACACTCTAAATAAACGGGTAAGTCATTTAGATGATCTGGTTCCCAGATTCTGTTTGCACAATTCACAAGGGTCTTGTTAACAGTCTGGAACGACCATTAGAATGTCTATGAAGATAGTGATCTGCGTGTGAAAGGTATCGGTGTACATTATAGCCAAGGGAAGCATTGTGATATTTCGTAAGTAGGATATCCAGAAAAGCCCTTTGGACATTTATTTCTGTTTTCCACTGATGGAAGCTGTTCAAATATCGTGTGAATTCTTATAGTAGATCCTCCCCGTGATACTAAACCACAAAATTAATATGTAAATAGCGGAATCAACACTAAAGTCACAAAGAAGCAGCTTTTGCTCCGAAGTTTTTCATTTAAAAATTGCCTACAGCCATACTATAAGGACTTCTTTTGGCCACGCGAATCACTGGTCATAAAACTATTGATTCCATTGAAAATAGGTTGTGGTAAGAACATGTCAAAACAGATCAGAACATTTTGTTTCGTTCGAGGTGTTTTGCAGCTGCGGAGTCGTTTCATTTGTTAAGACCGTAGAGAACAGTGAGACTAAGACTCCTATAACAATTTAAATGTCGGAAATGTTTAAAATTTATTTCCCACTTTAATTTAATAACTTATTTCAATTGCAAACCGATAAAGTAGTGAAAACATTTCATACATAATTGGTCAATAAATATTCCAAATATTGAATCTGTACGTATAAACGCGAACCCAACTGATTTATATTTGTTGGATTTGATTTACAATCCTCGACGACTTCTAGTCGTTCAACAATAAAAATATTTCGATACGTAAAAGCTGTGCTGCGGATAATGAGGCGCCACGAAATGTGAAACCTTCGCAGTATGTTCGCCTCATTAAGGTGGACTGTAAGAGAACTTATTAATTATTTGATCCCTGCAAGAAAATCCAAAGCACGATGTTAAATGTTGCATGAAAGAGCCTGAAATTAAGTCATTATATAAATCATCGGGCTCGCTTATTACCGACAACTTATTGTTGTAATTGGTTTGGAATAGTTTAATAAGATGCGGTCGAGTAGGGGGAAAGCTGACTTAAATATTGCGGCGGTACAGTCGTAACACTTTATGAACATTGTTGGAATGGTGAAGGCGGCTGCTAATATTTGTCCCTTGGGGCGTAAGATCGTATGTCACATGCACTTTTGAAGTTATACAGTTGAATATTGGTTAGTTATTAATTATTAAAAATAAACTCAAATTTATGTGTATTGATTTTTTGAAAATAATTAATTTGGTCAAGTGCAAGTTGAACTCGTATACTAAGCCTTTCATACAATGTAGATGAATCAAAGTATACTGGGTGTCAATTAAGTTCCGGGACGGCTGAATATTTGCTAAAGTACTTCATTTGTGGAAAAGGACAAGGTCATTCCTTTATTTATCACATAGAGCCTTTTTTATTTTATCTATTACATGATTTTTATAAAAATATTGTTTAATTTTTTAGTTGGTCAACAAAATTCCGATTAGGATTTTTAGTGAAGCCCTTCGTAATCTTTGAGTGAATTTTAGTCTAAGTAGTTTGGAAGATAAAGAGTAGAATAGGTCAAATTTTAAATAGTAATTTACTAAATCTTTTAAATAAATAATTTTAAAAATATAAATAAAATATATTTGGACTTTATCAAACAAAATTTTATTTTCCAGTTAAGTTTATAAATTACTGTTAAAAATTTTGTTATGTTAAAGGGTCAAATTTGAATATTTTTTAATAACTTTTTGACAATTTTCTTTAAAAATATTAATAAAACATCTTTGTGTTTCTCATTCTGGAACTTGAAATATATTAAATGAAATTAAACTATTTATTTTAAAAATATTTAAAAAAAATATATTTGTGTTCATTTGATGTATTATATGATGCGTTTGAAAAAATAGTAATTTATAATTTTTCAATTAATTATATAATTTAGCCCCAAAACTAGAATTAGGAGGTTTTCCTTATTTTTCCTGTAAACAAAATTTTAAGTTCAGCAGTTTCGGAGATAAGTGGGAATGATCGATTTTTTAAAATTATTTACCTCAGCAGTAGCTATAAAAATTTCTTGATTTATAGTAAATACTCCTGATCGGGACACCAAACTATCCCTATACTGGTAAAAAAATGTAACCTTTTTCCGTTCAGTAGTTTCGGAGAAAATTGCTGTGATGTTAAAAGCGGAGTGATATTATAAGGATATCTGTACATTGTATATACGGAAACCTAAAAATTATATTTAATAAATTAATTAATATGTGTTTCGATATGACAGATTTACTATTTTTTTTGTTTTGTCACAAATTGCTACTTAATGTGCATTTTTTAATTATTGATAGGTCTGTGAAAAATTGAAGTCAGTGGTATACCAAACTGTTTATAAATACATGATATAGTCCCCCCTCGTATCTTTTTAACATTTATACTTACAGATGAAATTTGAAGGGTGAAAATAAACTGTTGAAACTTCTCCGCTAGTGCCAACAGGTGATGTAACAAAAGTAGATGATGTCAAAGGGCCACTGTGGCCACTAATTTTAAAAAAATCTTATGGCAAATGATAACTCATTTGAAAGGTACCAAAAATACCTACTAACTCTGTTCATGTTTATGCCAATTTTGATGGATAAATTACATAAATACTAAAGTTATTGTTTCAGGTTTAATTAATGAAAACTGTTCTGTCCATCATTGCTTTGATTACAAAAATGATTTTTAATTTTCTAATAAATGTTACTTTACAAAGTTTTAGTAAAAAGTTTATACCTGAAATATTTATATGTCGAAACAATCTCAATGAAACGGAATTTTTATTTAATGGAAGGTACCTACATCGTACTATATAAGGGGAGGAATACTTTTCGGAGGTTTGAAGCAAATGGTTGTGTAAAAGATGCCAAACTATCTGGTCGACCAGTAGTTAGTGATGATACAAAATTCGCATTATCGCACAAATGGTAGTAAACCTCACTTCCTCTACAGCTAAAGTTAGTCAATGTGTCATAGGATGTTGGTAAAAAATTTTTTTCTATATAAATTAAAAATGGCGCACCAACCTTTAGCTGACCACCCCTACAGTAGACTGGAATTCAGTGCAATTATGACCCATAAAATTAAACGAAACCAATATTATACAAAAACCATTTGTTTTAGTGATGAAAGTCTTTTTCCCAAAATGGAAATGTGAATACATAAAATGTAAGGTATTGGAGAAATCTTTCTTTTCAAAATGTTCGAAACATTTTACACATTCACATGCCGCACTCTGAGAAAATTCGAGTCGCTTAAAAGAGTTTCGACTTTTTTATCAAATACTTTGCTCATGTTTTTTTTGTTGTCTGTACTTTGCAAACAGGGTTCTAGGTTTAGGTGCCAGTTTATTGTTTTAGTTATTACTCGCTGCTTTTAATTTTTACTCTGTTCTTCTTTAACTATTGTTGTAGTAAATTATTTCAACAAAGCATGTTCTCAGTTTGTGAAACTTCATTGCATGCAGTAATTTTTAAATACTGAATCACACAAATCAGGTGTATTGGAATGTGATGACCTTTGATATTTATTTAAGGGCTTCAACGCGAGCGAAGCCGCTGGTAAAAGCTAGTATTAAATAAATTAAAGTGAATCGTGTAACAAAGTTTTGTAAGGTAAATGCCTATATAATTAATTTTATATAGTTTACCTTATCTTCGTATCATAACCGTTCTTTCGCATAGAAATGTCTGTATACAAACTATTGCACCTTCTACTTATTCAAATACCATCCAAACGCAATTACCTTCCTTGAGTACTATAAATGCTACATTATTGTATTTTGTTATCTATTTCAATCATTCTTTATTGGCTACCTAGATATACCGATACTTCTGCAATTCAACAAAACAAACAAACAGACAGGGATCTTTCACAATATGACAAAACGAAGACCGATGAAAACGATTATTGTAAATCATAAGCCCTTGCGTTGCATCTCGATAAACTCACATTAATGCTATTCCCTCTGAAATTATTGCTACTTGTAACTATTATACAAGGTGCACGTATCGCTGGGGCTAATAAAATAAATCTAGTTGTTAAAAATAATGTGAAATTGTGTAGCAATATGGTTTTATTGTTAGCATTATAAATTCCCAAGAGGAGGAATAATGATTGATTGTCGGATAGATTTTGTTTGATGTGACTGTGTATGAACTGACTTCTACGTGTAGTATAGAAGGTTATTTTTTGTAAACACGTCATGTTGTTGACACATAATTTGTTAAAAACACCATTGTATAGGGATTCCAATAATAACATCAAATCTTTAAACGGAACATAAGGAAGATTACAGGTATTATCTACTAATACTATGAGGAAGATTCACGGAACAATGGCCGCTATGCATGAAAATTTTGTATTTGTGGCGGCCATTGTACCCTTATATGCAGTGGCGCTACCATGCGGTTGACATTCCGTGAATCTTCCTCATAATACGAGCAATGTTTTTATATATATATATATATATATATATATATATATATATATATATGTATGTAATTGAGTTCTGGAAAATGGCTTTAACGATTTTGAGGAAATTTTCCCATTTGGAAGTTTCGATGGATAGAAATCTATTGGTAAGGGTCTCATCTTTGGGAAAAATCGTTTTACTGAGAAATTAAATTATTAAAAAATTATTGACAGTTTGACAATCAAGGCGGCTGCTTTATAATTTCAAAGCGTTCATATTCATATAGGGTGATTTGGTAACCTACGTAAGAGTGAGACTCCTGTTGCAAGAATTTGGTGACCTATTTGAGGGTGAAACTTTTTTAAACATTCTTTCAATAAAAATTGTTTTTGTATGTTGCGAACATGTAACTATATTATGCCTCTGTCATATTTTCCTAGCATTATATTTTTATGCCTAGACATTTCAAGTTTTCAAGGTGAAAAAATTAGCACAGTAGGCTATTTTTGGATGAGTAAGATCTCATGGTTTCGCATGTTAATTTGATGCATATAATATGAATTGGTGGTGTAAAATTATAATAATACAGTGTCTAACAAAATATGGTATGGCTAGAAAAGATAATTGTGTACGGTACCCCATAATCAGTTGGAATGATAGCTGACATACAGGGAGGAGTAAAAGTATTGTTATGTAGGTCGCTAAAAAATGTTAATAGAATGTTTTACCTATAGGGTAGCTTATTAGCATTTGCATTTACATGGTGGTTGCAATATAGGATGTACTGGAATTATAATTATACATGATGGTTGTGTGAAATTATAGTTATACAGTGAGATATAAAATATGTTGCATTAGGTAGCCTGTAAAAAGTTGCATATATAGGTTGGAGTGAAATTATAGTTATTCAAAGTGTTTACAAAAACACAATATAAATGAAATAATTTGGAAACAAAAGCGTTTGTAGAATGACCAAAAGCGGTCGCATATACAGGGTTGTTGGAGTACAGAATCGAGTGGAATTGTAGCGTGATTAAAAATATGTTAGAAAAAATATTTGGATGGGTTTTTCATAAGAAGTTGCACATATAGGATGGTTCAAATATAGGGGGGGGGGAGTTGAATTGTAGTAACACCATGTAAATGAGAAATGTAAGAAACAAATATTGTGTTAGGGGAGTTTAAATTAGTTTACATAGCAAATGCCAGATTATTTGGATATATTTACGTTTATAATAAACCTTGCATTTACGAGTGAAGCTCGGTCAGCCAGGTACTTATTATTATGTACACAATTACAAGAACACTTAAAACTAATTTATTTCATCTACCCTGCTTTGCTCAGATACATCTATTTTTGTGAAGTAAATTTTAATTATTTATTCAAGCATGTGGTGGATTATTTTGAACTGCGTAATATCTTCTACATTTCCTTAAAACATTTTGGCTTATTCACTTAGACTAAGTCAACCACATGATTATGACAGCAGATGAAATGAATGAATGATGAAAATCATAGGGTTTATGGTCTGTTTTCCGTTTTCTCAATTCACTCGTTTGAGAATGAAATGTTCAGGAGCTCTCTGACGGTTCGTCTATAACGGGCTGGACAGGCATCTTTTTTGAATTTTTTGACGAATTTAATTGGTGTCTTCCATTGTGATTTCATCTAGTAGGATCGATCATCCCTCATTATTTGGAACGCTACATTGATTATTTCCCATAATTGCTCCTTGGTGTCTATTTCTATCTCGTAAATGAAGAATTTTTAATGAACGATTTATTGATTTGATTAGATGAAATTCATTGGAAGACAGACTAATAATATTAAAAAAAATTAGAAGTTCTCGATGTGCTTCTTCATTTTTTTTTGTAATGTGATACAGTGTTTACCTTTATCACTTTTTTATGGAACCTCGCCATTTTTCAACCTATAATTTGTGTCAAATATCAAATTCAGATGAGCAAACAAACATCATAGATTAGACTTAAGTTTATTTGCTGAAGATGCAGTGAAAAATAAAAAAATTACGACACTTCAAATGTAAAAATCTGGCTACATAATATGGCACATAAGCCCACCGATCTGCCCTCCAAGTTTGTCGAACATTCTACAGAACACCCTGTATATTACAATTGATAAATTGTAGACTTCTGGTAAAGAAGGCAGGGCAGCCGAATATGTATGTGTGTCCTAAGTTTAGGAAGAGTATATTATAATTGTGAGGTTTTCCCCGCATAGTGGAAATTGTTAGTTGCAATATTCCTCATTATTTAAAGGACGCTTTGAAAGTAATAAAAGATGCTCTTAGAGTGAATAGATTCATCAATATAAACGACTGGTGTCTAGTCAATAAGATTGTTCTGATTAAGACCATAATAATCCCTAAAGACCCTAAAGGCTACCCTTGGATGATGACGAAGAACAAATTATAAGATAATTTATAAGTTATAAGTATAAGATAAGTATTGTGTGGGACTAGGGTAATACCAACCCAAAATATATGTCCTATGTCATCAATACACTTTATAAAAAAAAGAAACAAAAGTTGTAGGCTATGAATAGTTATAAAAAAAATCATTATAAGATAAAGGGGTGGATGTAGTACTTTGTAATGCGAACGGCCCTTTTCTCACAATACACCTTTTATCGTGAGCGCTTCCAGGTGCAGGTGCACAATTCCAAATTAACTTAACTAAGTGAGAAGTATTTCAAGTTGAATACGATCTACTTTCTCAACATCAGACACACATGCATTATGCAAAACAATGGTGAGTTATCACAAGTTGAGGGCATTAATAGTGCGACGGGCATTAGTGGAAAAGCAAGCGCCGATCAACATGTTGAGAAGCGCAGAATAATGGACAGCTATGATCAATAGCATTGTGAGTTGCGAGCATGTATTGTTTGCTTTTCTTGCTCCTTCTTCTTCTTCTCTTCGATTCGAAGCCATCGATGACCGTGGGAAAAGCAAAGTTAAGTCAAGAAGCTAACCGATGCTTAGTTTAAGTGGCACAGATCAAAACTGATGATACAATCGAGTGTGTTTTCTTCAAGTGAATTAGACTACGATAGGCCATTGGAAATAAAAGAAGAAGAGTAACAAGGAGCATTATTTGAACATTTGAACGTGCTTGGAGTATCTAGTGTCATCGATGCTTGTTTGTTTAAGAAAGGCCGTGCCCAGCCAGCTTGATAAAAATCTTATGATTATTCGTTGTTGAGACTTTTTCAGAAATTGTGAGAAAGTCCAGCTCGGCATTGAAAATCATATACGGTGGTCTGTACTTCACAGGTTGAGTGAAATATAGGAGCAGATTTTGTTATTAACAGTAGCTGAATTGATTCAGCCTATAGTGTTTTACACTCATTGTGAAAATAAACGACAGCTCATTTAAAGGTCATTTCCACAAATAAATTAAAATTGTTCAACACGATTCATATTAATAATGGCTGAACTATAGAATTGATTCAGCCTATACTGTTTTACTTGTAAATAATGAAAAAAAACGGCAGCTCTTTTAAAGATTATTTTCACAAATTAAGATTGAAACTGTTCAACGCTATTCATGATTGTACATAACTTAGTAAAGAGCTAGTTAGTTGTATTATATAGTGTGAGAGGATTCAGTCTTACTCCTCTGTTAACTTATATATTTTAAAGAATTCGTGACGCTGACCTGGTATTTATAAAATCAGATTCTTGAAATTCAACATAAAATCCACCGTGGTCTGCTTACAATTGCTAGGTAGCTGCTTTTCATCGGGAACAATAAGGGGTGTGGGTAGGATATTAAAACACAAAATTTATTTTTATTAAGGACGCCATTTAGTTAAAAAACCTTTAAGTATCTTAAAAACCAAAAAATAAAATGAAGTTGTGATATTATTTCACACCGGCTGTATTGATACTGTATATGTTCCTTCTGAATGAACTGTTTCGCTTTCTCAAAAAGAATATTATGTGTATACTCTCTTCGAGGTGTCATTCCTTTGTACGCAAGACAATATACATGATATATTATATATAATACATATTGTTTCTGGTCAGGGAACCTTCATCAGTTGCGCTTCCCACAATTGAATGTCCTCACGAACACTTCTTTATGTATTTGATACATTTCGTTAAATTTGAAGACGCATGCAAATGAATGACACATCCACGAAGTATGGATACAAGGAGTCCGAACGTATTGTTAAATAAATGGTAGCATTTTAGGGGATAGAATGTTTTGCCGGTAGAGCGAACCACTTTTGAGGAAGTACTTGTTTAAATTCTTACGCGGGTAATCTTGTTGATACTGACAGCTGACAAATAAATTAATGTTATCAACAGGTCTTTAAGAATCAAAATTATAATTCATCTTTTGTCTCTACGTGTTAAACTATTAAACAAACCGTAAGTGAAGTAAAGAATTTAAACATAGTTTCTGAAAATTAAGTATTAAATATAAATTCAAAAATGGTTAAATACCTATTTATTTCAGTATTACAATGCTTGATAATAGCAAAGTAATTAATTGATTACAATCAAATATATTATTTATTAATCGTATTAGTTATAAATAAAAGACGTTTAACATTTAAATACCAAACAATTTAGATTTGACAAATACACTAGTGGAAATTTCTCTTCATATTAAAAAAGTTTAAATTATTATTTAAGATGATTAATTTTCTTTCTATTAATAATAACCGTAAGTTACAGTAATTTGGAAATTTATAAATAAAATATTTATTAACAACACTGATGTTTAATATTATTTTTAGGTTACTCACTTTCGGCACTTTGAATATACCCACTTTAGCCACATTTCCACTTGCCTTTCGGCCACTGAGGCAACCATGAACGGCACAAACCTTCCCATTTTTTTATTAAAACTATTTTTAAACAATTACATTAATATGTTATACTTAGTTTTATAGTTTTAATAATTTCGACACTCGACAGCGCGTATTTACGTTTGATAATAGTAATAACATCGGTACGTTCTGAACATTTGCGCAGCTAGTGGCAGAAAAGAGAACTATGATCTGGGTTTAATATTGTATACCATGAATACTGCGGAAAAGCCTATACCGTTCGGACTCCTTGTATCTATACTTCGTGGACACCCCGCAGAGAGTATTCAATATCTCTGACAGGTGAAGTAACCTGAACATTTTATCGTGACATTCTGTTCTAGGAGTTAAAGGAGAACAGCAACTACACGGAGTGGCTGCAGATTCGGAACCTCTGTGCGCTAATTCTCTCGAAAATCCTAGATGTCTTACATCTCGCTTCTTCAAATAATATCTGTGCTCAAAATTTTCACTTGTGTTCACTTAAAAAAACTCTAACAAATCGGTAGACTCAGGTGTAATCAAAAATATGCTAAATGTAGACAGAGGAGAGTTTCATTAAAAAATAAAGAAAAATATGGTGTACAAAAAAATGATCAAAAAATGCAACACTTTTTATAAAGATTAAATTTTGAATTTCTATTATTTCAATAATAGTAAAAAGAAATGGATGTCTTTACAAAAAATTAAAAATCAAAATGAATTTATTTACAAACGTTACAAAAGTGAAATTGAAAAAAAATACTCAACTATGATCCTAAAACAGTTTTGCACCCTAACTCCAAACCTTTATTTTAAACACTCAACGCCGTTTCAACAACTCTAAGTTGTCATCATCAAGGAGCAAACCAAACTAAATCGAAAAACAATTTTCCAGGTATTAATTAGAGAAAATTTTAATTAGATTAGATTGGCTTACTCCTTGATGATAACTTAGAGTTGTTGAAACAGCATTGAAACAGCAAGTTTTGGGGTTAGGGTGCAAATCTGTGTTTTTACGTTTATGATCCTATAATCAAAATGATTTGTTCAAAAATATATCGGTATAATCTGTCAACAAAATAAACCTCAACTTGTACGATGCTATTAGGGAATTCCCTTTTACCATATATACATCACAATTGCTATTTGGACTGTATTTCTTGAATTACTATTCTGGAAAGTCAACGCCAATTACTTCACCAATCCTCCGCCATCAAAGGGAGTGTACTTGGTCCACTAATAGCTTTGTAGTAAATGAAACCCTTGAGGTTAACTGCTAAATAGCCATTTGAGAAACAGCTAATCTCCTCCATAAAATTACCAATCAAACTCCAAATACATAACTTTCTGCCACCTAAAGTTGCAGTGAAATACAAATAAATGGGGCCAACTCCAAACTAATATGCCCCGTTCCATAGTAGGTGAACGATTCCAATATACAGACAAAATCCCAACCTCAAAGAAAGATCTCCATGTAAAAGCAAAATTCCAACCGAAAGAAAAATCTTAACGTAGAATAAAGATCCCTACGTAGCACACTAAAATATA
This sequence comes from Octodonta nipae, assembly GCA_034190945.1. Lineage (NCBI taxonomy): Eukaryota > Metazoa > Arthropoda > Insecta > Coleoptera > Chrysomelidae > Octodonta > Octodonta nipae. The sequence goes on along the minus strand of CM067219.1, from coordinate 13,581,568 downwards.
ATATATTTTACATAGTTATGCGATATTTCGAAGAAGACGAAGAAGAAAGTCTTTTTATTTCTAACCCTTTGTCTGTTCTATTGATCAAACGATATTCCGAATATGCAGGGTTGAACGAAGGAGGACAAACTAATATGGGAATAAAACTGATAAAGTGTCTAGCGGACGTTTTCAAATAAGAAGTTCAAGAATTGGCCAGAATGGCGCAAGTGTGACGAAAGGATATGTTAGGTAGTTAGGAATTGTCAATGGATTGAAATGCACAAATCCTACATTTAGAAGTGAAGTAGCTGAAAAAGTGAGAATGATGTAATTATTCGTAACAATCATAAATATAGTGTAGAAAATCTGTTATTTGAACTTCTATTTGTAAAGGGTTGTCTCCGTTTTTTGTAATCTCTGCAAGTGATATGTGTTTATAGTGTGTTAATTGGGAATAAATTAATAAGTATGTGTCCCAGTTTTAACTTTTTATGAAACTCATTGATTTTATAGTTGTTATTTTGTTATAAAATTTTTTTTGGAATAGTTAAAGAATGGAAAAAATTTTTATATTTATAACATTTTTGTATTTGTTAACAAATAGATGTTGGTGAATTGATGTAAATAAATATTATTTATTTTTACAATCTTGTGTTCGTATTACATATTTATTTTGAAAAGTGTCCCTTTACAAAGTTGGTGTTTCTACTTCCTTGTTCACCTCCCTCTGGATAAAAGGTAATTAACAATTCTTTTCATCACTGAACAAACTCCTATAATTAAATTATCTCTTCTGTTATCATTATGGAACAAATTTCACTTGTATTTTAGTCTAGAATAGTTTTTTTTCAAGGATTCTAACATTTTCACAAACTGGTTTTCCATATATTTTTTCATGTCTAGTTGGACAAAAAGTTCCATTAGCTATTATTAAATGACTATTTTTGGCATCTTTCTGCGGTAGTTGTATTTTAAATATTTCCAAAGGTACGCCTGGTGAATGCCCCGGGGAAAATATCTTCAGAAGTTTGTTGAAGTTCTCGAGTTGGTGGACGATGCCATAATCAGCTTAGTAATTATGTAATAATGGGTCTTCCAGAGTTTAATTTATGTAGGATATTTATCTTGAATTCTAAAAAAATGTGCAAATAAAATTTTTCTTGCATGTCATTTTTATCTATGTACAAGGTACTTCATTAACTTAACACTTTATTAATGTTAAATATAAATCTGGTTATTGAACTGTAATGGTTAATTTTGCATTTTTTGGATGTATTTCTTTACATTAACCTAATTTTATTCACGTAGGTTTGTTCGGAAAAAACTGATTTCGAACAAATTACCAAGTGGGTACCAGTGGCTCCCCCAAATTGAAACCATTTTGTGGACACTTTTTCTTACACAGAGTGTGTCCGCCTTTTACTCAACACTCCATAATTCCGAAGAAGTACACCTTTGTAAATCTGACAGTTGTAAACAGATGAATTCTGAATGAAAGCAAACCGTTTTTAAATCGAATATTAACGTTAACTTCAAGCTTAGGGCATGAAAATTCGAACACTTTTCTGATATGAATAAAAACGTCTTTGATATGATTTTTCAAACAACAGACATTCACACCCATTTCTATCAATAACAGGACAAAAGTAATGTCTTTGATATCTCCCTGGGAAAAATTAACAAGACAACGGGATACAAGGTATTCAGGAGCTACAAATACCTAAATTAGTTCAGTGAACCTACAAAGAACAGCTCCAGTCATGAAACTTTTACACATTTGTCAAAGGAATGTTTTTAAAATAAATCACAGAAAGGTCAGTAACGATAATTTTATTGTTATAAACCCTGATATAAACTGCTTGAATTTTTTACATGCTATAATTAGAAATAAGTAAAGATTGAATATATATTATGCACAGCTACGGCATAGTACCTTTAAAATATTATACGTTTCATTACCATTCTCTTAAAATAAAAACCAAGAGTTTTTGTTCATGTATTAAAATATAAGATATCTTCAAAATGCTTCATTTAATTTTCAGCAGATTTCAAATGTAATGATGTTTTAGCTTTTGTTGGTTAAAATATTGTCACAATTTGAAAACAATGATATATTTATAAATGTGATTTTTTTAAAAGTAGCTGTCGCCCAGTGGTCGAAATTCGACGAATTATGTCAATACTTCTGGCAGGTTACGTAACATGAAAATTTTATCGTGACATGCTATCCTAGGACTTTAGGGAAAACAGCAATTACACCGAACGGATCCAGATTCTGAACCTCTGTGTGATAGTTTCCTCGAAAATCCTAGATGTCGGTCTTACATCTCGCTTCTACAAATAAGTAACGAAATTCAAAGATATAACAGACTTTATTTGTGTTCAAATTCGTAATTCTTTATTTAATATGACAACAATTCAACCGCTAATCGGCTACCCTACATATTTATTTTTTCTAACCTCCCTGTGGACTCAATTCTCTAACATATATTAAAATCCTCATTGTAATAATTCCATCTCATTATATATTACCACCACCCTATATATACAACTGCTTATGGGTTACAAAATGTTGCATTTCCATATCCGCCACCCTGTTTATGCATCTCTGTATAAATTTTTTTGCACCACACTGTATAACTGTAATTCTACTGCACCTTCTATTCCAAGATCCCTGTAAATTGAACCACTAATGGGCTTCCCTATATAATTATTTTAATAGTTATAATTGTACTCTACTCTATATTTTAAACACCCTATATATGCAACTGCTTATGTGCCACCCACGAAAACAATGATTTTTAACATATCTGGAAGCGCCCTGTATAATTATAATATACAACGATTACTTTATAACTAAACAATAACAACGCTTGCATGCCACTTCCAGTAGTATATGCTCTAAGTATATAACAGTACTGGTCCCTCTATATATAATTACTTAATGTTTTGAGTCTGGCGGCGGCGGCACATTCAGTTGTTTGGCGTTGACATTATGACGTAAATAATGAATTTTTATTATATTTATTTAATGAATGAACCAGTCTCATAAATTATTATTAGCATTCTGCACTAAACGTCGTCAGTAGCGACTAAACAAAACAAAAATGAAGAAAATCGGTTGAGAGACAGAGGAGAAAATGGTAACTAATCGTTTTGTCTTTGCCTATTTATATATAGATTAGAAGTCCGTAACATTTGAGCCGTTGGGAAATTGCTTGTTTCGAATTTATTCGACTGTTTTAGTCCCTAGCATGATATATTAAGGATCAGGATCATCCAGATGTAGAAATAAAAATCGTTCTATACATATTAACCTGGAGTATTTTTTTAATGGAACATTTGTTTTAGGACCTGTTTCAGAAATCCAAAAGTGTGGTCATGTACCTCTAAAACTCTAGAAGATCTAGCTTGTTTCGTAAATGGCACCCTGTATATACAGCCTATATTAAGACTTCCGTATATTTTTGCAATCGTTTAAAAACCGTTGCTTTTAGCTTGAAATAAACCAGAACTGAATTAAAATAATCATAGTACTTTTTAAAGATATTTCAAATTCATTTTTCTGCCTCGGAAAGTATGATACAATGTCTTGAGCTTAATTCAGTACAAATAAAACAGGATGTCAACCAGAATCTGGTCGAAATGCACTCAATCATTAAGGCATTACTGTCACTGAAAGTGCATAACAAAAACGACTTTAATGCATTTGCCCCCTATAAGCATTCGATTTATTGCTCGCTATAAACAAACTGGAAAGCCACTTCAAGTTATATTCGGGGTATTTGAGACAGTAAATCCCTTAATTTCCCACATTAACGCCCATAAAAAGACCCAAACATATCGTTAAAATGGACAACTCTATTTACGTCAAATAAGGACAGCCAGTAGCCGCGAAAGGAGAATTTACATAACTAGCGTAAATGTGGCCTTAAATAAGAACGAAAAAAAATCGGCATAAATCACTGGGAGGCATTAGCCGGACGGAGGGATTAACGACATTTATTTTTATTTATCAGTTACGCAGACATAATATTTTTGACGACATTTATCGTAAATATTTCGTTATTGGACAGGGTGGTCTATTCATTCTCGTTTATTCTACTTTATCACCATGTTTTCCAAACATTTCAAAGGATTTGAGAGAATCCCCAGATTTATATTCGATTAATTGAAGGCAACAATGGGATGAATCTCTCGGAAAAAATTGAGTTAATCTGGATTATCGAGCCGAGAATCAGTGAGCCAAGCCGTACTGTTATTGTAGTTGATAATGGATACAATGCTGTGTTGTAACTCTGCCGAAATTAATGGCCTGTAATTTTTTTGACTGAAGGACTTGCAGATGATAATAAAAAGTGCCATTCTTTTGTAAAAAATTTTGTACATGGTGAGCGAGCATACAAATATGCCTTTCCTGTGTATATGATGCTTTATAAATGGCATCAGCAAAATTCTACTAATTAACAGGATGTGAGAAATATCAGTGTGTTTTTTTTAAGTTTTTACCTATAATTGTGAATGCTATAAATCCAATAATTTATTGACTTGACCATAAATGGTATGGCAGCACACTCCCTCTAAGGCACGCATAACGTACTTTAGGGGAAAATTTACTAAACCCTGTATATCAAAAGGGTTTAGCTCTGTGGGCGCCCTTGTCAGGTTGGAGTTTCCCGTGAATTTTCTAACCGTCCGGGCTGTTCCTAACAGGACGGCTTTTTGCATTATTTGGTAAAGATGTTCGTCCTGACCCAGGTATTTTAAATTATTTAGTAGTAGTTTTGGGACTACTCTTTGTTGTTGACATAAAAATTGGTACAGTTCGGGTGTTATATTTGGTTTCTTGTGAGCAACAGTCCGATCGGTCAGTATCGTGGGGTCCCAGTACAGCTTGTAGTTGTTATTTTTTAAAACAGATTCTGGTTTGAACATATAGTAGGGTATTCTTACCGACTGTGATAGTTCAAGTTTCAGTGTTAGTTCCTGGTGCAGTATTTTTGCCACAGCATCGTGTCGTTCTTTGCATTCAGTTACAGCGAACGCTTGACCACCTCCTGTGAAATGCTGGATAGATTCAGATGTTTGGCAATAGTATCTGCATCTGTCATTGTTGATAGAAGGGTCTTTAACGAGGTACTTTGGATAGTTCTTAGTTGGAATTACTTGATCTTGGATTGCCAATATAAAGCCTTCCGTTTCGGGGAACATATGACCAGAAATCAACCAGTAGTTCGACGCTAAACTGTCGACATACTCTTGGATGACGTCATTTAGATGTCTTCCAGGAAGGGGCTTCTCTATCCATTTGTGCAGTTTCTGATCAGTTGACTGGTGATGGAATTGAACTTGATGGGCTGTTAGTCGCAATGGTCTTGAGTCATCAACTTGGCATATGACTCTGTGTAGATCAGAAACTTCTGCGAGTTTTTGGAAATGACTAGGCAAATTAGAAATTTGTTGATCTAGTAGTCTGCTTATATCGGCCAATCCTCTTCCTCCTTGATACCGTGGCAACGTTGTTCGTTCGACAGAGCTCTTTGGATGTTGATTTTGAGCTTCTGTTTGTAGAACTCGAACTTTCCGTTGTAGTTGTTCAATGTCAGTCTTGCACCAATTAACTACTCCGAATAAGTAGCTGAGTATTGAACACGCATAGGTGTTAATAGCCTGAAGCAGATTTTTACTGTTAAGCTTAGTTTTCAACAGTCATCTCATTCTTCTACTCCATGATATTTATAAGTATGACCTTCCACCATGGATTTAATTCAGATGGCATCTCCCATTTCATAGGGCCCCAACTATCTTATCAATTCGGCATTTGTCTAGGCCAAATTTCATATAGATGTCACTGGAAAACCCCTCTACTATTAATATATAGCGTATCATGCAGCTGTTGTTTCGTAGCTGCTATCAACTTTAAGTCATCAATGTATAACAAAATGGTTTGTCTCTAATGCTTGTACGTTGTTGTGTTCGAGACTGAACCCAAAGTTAGCCAAGTTCAGTTTGTGTGAGAGGAGCTTCATGGCAAGACAGAAACACAGCGGGCTTAGAGAGTCTCCCTGGAATATACCCCTTCTGAATGGGAAAGGGGCAGTTAATATATTTTATTATTAAGTATTTCACTCACTTGTTTACTATATAATTAAATATCTGTGGATATTATTGAACCCAAACAAATTGCAAACCTTGAGTTACTTACCTTTTTCTGTTCAACAGTAATATTGGGAAGTGAGTCGATACCAGTAATTTGGACTCATTTACTTGATCACAAAATTGTATGTAAAAATAAAAATAAAATTTTTGAAACACGGTTGGCAAGTTATAGAATTGAATAAATGGAGGGAATGGAAATGTGTGATAAGAGGTGTTGAGCATCTTTTACGATAGAGAAAGATGAATGATAGCAACTGAGAGTCTGTTTTTTAAAAGAGAGTGCGCATGCAGTATGTTCGTGAGAAAGAAAAGAATAGCGCTAGTAGATTCCATGCATGTTTTTGGAGGTAATAGCAATAATCTTTGCAATATTTAGTATATATTAGGGTTTTGGAAAATTTGTTATGCATTCCCTTTTCTCAACTAGTTTCTGCATTCTTGTTTCCTAACCTTCCCTTTCCCGTATACTTTAGGCTTTTTCTCTTTTGTACTATTCTAATAATAAAACTTGACTAATTGACATGTTTTATACAAAAAAAAAACGTGAAAAATCGATATTTTTTAAATTTTCTATCTTTTACATAAACCCATGAAACCCGTGTATGCTACTATGGGCAATGAGTGAAAAACCTACAAAATGAAATACTATGTGCTAAATTTGTTAATTGGTTTCTTAGATAATGGAACCTTTACCCGAAATTACAAAAAAATAAATAAATAATTGTTTATACTCTTCTACAGTCCAACCGTGGTTTATTCGTAATGGTAGGGTCATTCCGTCTTCCACAGGATTGACTGAAATTTACAAAAACTAGCGGACCTACAGTATTTATTTTTAGAACATAAATTGATTATGGGAAGACCTACCGTGTCAGTTAATAAGAATGTTTTAGCTAAATATATATATATATATATATATATATATATATATATATATATATATATAAACGATTATGTATTTTTTTGCAATTTCGGGTAAAGATATCTAAGGAACCAGTTAACAAAGTTGGGCGTATACTATCACATTTTGTATGGTTTTTAATTTCTCTACAACATTTGCTAAATAAGCATACACGGTGCATGGGTAGATTTTATTTAAAAGGTAAAAAAAAACAAATTATTACCGATTTTACAAGGTTTTTGTTAAAGAACAAAAACGCAGCGACAAAAAATGTTGAATGTTATGTCAATTACTCATGTTTTTAACCGACTTCCAAAAAGGAGGAGGTTATCAATTCGTCGCGTTACCTGGTTTCTTCTCCTGTGGTGAACCGTTTTGTATGAATATGGTCTTGTTTAATAGAGATATATCCGGATTGGTGAATTTCAAAATTTTGGAAAAGTGATGAAATTTGTGAATAAACACATGCGTGCATGGAAATCGACCAATATCCCTAACATATTGGTCGATTTTTTGAAAACACCTTATGGATGTGTATAGTTTTTTAACATTTAATCTATTAAGGAAGATCTCTAGATGATCTCATATAGTTTTCTGCGACGTGCAACTTGCAGTTTTGCAGAAAATCGCCGAATATTTCAGATTTCTTATCAAAAATTTCATCGAAATGACATAATGTACATTTCCTTATAAATAATTTAATTCCAACGTAATAGTGTGGGAATTTTAGGCACTGGAAGTTTTAAATGCGAATTTGAAAATGTTCTATGTACATCTTAAGCATATAGGTAGTAAAGCATAGTATTTTCGGCTCCTTAAATCAATGAGTACCAAGCTCGTTTTGTTTGTATACCAGGCAAATACCTATTTAAAAGAAAATTTTTCTATTTTACGAAGACGGTGCTTTTGGTTGTCACATTCTCCCGGCCTAATAAAAAATTCAGTGACAACACATGTCAAATTCTAAACTGCTCTTTGGTGCGTTTATACACAGGATGTTTCGTTATAGCAAACGAAATAACAAAGTAAAGTGATAGAAGGAGTTGCATTTATATGATGATTGAAATATAGGTAAGTCCGTTTAGCCGTATATACAGGATGGTTGGAATATAGGGTGGAGTGGACGATTGGTAGTATAAAAATGTTGGAAAATATGTGAAATTAAAATGATGCAGGGTGATTAAAAAACTGTTATATGATATGGACGAAAACAAATCATATACAGGATGATTGAAATGCATGTTGAAGTTGAATTATATTTATACAGTGTTATTAAAAAAATATTTATTTTATAGCCCATAAGAAGTTGCATAAAGTGTGGAGAGGAATTAATGTTACACAGGACGATAATATAAAATGTTAAAAATATAATAATTTATGGGGTAGCCCACAAGGAGTTATATACTATGGTTGAAATATAGGACGGATTTGACTCCGTAAATATGGGATGGATTCTTTTCCGTCCTATAGTTTATGGAGCCATTTAGTGTTATTGCTGTTCTCACTTAACTCCTAGGACAGAATGTCACGATAAAATTTTTCAGGTTACTTCACCTGTCAGAGATATTGAATACTCTCTTCGAGGTGTCATTCCTTTGTACGCAAGACAATATTTATTATATATAAATATAATATATTGTTTCTGGTCGGGAACCTTCATCAGTTGCGCTCCCCATAATTGAATGTCCTCTCGAACACTTCTTTATGCATTTGATGTATTTCGTTAAAGTTGAAGACGCGAGACGTAAGACCGACATCTAGGATCTTGAAATGTTTACATTTTTTACTTCCTGGGTAGGTACGTACCTAACAACATTGAATGTGTTATTTATTTGCTAGAGTTGTATTTTGTTATAATTATTTTTAGCTTTTTAGTTATAGGTTGAAGTCGGTTATATATTTTTTAAAATGTTTTATATCATTAGAATACGTTGATGTTGGTTTTGTTCTACTATTAATTTTGTCACCAAGAGGTCTTTTTCGTTGTAAATGATCTGGGCTAATAGTTATTGTCAGATTTTTCCAAACAAAGGGTTTATTTATAAACCACCCCTTTACATAGTTAAATTGATTAAATTAATGCAAAAAGAAAGAATCTTTTATAGAAGCAAAAACATTAAAACATTTAACAATAATGTCATCATAAACGACAGTTATTGACAGATTTAGATAAGAAAACTGAAGATAAAACCCATATACGCTTATTTTTCCAAACAAAGGCAATTTATTGATAAAGCACCCATTCACATAGTTAAATTGATTAGCTTATTACGTCTAATTTATAAAATGAACAGATTATCAGCTAATCAATCTCGCCCGAAGGTAAGGAAAATCAATTCACGATTTAAACACTATTATTTATTATAAAGTAAATGATTTCACCAATGTTTATTGTCTTTGCTCGGTTGTTGTTGTTGTTAACAGAGATCGCTGGGAGATTCGATGGTGGGCAGAAAGGTCGCCGCCAATTTGTTACTTATCATCTTCCCACTCGGCAAACGATGGCAAATTGAGTGGACTTTCATAGTGGGTAAATAATTATAAGTCACGTTTCCACATCTATCTGGGAAATCACAGAAGTTGTTATTTGTATGCCTAATATATTACGTGGTGACGAATTGTTTCGATTGTGACCTTGCACTTTTCGATGTAGATTGGCAGATAAATATACATATTATGTGAAATATATCATTTAGCGATATTTAAATCAATAGCTATTGGCAGTTTTTATAATAGGAAGCATGTCGGAAAATGTGCTTAATTATAATATACAACTGTACTTTGATATAATCCGAAAAGAGAAATATCTTTGTCACTAATAATATTCATTAAAGTATTGTCAATAGATTTAGTTATCGGTGGAAAATTGGAAATTACATTGAGTGAGTGACATTCATTCAGTAGGATGAAAAAGTTATTTTCATTAGTTTTTACTGTAGTTATACGCCTTTATTTAATTATTTATTTAAAAAATCAACAGGGCTAGCCCCAACGACAGTTAAAATTTTTTACAATTTACGTAAAACATCAAGTCAATTGAGATAGGGAATAATCATTTATAACAATCCTATAGAAAATAAAAAAATATATAAAAAAAGGAACCTAAGAATTACAATATTCTGTGTAAAACATTAAACCATTTTATTTAACACCAAAAAGTAAAATAATTACCAACTAAAATTGATTTTTATTCAAAAATGTCCTTAATATTTCAATAATAGTCCTGTAAAAACTACCAGACTCTTCCGCTCAAACATCCGTATCCCATCACAAAGCATAAAAATTCAATTTAACGGAGCCAACTTTCCGAAGTTAGTCCGGCCCGTCGCAACAAAAAAATATTTTCCAAATTTTTCCTGCAATAGTAAAGAATCAGAAATATCACATTTATTTTTATAGATTTTAAAATCACGTGAATGTGATATGACTTTAGGTCGATCACTAATAAAACCAAAAAATATTAACGGGTCCAAATTCGAGGCTTGAAGGATTCCCCTTGTTGAGGAATAAATTTTAGAGTTAACCTCTCTAATGTAAAAACACAGTTTTGCAATGTTTCACAGCATTTCCACTAACATCTCTAATTACCACATATTGCTGCCTTGTCTCTAAGTAAGTATTGAACAGTTTATCAAATTATCAGATAGACACATCCCCTGTAGCTTTTGCAGTACTATTAAATGCTGAACTTTGTTGAAAGCTTTCGCAAAGTCAGTATATAAGATGATATCCAATTGCCCGGCGTTTCCCACAGCTTAGAAAGCGCTTTGAGCAAATGTTAGCAAATTAGTTACAGTAAGTCGTTTTTTCATGAATCTAAAATGCAGTTAGTCATTTATTAATTTTTTAAAGTTTTTTTAAAGCATGGCGGATATCAGTGTCAGTGATTTCTGTAACTCTTAGGTTTCGGTTAATAAGCATGAATTTATCATATGTCGTGGTGTTGGCAAATTTTATCCACATTTCTGTGAATCATCTAGTAATAGCCTGCTATCGTACCAACTTCAAAACAATTTTGATACATGTGTAAATTTTGCAAATCATTTAAGGAATGCAAAGTGGGAATGACCTTAATCGATAGGTTTCGGTGCATCATTTAATGTCAGTAATTCGTTCGTAAGGCCACCACTAGTATTTTTTTAATGTAAATTTTGCACATTTAAAGAGATTATCCTTTTAATTAAGCTATTGGAATGATCAAACAATGTGAAGTTTTGATTAGCTAGTGTATACTTAGTCTAGATTTAAATCGTAAATTATTCTCAATTTGCAATATAAGAAATCAGTAGGGTTGGGTCTTAATAATTAGTTTATTAATTAATTTAAACATGAATAATATGTCTTAATAAATGTGAAATGATTTAAAAGTAGAAATATTATATTTTATAGCATTTGCAGGGTATTCATGGGAGAATATATTCATCATAATTATCTCTAGTTCTTATATTAAATTAGGTGTATTCAGTGTCCATACAAAGGAGACATTGGGTTTGACAAAGGATGTATATAATAATTCACTTGTACAAGGATATTATAATCTAGTAGAAGAGCCTAACAACTGTCCAAGTCTACGGGAAGCTTTATTTTTAACATAAATAAATAATAAAAAATTTCATTCTTGGATCTTTTATTACAACACAATTCAAAATTACCCAAATCCCAAATAATCGATGTTATCACTAACTAACAACATGAGTCGGTGCTTCTTTGCGTCCTTGTTTTATGCTATCGGCCGTAGGGGCGTGGTCTTGTTTGCTCTGGCCAATCAGAGCTCTCGCTCTGTGAAGGGTTATCGGTCCGCTGGTCATTGCGGTATTGTCTGGCCTGGGAAGAATGTTGGAGTTATTGGACCTTTTTTCTGGAGATTTGATTTTAATAGAGGGGTTTGTTAGTGCGACTCTCCATGTGGGTGGGAGGCGTTGCGCATCGTCAGGTTTGTTAAGATTTGGTCATTTGGTCGAAATCTATTTAATGGCCATCATAAGGAAATATGAATATCAGACAGGACATTCTCTCTTGGAAAGCGCAACTGATGAATGTCCCTGATAGAAACAATATACATATGTGTATTGTCTTGCGTACAAAATAAAAACAATAGCAAGAGGGTAATAATTAAAATTTAGTTTGTTTGACAAATTAGATATTTTGATCCTTTCAGAATTTGAATGGGCAATGGCAGTAAAAGTTTTCACTGTCTTTGAAATTTAAATGCGGTTTTTAAATTATAAGATATAATTAATGCGTTTCCATAAAACAACATTTCATTACTAACAGTTTTGGTACCATTTCTCATTTGCGGGCTTCATATCAGCGCATGATTAGAAAAATATAAATATATTCACTCACAAAGAAATCGCAACACCCATAAGGAAATGTTTATACTAAGGAGTAAATGATTAAAATTTGAAAAAATAATTTATATTTAAAAAAGAACCGACTTCAGCTAAAAAAAACCTTTAGAAACCATGTGCAATCAAACACTATTTTCAGGCATATTTTCTTTTTTATCTGATTTAAGGTACAATTCAATTGAAAATTTTAGCGTACTCTTATCTCTCTCTCTCTCTCTCTTTGTTTTGTTATTTGGACCACTTTCTATATATGTAACTAATTCACTCTGTATTGCATCCACACTGTATATGCCTCTATGTATTGGTCACCCCTATATAAGGTATTGGTCCATCATTTTCTGAATCACCTTGTACAACTATAATTCAACTCAACACAATATTATAACGTTCCTGATATCTTTAAAACCACCCTCTATAAGTATGAATCCTCTCTACGCATTTGACTCTTTCTATTTTTCTATTGTTTAAATTATTCCTGTATACCTATGATTTTATTTCGCCCCATAAGTCTAGTATTGCATTTATGCAATTGCTCATGGTCTATCCTATATAACAAAATTTACCTTTTTAAACAACATTTTATGACTATAATTTTACCATTTATTTCAACTACCCGGTATATGCAACAGCTTCCAAAATTTTTTAAACCCATGTCTATAATTTTACCCCCATCCTATAATTCAAATACCCTAACTGCTTATGCTTATATAACAAATTTTTGATACACACTTCAAACACTTTGTATAAGCAATTACTTATGTTCCAAACTATATAACTTGTTTAAACCGCCCTGTATAACTGTAATTATACTCGATCTGATATTTCAACCATTCTGAATATTCAAGTGCCTCTAAGAATTTTTAAACCTTTTGTATAACTGCAATTATTCTCTGTCCTGTAACGCAAATATCCACTCTGTATAATTATAGTTTTACTCCAATCTTATTTCAACCACCTTGTATACGCAACTACTAATGTGCTACCCAACACAATATTTTTAGAACCACCCTATAATAACTAATTCAATTCAATCCAAATTATATTTCAACCATCCTATGTATACAACTGATTATGCACCACATAATATCACATGCACGCACGCACACACCTACAACCGTATACCATATAGAAGAGTTCGCCGACATAACAAATTTTCATTTCGATAAACTAACGGTATATTTTCTGCATTTCAGGCGACTATAAGATCTTAACTTAACTTCGTTTCTAAAAGAAACTTTCTTCAAAGGAATCAAAATGAAAGTCATTACAAACGCCTTGTACGATATACTTTCAATTTGACATTTAGCATGACGTTCACAGTTCTATTGCATATATTTTTCCGAAATTCAGAAAAATGGTAAGTTTTACTTTATAGAAAAATATACGTAATAAAGCTGGAAGATGTCTTTCTAGATTACAATTTATAATATTTAAATCTCTTGAACGGTTTTAGAGAAAACGGTGGAGATTCATTGAGATTTACTGATATCTAGTCCCTTATTTACTTTTTTTTTCTGATTTTCTGGAAAACCGTATATCTCATGTTATAGTCCTTTCTGTAATGTTCCTTAATATAATGCAGTTTAAATCATCAAAATTGCCCAAGCCGCTCTTGAATAATACTCGTCATACATAAAAAAAGTTGCAGACGAATTGATAGCCTCTTCTTTTTTGGAAGTCGATTAAAAAAAAATTTACATGAAAAAAACATTCACCAAACTTTACCAAATCTCCTTACTATAGCATCTATATTTTCCCAAAACAATATTAAATTTAAACATCTTCTTCTGGGTATTGCGATTTCATTGTCAGTGAGTATACATCATAAATCAGGAAAATTTTATTATAGAGATTTTGATCAATGTTAGATAGTTGTAGAAAGATGATCAGTTTTTTTTTCATTCGCAACTTAAACATTTTAAATTGACTTCACTCTGTCCGTTAGCTGACGTCTGGGAATTAGTCAGCATCGGGAGCACTCATTCAAGTGGGTGCTGAAAAATATGGCCCGTGGTCGCAAATAACGAGAGCAACTAAATAGGCTACCAGATAAAAGAATAAAGAGCATAGTTAAGCTGATTCATGACGGTGTTGGCTGAACGGTTGGTGTGCGCCCCATTAAAGCCCATGCAAACGAGCAGGCGCCAATTATACACCACCTTATAAATCTGCCGAAGAACAAGCTGATACGAACGCAGTACGTACGGCATTACGGGGGTTGATTGGAATGATGAGATGGCTCGAGCTTGACCTAATTACGTGCTGATTTCATTAATTTAAAGTTAATTAAGGCTTATGTTTAAGCCTCGGGAATGCGAGGCGTAGACGTTGTAATGGATGTAAGGATTTTGCAAGGAAATGTTTCAGATTCTTTTCAAGATCTTTGGAATTGTTTACACAAATTAAAAGCAACATCAGTGCTTACAGAAACTTAGTTAAGAGAGATTTTAGATACATAGTTAGGTTAGGTAGAGCATTTAATTTAATAACTTTTTTGCTGTATCTAAGACGAAATGTCAGCTGGTGTAGTCATTTTTATAAAAATATAAGTTTAATGTTGGACAAGTCAGCTGACTAGTGATTTGATCAGTAACTTGAAACAAGAATCGAATGAGATATACAATAATAAATTTTAATTTTTCCTCTATAAGTTTGAACATTGTGAAAAACTGAAATCTAATGCAAATTTGAACAAAAATGCTAATTTTCTTCAGGTTCTGTTTTATCGCAATCGGCTTCGGAAGATGAGCAAATATTGCCATCAGGTCTTCTCGAATTTTTTTACGACAACTTGTGGTAATAACGTAGATTTTTATTTTTTTGATTTCTTTGGGAATAACACCACATAAACTTCAAAGTCTGTATATTTCAAAAAGTCTATACGTTTTCAGGTCAAAATAAGACCCCATTTCAATTGTAATAACACAAATTAACAAGAAATTAAAAAATTGGTGGTTGCAATATAGGGTGAAGTAGAGTTACAGTTATTCAGGGTGATTCAAAAAATGTCGAATAAAATAGTTATATAGGGTGGCCCATAAGTACTTGCAGTTTGGGGGAAATATATTCGGGATTGGTGGATTTATGGTTAAGTAGGGTGGTTCAAACAAGTTAGAATTTTTTTTATATATTTCATAAGTTATTTCTTTTTGCGAAAGCTTGAACATTCCATACGCGGGTGAAACCGCGGGTAACGGCTAGTAGTTAATATAATTTTGAGGCTTTGGCGTCTAGAAATCGATTGTTCGGAAAAAATCTTATTACCGAGAAAGAACGATTGTTACAATTATGACAGCTGAGTTTTGAAATTACAAGAGATTTAATACAGGGTGATTAGTAACCTACTTGAGATTGGAACTGAATTATTTCATTACAAACTGATGTGTAGTATCATATAAGAATTTTATCACTATTTGATATTATTCTAGCATTACTGAACCTTTCAAGAAATCAAAGTAAGAAGTGCCGGTTAGGTAATTTTGGGATGAGTAAAAAGTTGTGTGTTCTCATGTTGATTTCAGGCACAAAATGAAGTTGTCTTTAAAGTCAATCGATATCATTTTAGGACATACAGGATGTTCATAATGTTATATGCTGCCCACAGCTATTACATATGCATATTTAAATTTACTTAGATATAGGGAGGCGTAGATTATAATTATACACGGTGATTCCAGATATGTTAGAAACAAAATGTTTTTTGGGTGGCCCATAAGCAGCTGCATATACAGAGTGTTTAAAAAAATAGGGAGTGTGCAATTATTATTATACATCGTTAGAAAAAATAATTAGATTAATAAAAAAGAAGTTGAATTTCATTACTTATTGACCCAATAGGTCGAATTTCGACCACAGGTGATTCTAGTTTATATTAATTTCCTTGTATATGTATATATGATGTATTAGAAATAAAAATAAATACATACCCAAAATTTTTCATTTAAGATAAGAGGTACAATACTAAAAATGGATAATCAAAAAAAATATTGTAATGAATAGAGCTTATAAAGATTACCAAATTGAAATAAAAACATAGCATTCTGTAAAGGTCAGGAATATAAATAGAACGGTTGGTATATTGAGTAGAGATTATTACACTATATCTTAATTGCAATTAAGAAATAAAAGTTTCTTTCAGATTTGAAGACTTAACAGTTATCTTTAGAATTTCATGTGGCGTTCCTAGGTAAGACTTTGTTATAAGATGCAGGCGCCAAAAATGAGACCAAAGAAATTCTAGTATTCTAGAGATCTCATTAAAGTCATAATAGGGTTGTTCAAAAGGATATTACCATTATTTCATCCTTGATTATTGGTAACCAGGAACTGCTGAATTCTATAGAAGCACTAGCTTTAAAATGGCTTTCATTTAATAAAGTTTGAGCACACTCTTTCAGCTTTCGTTTTGTGTCGTGTTCTTCTCTGTACAATATGGTTGAATTCTGAAATTGTATGTTATGACCAAGGTTCCAGGCACGCTCACAAAGTTTTTTGATTTTTCGAATTTTCGTTTCTTTATATAATTTCGGTGTTCATTTATTCGAACATTTTTATAGGTCTAGAGGTTTCCCCAATATGAAATTTATTACATTTACAAGGAATCTTATAAATGCAATTTTTTGAGTTCTGTGTTACGTTATTTGGTATAGTTTTTGATATAATTGATTTCAGTGTATTTCTTGTTTTGAATGCTGTTTTAATATTAAATCTGTTTCCCACTCTTTTCCATTTTTCTGAAAGACCCTGTATGTATGGTATGGTTGTTGTAGTAATGTGGTTATCAAGGGTATTAGTATTGTTTGGACTAGCTTGGTGTTGAATGTTAGTGATTGTTTTGTGTTCAATTTTATCTAACTCTTTATTGATGAACGTTTTAAGATAATTGTTAGCAGATAATACAATTTTTATAAATATTTGTTCTTTATTAAATTAATCCATATCAGAACAGTTGGTTTTTGCTCTATCATACTGTATTTGGGTGACTAGAGTTAAAATTAAGATATCTTATAAATGTGGAGGTTTGGAATAGTGTAGATTAAGAGTTCTGCGTTCTTGTGCAGTAAATTCATGTCTGTAATTATACAGTAAGCTGTATATTTTGTTTTCAATAGAACTTGTTGGATCTTTGTTTAATTTAGTGTACTGTCCTGGGTGTGATTATGTTCTGCATTTTGATACTATATTCATTTTTATTTAAAATTACTGTGTCATTGCCTTTATCTGCAGGTAAAATTTGTATAGTACTGTCATTTTTTAAGGCTTTAATTTCAAATGGATCATTTTTAGAAACGTTATTTTTGATATGTATAAGTTTTTCAAGTTCAATTTATGCTCTTGTTCTATAGACCTGATAATATCAAATTTAGGCATTTTTGTAAAACTGAGGTTTCTGAAATCTTTAATTCTCTATCTGATAATTTAATAACAGTTTTGTAGATCAAAATTTTTGTTTTTTAAATTATTTTTTGGTACATTTTTAATAAAAAGAAGAAAGTGTATTTTTTTGTTATTTGAATTTGTTGAACTATATTTTTTCCAATTTAAGCAAGAAAATTTGTTTGTACATACCCTACTAGTTTAAATTTATTTGAAACGATGAAATTGTATGCTGAAAAAAGGCATAATTAAATCTTTGTATGATAGAGCAAAAACCAACTGTTCTGATATGGATAAATTTAATAATAAAAAAAATATATAAAAAATTATTATCTGCTAACAATTATCCTAAAAAGTTCATCAATAAAGAGTTAGATAAAATTGAACACAAAACAATCAGTAACATTCAACACCAAGTTCCTTCAAACAATACAATACCCTTGATTACTACAACAACCATACCATACAGACAGGGTCTTTCTAAAACACAGAAAAGAATGACTTAATATTAAAACAACATTCAAAACAAAAAGATACACTGAAATCAATGTTTATCAAAAACTAAACTAAATATAACACAAAACTCAAGAAATTGCATTTATAAGATTTCCTTGTGAATGTAACAAACTTTATATTGGAGAAACCTCTAGACCTCTAAATGTTCTACGACAATTCTAAAAATCAAACATTTGCCTGGAACCTTGGTCATACTCGTAACATACAAAAACCAAAATTCAACCATATTGCACAAAGAAGAACACAGAATAAAGCTGAAAGAGTCCGCTTAAACTTTATAAATGAAGGCGATTGTAAGGTTCCTGTTTATAATAATCCAATAATCAAACAATAAATTAATAATGGTAATGTTCTTTTGAGATTACTTAAAAAACAACAAACACTTGTTTAAATTTTCACTTTTTATTTTTTTAAATTTGACATATGTTTCGCCAAGTCTGGCTTCATCAGAAATTGGAAATACAATGAATGCTAAATTTATATTACATACAAAGGAACTACAGGTAAGGATAAAACTGACTACATCAACAAAACTAACTCCTTTCTAAATTCATCCAAATTCCCTATCCTTAAAAAAGATCCTACCAATAGATACCAACTTCAAGTTAAAAATACCCTTAAAGATATCACTTTCCTATTCAATGACTTCCAAAAAAGGTCCCTTACAACAATGAACCCAAAAGCCCCCCACTTATATTCCTTAATTAAACTACACAAAAATAACCACCCCATCAGGCCCATAGTTTCTTATTTTTGAGCTCTAGCCTCTAAAATTTCAAAGTCTCTTCTTGGTGTTTTAAAATAATACACCAAATTTACCCCCACATACAGTATCAAAAATTTCGTTGACCTAGTTTCAAAGATCCAAAAATCCCTATTCCTAATAATGCCAAACTCCTTTCATTTGACGTGGTCAATCTATTTCCCAGCATACCACCTGATGAATGCATCAATCTAATCATAAACTTAATAGACAATAATAATATCAATCCCATAATCGAAAATGATACTCTTTCTCTTCTGCAACTCTGTATCAATCAAAACTACTTCAAATTAAACAACAACATTGTAAAGTCCTAACTGGTATCTTGGACTATTTAGAAAGCTAATTCTCAAACACGATTCAGTAACAAAATCCTGTATTGGTACCGATACGTCCTGTTTTATAATATAATATAAATTTACATTCAATATTTCTGATCACATACATGAAAGTGTTTGTTGTTTTTTAAGTAATCTTAAAAATGAATTTTCATCAAGTGAAGACTGAAACAATCATCAATTTTCTTTTGAACAACCCAATATCGGGATACTTCATAAGGTTTTTCCTAGGTTTTCCCTAATGACTTTAATGACATCTGTGGAACATCAGAATTTCTTTGGTCTGATTTTTAGCGAATGCACTATTTTATAACAAAATCGTACCTAGGAACGCCACATGAAATTTTAAAGATAACTGATTTAAATTCCTCCAATTTGAAAGAAGCATTGTTATTTCACATGATGTTTAGATTTTTTAGTGCTAGCTACATCAGTAGTATCAAATTGTGATTTACGAAATTTGTCATTACGAATCGTTTTAATTTTTTAATTTCTTGTTCATTTGTGTTAATACCATTTTAAACAGGGTCTGATTTAGACCTTGAATCTTTGGGACTTTATGAAATACATACAGACCTTCAAATTTATGTGGTGTTATTCCCAAAGAACTCAGAAAAGATAAAAACAAGAGATGTTACAACTATTGTTCAGAAAACAATAATGTAAATTAATATACAATGTAGATATACTGGATACAATGTCCCTGCTATAAAAAGATCACAAATAAGTTAAATTATTACCAAGACCGTAAAATGATTCCTTCAAAAAAGATTTTGTTATCTAATGAAAAATTAGCATAAAAATTAGGAGGAAGCATGTCAAATGTGGCAGCAATTAATTAGTACCATGAAGTTATTACCCTGCTTCGTTTGCTATAGTAGTCTCATTTAAATGGAATTACTGCCAGAAATTGGTGCTTAACTTATTAGGAAATTGCAAAATTTTATGCAAAATGGGGGACTGGCCTGTTTTAGCTACAGATTAATGTAAAGAACACATTCAAACTCCCCCGTAATAAAAGGAAAACAATTCAAACTGAATTATTGGCAACTGATTTCTACTGTACTGTTCGTGTTCACAAAACGGCCGTTGGTGGTGGTTGTATTATGACGCGGTAAATTTTGAACAGCGAGCGGCTGGAAACTATCGTTCAGCACGTTTGATAAATGGATCGTTCATTTTTATGATTGACGACGCTACCAACCGTGTTCGGTATCAGTGAAACTCCCACGAAAATTACAAAACAGAGTATGCAGAAGTGTTAAACATATATTACGTTCTTGTTAATAATTGTACGTCTGCGTTTACGTTATATTTAATTAATTGTTTGTGTGTATGAACGTATGTTTCGTCTACCTACATATGATCCTTGGGCTGAATATTTAGGATTAGTTTGTTGAAATTATCTATTTAAAAAAATTGGGCTTTATTGTTTTCCGACTAATGTCGTTCAGTCTTACAAACTACATATTGTATGTCTACATAAGTGACCAAATACTTCTGCCTGAGTAAACAAAAAACTGACATTTATACCTTTAAAAAAATGAGAGTGAAACAGAGAAATGTACAAGCAAAAAATAAACCATGTCAAAAATATTGTTATAATTTATTAAATAATAAAATTTTTCACGTCAATAAAAACTAACCTTGCGAGTAAAAAATCCATTTCGGAATTAAGAAATTGTTTACGTTAACGTCCCAGAAGCAGACGGAGAAATATCGAGAACCACTATGAGGGTATAAAGGCGGTGACGGATTGAAGGTGACAAGTTCAGTAGATAGCATCATAGCGATCGCTTGTTCAGGTATGAATCATTGTTGTTGATGTAAATATTTGGATAAATCGAACACATCGTGATTATTTTGGTGCGACGTTTATATTGAGTGTAAAAATTTCTGTTGAATCCAAAGAAAATCTGTAATAATCTAAACAATCACGAGAGACTTGTGATCAATATCTAAGCTAAGGTAATGAAAACACTACAAAATTACAAAAACGATAAAGGCATCGTTAATGACATAAATGAAGAAAAATAGGTCCATCACTATTCAGATCTGTAATACAGGGTGTTCCTAAATTGGAGGTACAAACGAAAAGGGGAGATTCCTTGAATAGTTTTAGTAAGAAAAAGTCCCATAAACATGGGTCCGCAAACGTTTCGTTTTCAAGATACAGAGTGTTAAAGTTTGAATTTTTTTCAAGTATCTGCACTTCACAAGATATTCAAATTAAATTTGGCTTAGACATTACAATTAAGAGTTTACATCTTGTGACATGCCACTTTCGATTGAAAATCTACAGGGTGATATTTTTTCAGGAACACTGTCCACTGTTGTCCTTCAGAACTTTTTTTTTGGTGAGCCACTGGTACTTTCAAAAATTGTAAAGAAAAGCTTTGTTGTTATACCAAACTTTATGTTTTCTTGTAGTTTTGCCGTATCTACTAGTGGTTTCGAGAAAAAAATTTTGAATGATTCTCTTGAAATCCTCAGAAAATTCCGAATTGTCATAGAAATCTCGTTACCTACCTAGTAGGCTGTGGTGAATGAATAAATTTATTGTTAGTTTTGACACATCAAATTAAACTCCTGTGTTAGGAAAATTAAAGATGGTTGCATTTTAATATTAAAACATGCCAAATTTTACGAATTCCGAAATGGCTGACATGCATTTCATGTATGGTCTTGCAAACGGTAATTCAAGAGAAGCTAAGCGTCTTTACATGGAATAGAGTGAAGCCTGGTCATGGGATGTTCTCTAATATTCACAGGCGTCTTTCAGAAATTGGATCTTTTTCTGCGAAAAATATTAATGCAGGTAGACCGCGAAGTGTGAGAACACCACGACTCGAAGAGGCAGTGCTGAACGAAATAGAAGAACATCCAGGAACCAGTACAAGAAACATTAGTGTTACCTTAAATACAATTCATCAAGTTGTTTGGCGGATCTTGCGGGATTCTGTGCTCTATCCTTATCACATTCAGAGGGTGCAGGCGCTCTTGCCTCGAGATTGTCATCCAAGAATTATTTTTTGGCAGTGGTACCTCAACAGACTATTGAACAATTCTCATTTTGATTGCCAAATCCTATTCACTGATGAAGCCTGGTTCTCAAGGTCTTCAATCATAAATTTGCATAATGAACACATATGGGCTGAGGAGAATCCACCTGAAATTTCAGAAGCTTATTTTCAAGAGGAATTTTCATTAAATGTGTGGGGTGGTAATATTGGCAATTATTTGATTGGTCCTTTCTTCATGCCAGGGCGATTTACTGGTCAATCATACAGACATTTTTTAGAGAACGATTTGCCCTTGTTATTGGATGATATACCTCTTACGATGCGACGTGAAATGTGGTTCATGCACGACGGTGCTCCTGCTCATTTTTCACTATTGGCTAGGGAGTATTTGAATGAAAATTATGTAAACAGGTGGATTGGACGAGGTGGACATCAGCCATGGCCCGCCAGATCCCCAGATTTAAATAGTTTAGATTTCTTTCTATGGGGCTATCTGAAATCTCTAGTGTACATAACGCCAGTGAATATCGAACTGAGAAATCCTATAATAGGTGCGTTTGATACAATTAGGAATACTCCAGGAGTGTTTGAAAGAGTTCGATCGTCTATGAGAAGAAGAACAGAAGCTTGTATAAGGGTTGGGGGAGGACATTTTCAACAATTGCTGTAGTTTAGTTCCTTTGTTGTTATTTAGTTTTTTTATTATGATTAATTTTTGAGGTGTACGTTTCTTGCAGTAATAAAATTTTTTTGATGATTATACCATTTTATCGAATCTTTAAGAATCATTGCTAGTTTAATAATTCAAAATTTTTTTCTCGAAATCGGTAGTAGATACGACAAAACTACAAGAGAACATAAAGTTTGGTATAACAACAAAGTTTTTCTTTACATTTTTTGAAAGTACCAGTGGCTCACCAAAAAAAAGTTCTGAAGGACAACACTGGACAGTGTTCCCGAAAAAATATCACCCTGTAGATTTGCAATCGAAATTGGCATGTCACAAGGTGTAAACTCTCAATTGTAATATCTATGCCAAATTTCATTTGAATATCTTGTGAAGTGCAGATACTATGAGAAAAAAACTTGAAAAAAATTGAAACTTTAACACTCTGTATCTTGAAAACAAAACGTTTGCGAACCCATGTTTATGGGACTTTTTCTGCCTAAAACTATTCAAGGAATCTCCCCTTTTCGTTTGTACCTCCAATTTAGGAACACCCTGTATAAGAAAGAAGTAGAAGATTAATTACTCAAAGGTGATATGCAATATGGAAAGTGTAAATATTATTTTATAATTATTACTAAAACCACCTGAAACTACAATAAAATTAAAAAGGGTAATTCACATCATCCGAAGTGGAATAGCAATGAATCAACGGTAGGTATATCTATTATACGTAGATATATCAAAAAAAAATTATTACACTATGTACAGGGAGTCCCAGATATAAGAAACATGGTTGCATTTTATTCATAGAATAGAAGTTTTTTTCAAACTTGATTCGTTTAGTCGTGAAATTCCGAGTCGAATAAGGTGAATAACTTTACTTAAGCAGTAAAGTGCAAAGATGAGGAATTTGGAGCTCTCTGTAGTGACTTTGTAAATATAGGCGGACGTTTCGTAATAGTACTTCAATTCCAACTTATAGTTCAACCACCCTTTGTATACAACTGCTTATGTACTACCTAATATTACATGCATTCACGAACTCACGAACAACCGTATACCACATAGAAGAGTTCGCCGACAACACATTTTCGTTTCGATAAACTACGGAATATTTTCTGCCATTTCACGCGACTGTAAGCCTCATAACTTAACTTTGTCTGTAAAAAAAACTTACTTCAAACAAAATGAAAACCATTACAATTACAAACACCCTGTATGATATACTTTCATGGCATATTTTGACATTTAAACTGGATATGTATTTTGAAAATTTGACATTTACCATGATTGTGGTGTTATTGCCCAAAAAAACATAAAAGTAATGATATGTACAGTTTTTTTGCAAATATTTTTTCGATTTTCAGAAAAACGGTAAGTTTTACGTTATTAGAAAAACATACGGAATAAAGCTGGAACATATTTTTGTAGAATACAATTTATAATATTCAAATTTCTTGACTCGTTTTGGAGAAAACAGTGAAGAATCATTGAAATTCACTGAAATCTTATTTACTTTTTTTTCTAATTTTTGGAAAAACGAGAAATCTCATGTTATTAACAATATATGGGACCTTTCTGTAATGTTCCTTAATATAATGCTGTTTAAATCATCAAAATTGCCCAAACCGTTTTTGGAAAAAAAGTTTCAGACGAATTAATAACTTTCTTTTTTTTGAAAATGAATAGAAAAAAATGTATAGGTCTTACATAACTTTTACCTTAAATAACATGTGCTTATCATAATCATAAGCGTCATATTTAGGTTGGTTAATGGAGTTTTCGACCCTATTTTTTATTTCAATTTTATTAAAATTTCTGTACAGATTATAGACTCTTAACATTTTACGTAAAAGTATATATTATCGTTGTCCAAATCCATATTTCCAATTTCGAATAAATTGGGTTTGAAAATTATTCTGCTTTTTAAGTTAGTAGGTCACGGCAAATAAAAGTGGTTTGGAAAAAAAAACACCTTTTAAGGGCATATAACTTCCTAAGAGTGCGTTTTAGCGCCATTTTAAAGCCATTGACAACGAAGTCAGAATCAACTTTAAAACGTTTGGTATTTTCTTTCAATATACAGGTTTTTTAATTCAATTGTGGTGTTATTCCCAAGTAAACTTAAAAATAATATTTAAGTAGGTCACTTTAATTACAACAGATTACATCAATATTTAAGTAGATATTTTTTAAATATCAGAGCACCTCCAGACTATTCTTCAAAATATCTATTTTAGTGCATAATTAAAAAAGTGTTTGTCAACATGGATTAAATAAGAATGGAGGTGATGTAGCTAAAGAGTTCTGACTCCAAGTCTCTACAATATCGCAAATAAAAAATGGAATGTGGATTAGAACAAAAAGCTGGTTTTGTATAACTGAATGCTATATTTCTTTATATGCTATGATTTATTGAGTGTCTATAAAAGAAGAGACTCTGAATATATAACATTCTCCCTGTTTTTTACGCAGAAAACTGTATGGATATTTCAAGTCCAACGAAGTGTCTTGTGTTTCTGTCGGTCAGTCGGTGTACCGAAGTATAGAATCAATTTTGCATTTCACTACCACATTCATTTATTTTTGTATGTGTAAGTGTTGGTCTCTGATAAGAAGTTTTTGCTTCAATAAGTCAACAAAAAATGAATAATGTAAATCTAAGGTCGAACACAAAAACACTTGAAGTGACTCGAAAGCAGTGGTATCATTGACAAAGAACAATAAAAAAAGAGAATCATTAATTGAGATCTTACGTCATTACGGCTATCATGTCTTTTCATGTTCAAGATCTATCTCCAACAAGTGTTCACAACAATACTCGTAATAGGCCACCATCAATGTTTGACGAATCTGAGTATCTCTTCAGCTCAAAACAATGAAGATACTATCTTCTCTGATTAACATTCTTTATCTGTGCTTCATACAGTCTTTCGGATGTGTAAAACTTTCATATATAACCAATTACGTGGGTACCGAACGATCTCTTCTTCGAGACAATGGACCTTTTAAGAACAATTACAATAATTAGATAAACAGATCCATGGGAAATTCGATCGATGATTATTATTTTTGAAAAAAGAATTGTTACCTTGTCCGGTGTTGTGTCGAGTTGTGATGTCCGAAGATTTTATCGGGGTTACTATATGTTGTTGTAACCCATCTGATTTCAATAACAAATTCGGGCCATGTACCTTCTTTAAATTGCTACACTGATCTCGTAGATCGGGGAAATGTCAGGTTAAAAAACTATTCTTTATCACTTGAGGCGTCTGCATGGGCGTTGAACACGTCTGCTGCAGTGGCGTAACAATTAGTTTGCAATAAAACTATGAAAATGAATAAATTCTGTAACCACATATTCTGAAAGTTACATAAAACTGACAAAGACGTAGCCCCAGAAAAACATGTTTTAATTTAATATTGTTTTGGTAAAACATGGATGCTACAGAAAGGAATAAATGTTTAAAATTTGGTTTGGACAATGTTTTTTCATGTTGATTTTTTTTATCAAATAATATTGTAGTTCTTTTAGAATTTTTTAAATTGACCAAAAAATTAAGGGGGGCGGGTTTTTCATTTTGAAAAATCCCTTATCGCACGAACAGAAATACAATTACTGCTATGAGATGTTGTCAAGCGTGGTTTGATAATACCCAAAATCGGCGATGAGTGGGTACCAGTAGATTAGGAATGCCGATGCTAGCGCAAAATTGTCAAGTTTTACATGTAATTTTTCATAAGAGAATTTAAGGTCCTGATACAACGAAACTTGACCATTTTGTCCTCACCACTCCCACTTCGCTGATATGACGTCATAAGCCACGCCCTAATGAGAGCGCTTCAATGGAGACACTGCTTATGACTCAAGCGAAGTGGAAGTGGAGCAATGAGAGCGCGTCAATCGGGCGTGGCTTATGACGTCGCACCAGTGAAGTAAGAGTGGTGGGGATAAAATGGTCAAGTTTCGTGAAATTACTTCTAAAACTTGACTATTTTGCGCTAAAATTGACATTGCTTACCTACTCGTACCGGGAGTCGAAGACAAATCGTAGTCAAGTGTCACTGTGAAATTTTGATTTGCTTTCGAGAATATATAAAAATCTCTTTTCTAACAAAAATTAAATTATAGCGAAGGTAGCCCACATTACCCCGATTGCGTTTCCTGGTCTGATTGAGCATTTGCATCCTGCCACTATTGCTTAAGGGCACGCGCGAATAAGGTCAAGATACAAGATGTAAGACACATAAGCCATTTGTTGACATGTGATGTAATGTTTGAATTTTCTCGAGAGAGCATTCTACACCGAAGTTACGACATCGGAGTAAAGTGCTCTACTTTCAGGTAAGATATAAGATATAAAAGAGCGAAGGCGGTGCTACTCAAGGGTACAAAAATGCAGAAAGTAGGAGAAAAAATAAAAATAGA
Organism: Octodonta nipae; assembly: GCA_034190945.1. NCBI lineage: Eukaryota > Metazoa > Arthropoda > Insecta > Coleoptera > Chrysomelidae > Octodonta > Octodonta nipae. The sequence goes on along the minus strand of CM067219.1, from coordinate 13,554,060 downwards.
AATAGGGGATCTAAATATAACACCACAAAAGAGCGTAAAGTATCTGGGTATATTTATCGATAACCAAGGTACATACGGGACACATATAGTAAATGCAGTAAGCAAAGCGGGTGATAAGTTAGCAAAACTGGGAAAAATTATGGAAAACATAAACATCACATGCAAAGAGACGACTACTATATGGAATGGTACAATCGACACTTGTGTACGGGGCACCAACATGGCACAGAGGTATGAAGATAAAAAGATATAAGAACATGATGTTAAAAATACTAAGACAGGCGCTGCTGCGGGTACTAAGCTGATAAAGGACGATCTCGTATGAGGCAACAGCAGTTATATCCAATATCCCTCCGATCCATCTGACGGTAGAAGAACTTAGAGTAATTTACGAAAATAAAAAATACAGAGAAAACAGGAATAATACGCTAAAAGAATGGCAAAAAGAATGGGATTCGCTAACGGGAAAAGCGGAATGGACAAAGAAACTAATATCCGACCTAACAAAATGGGCGAGCAGTAAATATAGAAGTACAGATTACTTTATGACACAATTTTTGTCAGGGCATGGTAGTGTCAAAGTATAACTGAAAATGATAGGGAAAATGAGGGAGAGTAACTGTAATATATGCCAAATTGAGGAGACAATGCAGCACGTGGTTTTTGACTGCCAAAGATAAGCAAGGAATAAAACAAAAACAGAAATAATGATTGGTGAAAGGATAGCATCATCTAACGTGATAAAACTAATGATAGATAGTAAAGAGAACAAGGAAATTATATATAAATGGATAAGGGAATTTATAGAGGAAAAGGAGCAAGAAGATTTAAACAGATGGTGCAATGAAGGCAAAGAAAGGCAGGAAGGTGGCGACGCAAGTTAGAAATAACAGTACCACCACCTTCGGAAACTGCAGAAACAACAAGGTGGTTTTAGTGAGTATGTCCCACTCTAATTTGAGTGATAGACTCTAAGCTCAAATTGTCCATAAAGGTAAGATATACATAGTATTTATAATCTGTCACAATAAATTAGAGTTTGACCTCTATACGTCATTGAATCTTGTAAGGTGTGAAAAAATTGCAGCCGGTATTGTCCACTAAATTAGTTTCGTCGAAGCATTTCTTGCTATCGCTCTCTAAGATTAGAAAATTAATTTTTGCAATCGGGTTACGGCTGTTGAAATTTTCGGCCTTCTAGTTTTGTACGTTGCCGAGTCAACAAGCCCCCATCGTTGTGTGCGAATTTATTTTATATGGGCGTTTTCGTGTTTGGACGTCGGCTGGAATAAAAATTTCAGTCGTAAAGTATAGTTTAAAAGTAGTATATTCCTTATTCTAAAATTTATTTTGATGGTCAGGAAATTTGTAGATTGAAATTAGAACCCCTTTATTAAAAAGATAAGCCGTAGCCATTTTGTTGCAATAGAATCGTCATGTGGCAATGTAATATTTTAGTTACGGTGGAGTTACTTTTGCGATTGGTTTGATATGTTGTGGTGGAGCTGTATGGAATTTGGAGTCATTTTGGAGAGTTTAGCTGTTAATCCAGTGGCTATTGGACAGTTAACAGTATGGGATGTTTTTAGGTTTCAACTATTTGTGGATGGATTTCAGTTATGATGGCTGAACATTTTGAAACACAACTATTGTCTTTGACTTCTAAACGTTGTTTGTGGCATATTCTTGATTATTTTTATGTTCTTTGGGCAATAACACCACAGTTGAAATTAAACAACGTATATTGATGGAAAACCAAAAGTTCAAAGTCTATTCTGATTTCGTTGTTAATGGCTTCATATTTATTGATTTAAATTACAAAATGAAAATTTAAATCAATGAATATAAAGCCATTGACAACGAAGTCAGAATAGACTTTGAAACGTTTCGTTTTCCATTTTTCAATTGTGGTGTTATTGCCCAAAAAAACATAAAAATAAAATTATTGTCTGAGTTTCCAAGACTACATATTTTGCAAGCAGAGTACCAGTAATTGTTTTTGATTCATGTATGGTGTAAAGATATTTCTGAAAATCACATGTACAAGCTAATGTAATACTGTTACCAGTTTATACCGGTATTTTTTTGCAGACATGCCATTTTAGTAATAGAACCTATTGTGCATATTTTTTCCAATTCTCACTGTTTTTTTAAATATTTGTACTTATTTTGTACACTATATTCTGTAGTTTTTTATATTAAACTCTCATCTGTTTACATTTGGCCTAATGTTTACTATACCAAGTCCTATTAGCAAGAGAAACTATTTAATTTAAGCACAAGTGAAAATATTGAATATATATTTATTTTGAAAACGATGACCTGTTCATTTTAAAGAACATACATCTTTACAACATAGCCGGTGTGATTTAACGTCTCGACCTCATACTGATTTGTGAGTTTTATGGTATGTTCACTTACAGGTTTTAACTAACTGGCGCCTTGTATAAAAATAAATGTTGTTGTTTCAATTTCTCACTCACAGCCATAAACGTTCCCGATAAAGAGCAGTCGTCTAGTAATTGCAAGCAAGCTAAGGTAAGCCTTGTTTTGAATTTTGTGTTTATTGATTATATTAATAAATGGTTGTTGCAATCTTACACTGACTACGTATGGGTATATCTATAAAGGTAATATATTTAGAGCTTATACTTCTAGATACTGTCTACAAAGCAATAAGGGGACCATCATGTTATATACTTTGCTACTCTCTTTATTGCCCTCTCTTTCTATTGTTGTCACGATATTTCTGCATTGAGAACAGGCTACCCCCAGAAGACCAGAAGTATGTGCTCTAGGGTTGTATACGCGGATGACCTCTCGATAGTGGTCAGGGCGAATCGAAAAGAGGATATTGTGAGGAAAGGAAACCTGGCTATTGAAAGGGTGATGAGCTGGATGGGCGACAAACTTTTGGAAGTTGCCGAAGATAAGACGGTCGCCGTCATTCTGAAAGGGCCGCTGTCCAGGGGAGGGATTAGCATTAAAAGCGGTCTCCAGGTGGTACTGTCAGAAAAGGCGGTAAAGTACCTGGGGGTATTCCTGGACGACAAACTTATTTTTAATCACCATGTGAGGTATGTGACGGCAAGGGCGAGTAAAATGGGGGCAGCGATGTCTAGGCTAAATGTCTGCTGTTTGGTATGGTAAAATCAATTTTGATCTATGGGCCCCTATATGGCACAGAGCAATGAGATTTCAGACCTATCGTAGACTCATGGAGAAAGCGGTTATACCGATACTCCTTAGGGTTGCATGTGCATACAGAACTGCGGTGATGCAAGGTATATATGTGATGACGGGTGAAATTCCCATTGAGCTTCTCGTGGACGAGAGAGTGAGGTTGTACAACGAGCACGAGGAGGGGCGAGTGAGAGAGAGAAAGAACACTAGAAATGTGGCAGAATAGATGGCAGGCGAATGAAGAGAAAGCGCAGTGGATGAAGTGTTTGATAGGAGATATTAGGGAGTGGGTCCAGTGCCCCTTCAGAACACTCTCGTATGAGTTAACACAGTTCTTAACGGGGCATGGTTGTTTCAGAGCATACTTGTGTCGAATGAGGCGAGCGGATAACGATGTTTGTGTTTATTGCGGAGGGGTGGACACCCCGAAGCATACCGTTTTTGTGTGTGAAAGGTGGAGCGCCGTCGCAATTGATGATGGTGTCTACTGGCTCGAAACAAGCTATCTCTTGACCATTGGTAATTCTGATGTCGTTGTTGGACAAATTCAGGACTCTGATTGGTATATCTCGTCCGGTTTTAACTATAGCCCGTCCAACTAAGTAGTCATAAGTTGAGTGTAAAGGCTCCACCATTCCAACGCAGCTCCCAGGATTGCTGTCTAGTTGCCCATGAATGATCTGTTCCGTTCGACCGGGAATTCTAGATGAAGACTTTGCCACAATTTTTATGGAGGTGACTGAACTGTTGACGGGCCGTGTCAATACAAATTCCTCATTTAGGAACCGAAGAACATCATATCTCGGGTCGAACATAAATCCATGCTGGCTAATTAGGTCCATTCCCAGTATAAAATCGTCCTCAATATTCGCTACCAGGACCCTATGCCGGATCATGTTGTCCCCTATCTGTAGCACGACATCTGCCTCACCCTGTATTGACATGGACTCGCCGGTGACTGTTCTGAGCTGGATGATATTGGTTACTGGCCGAATTTCTGATGCTCTCAAAACCCTGGACTTGGCAATGGACACAGCGGCGCCGGTGGCGATGGTGATGGTAACTGCTCTCCCATTGATGGTGCCTCTGTTGACTAGGCTGCCGCTATCTCGGCAAAATCCCCGGATGGATAACGTTTTGGGGGCTGGTGGAGGGACAGTCAGCATTCGCCCCCCTATGCTGACTGACTGACGGTCCCTGGGCATGTGGCTGTTTTGTTGGTTACCCCTGGTCGGTGATCGTTCAGGTGGCCTCACTCGACAATCACGTTGGAAGTGTCCTGTCCGTCCGCAGCGGTAACATGCCCCCCTGGTGCCAGTTCTTTGTGACCGGTCTAATATTTAACGCCGACGTGGAAGGCGACGTGACAACCGAAAACGTTATAGGGACCATGTTACGCGACCGCGAGAGTTGAAGGCACATAACCTACTTCGTGCGGAACGTCATACACTGCAAATAAATAGAAGAGCGACAATTCTTGACCATGCCTGAAGTCCTAGAAGGGTAGTGGATATACACCCGGGTGCGTGAAGTTATATCTCGTGATGGTTCCAGGTACCCAGAGGGCGATGGAGGTATTTAAGTGTGTCAAACCCCACACGGCAGTACGTAACTGGAAAACACGTGCGACTGTTGTTCGGTTAGCGAATTTCACCTTCCCTGAAAAAAAAGGGTTTTATATAATTTGTTTACGAGTATTTAAAAGTCAAAATAGTGCCGAAACGAAGTCCTGCACTAGTTATGAAACTCTCGCTTCAAAAATGTCTCGAAACAACAGCCACAAACCTATGGACTTAACAGATGTGGAAAAAAAGTGAGACTTATAATAAATCTAAAGCAGCCCGACTATTTGATCTACCGCATACACCTACAAATACATCTACCTACATTTGTTATTGTTACAATGCGTTTGAATAATACACAAACTAATTATTATAATAATTATAGAATGCATTATCTAAAGAGCAAAGGACGCAAAAATATTTCAATACATTGAACAAACACATTTTCATGGTTGTCTACGATGTTTTGATTTATTTTGCAGTGGGTGCTTCAAAGAGGAGGTACGTACCGGTGCAAGTCATATATCATTATTCTATTAAAATATTTCAAGTGATGCGTACGATTGAGAAGATGTGCCTTACGAACGAACTGTCGAAAGTGCACAAGTCGTAAACTTTGAGGGAGTTAATAAAAGTAACGCTTTGAATATCACGCTGAGGGCGAAATTTTTATTACGGCGACGACATGCACGGTGCACGTGGGTCGTCGAGACGTTGTACATAGAAAAATAATAATATTGTTAAGACTATTTATTAATAATTAACTGATACTACAAGTGCAATTTCCACAATTTACGTTTTTTTTAACTGTCCGACGCGTTTCGACTAATGTCTTTGTCAAGGAACTAGACTAGTCTAGTTCGTAGCCGAAACGCGTCGGACAGTTAAAAAAAACACGTAAATTGTGGAAATTGCAATTGTAGTATCAGTTAATTATTATAATGAATTTCCAAGAAGTATCGGCCGAATCAATTTAGTACTATTTATTAACTAATGTATAAATGCCTTTCGGCAGTTACATAAATTGACAAAATTTGTGTGCACTGGCGGTCCAAGTGAAAGCGGGGCTCATAGGGTTCATGACCCCTTAAATCGTATCTGTCAAATAGACAAATCTAAATTTAAAATAATTTGGTCAAATGCGAGTTGGACTCGCATACTAAGGGTTCCTTACAACTTTCAAGATTCTAATATTCCAGTTTCAGACAAGAAGGGAATGCGTCCATTTTCCTATATTTAGCCTAATAATTTTAAAGGAAACGTTTTAAATTTATAAAAAATATACACTTTCATTTTCCACACATAGACTTTTTATTTTATCGGCTTCAGGATTCGCTTGATTTTTATAAGAATACATATGTATTTAATTTTCTAATTTGGCTCCCAAAAATTAACATTAGAGTTTTATTTTACTAATAAACTTTCAGGGAAGCCTTTTATAATCTACTGTCTGAATTTTAAGGCTCTGTAGATTGGAAGGTAAATGGCAAAGTAGGTCAAGTTTTAAATTATAAATTATTAAATCTGTTGTTCAAATTATTTAAAAATACAAATAAAATATAGTTTTCCAAATTTAAATAGTGTAGTTTCTAAAATGGGAATTAAGTCGATGTTTAATATCTTTGCTAATATCTTTTAAACAAATGATTTAAAAATATTTTTATTTTCCATTTAATTGTATAATTTGTCCCTAAAATTACCATAGAGGTTTTCTAATAATTTTTCTTATAAATTTCAAGTGAGCCCCAGTACCCCTAATTATTTTCAAAATTTTAGGTAGTATGGTTTCGGAAATAAAGCGAGAAATGAGATTTTTTTATATCTTTATGTTAATATCTTGTAAACAATTAATTTTTAAAATATGAAAACATATATTTGTATTCCTCATAATGAGCCCCTTCATTTGATATATTGCATGACACGTTAAAAAAATATTTCTTATTTTCCGTTTATTTCTATAATTTGGCCCCAATATTAATATTAAAGATTTTTTCGTATTTTTCCTATAAAAAATAGGTCTAATAGTTTGGGGAATTAAGGGGGGAATGGGTAATTTTTTAATATTTTTTTTAATATATTTTAAAATATTTCTTTAAAAAAAATTAAAAAAATATATATTTGTATTAGTCATAATGAGCCCTGTGATTTGATATATTACATGATACGTTAGAAACAAGCTTAATTTTTTATTTTCCATTTAATTCTATAATTTGGCCCCCAAAATGAATATTAGGGGTTTCGCCTTATTTTTCCAGTAAAGTTCAGGTGAGGCGCCATACCGGCGCTATACCTATATTTTGATTCAAAATTTTACAGCTTATGGTTTCGGAGATAAGGGGGGGGGGAATGGGTAAATTTTTTTATATTTTTGTTAATATCTTTTAATAAATTTAATTTAAAAATATGAAAAAAATATATTTGTTTTCGTCATAATGAGCCCTTTCATTTGATATATAACTTGATGCGTTAAAAACAATTTTAATTTTATATTTTCCATTTAATTCTGTAATTTGCCCCGCAAAATTAAAAGTAGAGATTTTTCCTTATTTTTCCAGTAAACTTCAGGTCAGACTCTATACCTCTATTTTTTTAAACTTTACGTTTTATAGTTTCGGAGATAAGGGGGGGAATGGGTAAATTTTGGTATATTTTCGTTAATATTTTTTAAATTATTTTTTTTAATATGAAAAAAATATATTTGTGTTCCTCAGAATGAGACCTTTATTTTGATGTATTACATGATGGTTTTTAACAATTTTTAGTTTTTAAATTTTCATTTAATTCTATTATTTGCCCCCAAGATTTATATTAACGGTTTCTCCTTATTGTTCCTGTAAAGTTCGGGCAACGTTCTATATTTCCTATTTTTTTCAAAATTTTACTACTTTTTTAGTTTTTGCCCCCAGAAGTACCCCTAAAATCAAATTTCTTTTTTTTGATATATACTCCTGATCGGGTCACCAAACTATACCTTCATACCAAATTTCAACCTCTTTCGTCCAGTAGTTTAGGAGAAAATTGCTGTGATGTGACAGAGGCAAAAATCCTGAGTGATATTATAAGGGTATCCGTATATTGTATATACTGAACCCTCGTACTAGGGTAATAATTTAACGAGATTTCGAGCACTGGGCGGTCACTAGTAATAATACATTTACATACAAACAAAAACAAACCTGCAGAAAAACTAACTTTTTGGTTTGAATAATTTCACTTTTTATCATATTTTTTATATATAAAAATATTTTATTGTGCATTATTTGTTGGTGATTTGTTGATTATTCAAGTTTGTACTGAAACAGATACTTGTTTTAATATGTAATAGATGAAACTGTATTACAAAATCAATTTTGAAGAATAGCAGACATCTACTTAAGTAATGTTACTATAACTAATGTTAATAACTATATATATATATATTGCCAGGATACAAAAGCGCCGCCAGGCATCGAAGGGGAGGGGCTGTTGTACCCCCACATCTCTTTGCCGATCATTGGTGCTTCTCTGTATGTAAAATAAAACTTATATAACTTAAAAAGAAAATATCTGATTTGTCTTCGTCTAAGAGCATAAACCCACCGACCTACTCCCCTCCTAAAAGCCCCAAAACCAAAATAATAATAATCGATCCTGTATATTGATAACAGTAACAATTGCGTACAGATTTGACAAAAGTTGTAGAAATTTATATACTTGCTTTTCTCTTATTAGATTTTTAATTTAAGACTAACTTTAATGATTGCAAAGTCATATTGATATTTAGAATATCTGAAAGGGGCGCGGTACTTACGATGATATTAAAAAAAAACATAATAAAAAATATAAATTCAAATTGCCATATAATGTGTCACTGTTGAGAATGAAAAGCAACATACATAATTAGAGAAGTTGGAATTTTAATATACATTAACATAAAAATGTCGCCAAGACAAAATGTCACATCGTATTTTGTCCAGAAGCTACTACGAATCTTCTTAAATATTAAATTCGATATTCGAAATTCATGTGGTGCATTTAATGACGCAAATAAATTTAAATTAATTGCACTGTTAATTTAGAACCGCTAGGGCTTTATTGGCTTGATTTCTTTAATTACCGAATTGGCCAAAAACTTCTTCAATATGCACAGCAGTTTTTTAAATGCCTTACAAGCAATAGGTAGGCAATTTAATAATAAAATTCCAATTAAGGATATGGTACTGAAATCATTAAGGTGGTTTGCTTGAAATATCTGGTGCTCGAGAAATATGCAGCGAGGGTTATTTAGGATTTACATGAGGAATTTCGAAACATCATGCCGAGTGATGTTATGAGAATTGGTTGGCGAGACTGATTTATAAGGTTCAGATTATAAAAGAAATAGCTGGAACGTTTGGAATCGGTTTGGAGAAAACCATTTGTAAATAAGAGACAACCTAGCAGTAGTGAATAATATCTTGGTTGTATTCTAAATGGTATTTGGGGCATACTATTGATTATTTTTATGTGTTCTTGGGAAATAACAACACAATCGAAACAAAAATCTGTATATTCAAGGAAAAACCAAACATTTCCATGTCTATTCTGAGCTCGTTTTCAATGGCTTTAACGTGTATTGAAAATATAAAATGCAAAATATATCAAACTATCATTTTGCATATAAGGTATGAGAATAGCCAAGATCACAAAAAAAGTGTACACACAAATTTTGGAATTCTGAGTTGCGTTAAATGGTTTGGTATGTGTGAGGATAGAGCGCCATGTCTTATTTGTTATAAAAACAGTTTTAATACCGTATTTATTTCCAGACCGCTTAATTTTTTTCATAATTTGGTTGCCTGTTTGTGTTATTTATAAAGCCTTTTTAATTTGAAGTAGAAGTTCTTTGATAAGATTAACTTCGTCGTTTAATATTTTTTTCTTTATCGACTCAGAATTTCAAAAATTGTGTGTACAGTGTTTTATGTGACAGTGGCCATTCTAATACCGGTGAAACTTCAAGACCTTTAGAAGTAAGGAAAAAAAAACATCATTATAACATTTCCAGAAGACATGTGGACAAACCAAATTTGGCCAATCATGTATTAACCAACACCGGCAGGCATAGGATAGACTAGGATAAAACAAAGATTTTGTTGAAAGACAGAAAAACAGAACCCTCGGTATTAAGTGATATCTTCAAACGACAATATGTCACTGTCAAAATTTTGACAAACAACAAAATCAACATTATGGAGGGTTAAATGAAGGAGGACAAACTTATATGGGAATAAAACTGAAAAAGTGTCGAACGGACGTTTTCAAATAAGAAGTTCAAGAATTGGCCAGAATGGCGCAAGTGTGACGACATGGTAATGTTAGAAAGTTAGGAATTGTCCACCGATTGAAATGCCAATCCTACATTTAGAAGTGAAGTGGTACTTGAAAAAGTGGAGAATGATGTAAATTATTAGGTAAAAATCGTAAATATAACGTAGAAAATCTGTTATTTGAAAGTCTCTTTGTAAATGGTTGTTTTCGTTTTTTGTAATCTCTGCAAGTGATATGAGTTTATAGTGTGTTAATTGTGATATAAATTAATAAGTGTGTACCCCAGTTTTAACTTTTTATGAAACTCATTGATTTTATAGTTGTTTATTTTGTTATAAAACTTTTTGGAATAGTTAAAGAATTGTAAAAATTTATAAATTTATAACATTTTTATACTTGTTAACAAATAGAAAAATTATTTATTTTTACATTCTTATGTTCGTATTACATATTTATTTTGAAAAGTGTCCCCTTACAAAGTTGGTGTTTCTACTTCCTTGTTCACCTCTCTCTGGATAAAAGATAATTAACAATTCTTTTCATCACGAAACAAATTGCTATAATTAAATTATCTCTTTTCTTATCATTATGGAACAAATTTCACTTGCCTTTTAGTCTAGAATAGTTTCTTTTTCAAGGATTCTAACATTTTCACACAGTGTTTTTCCATATATTATTCTTGTCTAGTTGGACACAAAGCTCCATTAGCTATTATTAAATAACTATTTTTGGCATCTTTCTGCTGTAGTTGTATTTTAAATATTTCCTAAGGTACGCCTGGTGAATGCCTCTGGGAAAATATCTTCAGAAGTTTGTTGAAGTTCTCGAGTTAGTGGACAGTGCCATAATCAGCTTAGTAATTATGTAATAATGGGTTCTCCAGAGGTTAATTTATGTAGGATACTTATCTTGAATCCTAAAAAAATGTGTAAATAAAATTTTTCTTGCAAATCTGCAAGTTATATCTGTAGTTTGTTTTAAAATTCTCGTTTTAGGTTTATGACACAATAAATTTGATAATTTTGACAATATTTATATTTGCAGGTGCGAGATATAAAGACCTAGGATTTTCGAGGAAACTAGCACACAGAGGTTCCGAATCTGAAGCTGTTCTATGTAATTGCTGTTATTTCGTAACCCCTAGGTTAGAATGTAAAGACGGTTATCTAGGATTTTCGGGGAAACTAGCACACATAGGTTCTGAATCTGCATCCGTTCCATATAATTGCTGTTATCCCGTAACCCCTAGGTTAGAATGTAAAGACCGATATCTAGGATTTTCGGGGAAACTAACACACAGAGGTTTCGAATCTGGAGTCGTTCCATGTAACTGTTGTTATCCCGTAACTCCCAGGTTAGGATGTAAAAAAACGACATCTAGGATTTTCGGGGAAACTAGCACACAGAGGTTTCGAATCTGGAGTCGTTCCATGTAACTGTTGTTATCCCGTAACTCCTAGGTTAGTATGTAAAGACTGATATCTAGGATTTTCTGGGAAACTAGCACACAGAGGTTCTGAATCTGGATCCGGCCCATGTAATTGCTGTTATCCTGTAACCCCCAGGTTAGGATGTAAAGACCGACATCTAGGATTTTCGGGAAAACTAGCACACAAAGGTTCCGAATCTGGACCCGTTCCATGTAATTGCTGTTATCCCGTAACCCCTAGGTTAGGATGTAAAGGCGAATCTAGGATTTTCGGGGAACCTG